>VDFB02105785.1:254661658-254680925 GCA_007258455.2 Sequoia sempervirens | reverse complement strand
TCCTGATAATGATAGAGTTTCTTAGAAAATTACAAAGTGAGTAGTCGAGAATGAAAAATAAAACTTGGAAAACCAAAAGGGTGAGTTTGAAGTTAGACTGAAAGTTAGAATTACATGCAGAGTTGATACTTCCCAAACAATCAATGAGACTAGGGGAAGTAATGCTCAATTGACCACTAGAATCATGAATTTTTATAAGATGCTAGTATAATACATGGGAATATGCACATTGTGCTCCCATCCAAAAAAAAATGACTAAAAATTCCTACATCATCATAAAAATACTAGAGATACAAAAATCAAAGTTCTAACATTTGGTGTTTGAGCTCACCATTGAGTTCAGGGAGTCCAGAAAGTCAATTTTTCCTTTTTTTATCTAAATTGGACCTATGAGGCCAAATCTATGAGGGTTTGAAGTTGGGAAGTGGTTGTTAGATCCAAGAATTAGCTTTAATTTTGGAGCATTTTGGATCAAAGCAGACCCTACCATCACATCCAGGAGACCCAAGATCCCTAAGATCAACTATCAATTCATCCAAATCAGAGACTTTTTCCCTAGGCCCTCAAAGTAATTTTGTATATCCTCACCATTATTTTGTTTGTATAGAAGCAATACCACATAGCTGCTTTTTCATATTGTCACAAGGTACCATCAACAAATCTACATGTTGCAGTCAAGAATATTTTGTGGCATCTTCATATTATGTTGGTGTATGTAGAGTACTCTATATGTGTAAGAGGTATGATCAACATATGAGTTTTAAATTTTGGAATTTTAATTATTAAAAAAAAAGTTTAAATTTAATGTTTTGTGCCCACTTAGCCTTGGTTTTCAATACCCAGTCATGGAGGAGCCGAGCAAGCAGTCACATACCCTATCAGGGCTTAAGCTCAAATGGGCTGGGAACCCATCACTTGCCCTAAGTGATGCCACCTCTGCAATAATTAGATCATGTGGGAAACCAACACCCAGCCCCTAGGGGGCCTATTTTTTTCCCCTAAGCCCCTAATAGAGAAATTTCTTTAGGGGGTCATATATTTTGATCAAAGAGTCCATTTTTTAAAACAAGATATCGTTGAAAATTTGGTTTTGAGAACTTCGTAGTGGCGTAGTTCATTTTATCAAATTTTTCTACAAGTGCATTTTTTTGGAAGTTTAAGGAGTTTTTCATTGTTTTTCTTATTGGCAACATGAGCATGAGATATGCAGTGTGTAGATATAGTGTTGTCATTGATGTCAACATTTCCAACATTATGGTTTGAGGTTTACTTGATCATCAGTTGATCCGGTGTGCATATATGTTTGAAATGATGGTAATTCAACATAGAGTTACAGATGCTTTGCTCCATTGTAGACAACTAAGTTGACAATTTGGTTGTGTTGGAACATAGTTTTCTGTGTACAGTACATTCAATTTTTGGTCTGTGTTGGTCCACATTAAATAATCTTGCTTTATGGTTCTAAGGAAACTTTTGAGGAGGTCAGAGGAGTCCAAATCCAAAGTTTCATCTTGTTTCAACTTTTGATGCAAAATTTATGAATGACAGTATAATAGGTATGTCAATGACAGTGCTTCCAGTGTGGAGTACACCTATTTTGAATGGTTTGCACTCCACCGTGGAAGAATATCTGGTCTTACATATTTGTGAAAGTGTTTACAGGTATTAGTTGCATCTAATTTCCAAGTGGTGTGATGTTTGGAGATCTATGTGTTAGGTTAAGGATGATTAGTTGGTGGATTTTGGTGTTAGGTCACCAACGGTACCAACCTAATATGTTTTGAGTTATGTGGAGTTTAGATAAGTATTGATCTGTTATGTAGGAGCTATTATAGGTCCAACCTGACCTATTTGATGTGTTATAAGTTTTGAGTTGTGGCATGAAGCATGTTTTGGGCTGACAAGTCATATTATGCACAGTACAACTAATTAGGTTTACCTAATTGATATTGTAGGTTATTGAGAATGTAATGGGTATAAGTATAAGATCATTTTTGGTGTTGAAGAGTGATGATTAAGTTGAGTGGGTGAATTCCTAAGTAGATCTTGTGAATATGATGTGAATGCAAAGCAAAGCAAAGTGTTAGAGAAAAGTAATATGAAGTGTGTTGATTCAATATTTTGAGCTTCAGTGGAATTGTATTTCCTACATATTGTAGATGCATTTGTAGTAGTTCAATTCTTGGCAGTGAGCCACCCCTCTCTTCTATTTCTCTTATTCTCTAGACAATGAGTCCACCGGCTAGTGAGTCCACCTAGTAGTAACCCTTTCTATAATATCTTATAAATGGGTTATAATATATTATGAGTTAATCCTCACCATGGTTTTTCCCTTCATGGTTTTTCCATGTAAAAATTTGGTGTTCATGTGTTATATGCTTTGATGGTTTATTTCCTTACTATAATTTGAATATGTTGTGTGGAATGAATGTTTAAATGGTTAAGTGGTTTTAGAGAATAATGATTCACCCTCTCTCAGTATTTTGGGTGTTCAACAATTGGTATAAGAGTTCGGTTCCTTCAATTGGCTTGATTGTTGAGGTAGATCTTAGTGTTGAACACATGGATACTAGGAGATATCCTACTCCTTTGGAAGAAATTCCTATGGTAGGATTTACTAAGGAAGATTGCATTGTTGATATGGAAGGAGAACTCAAATCTGCCTTGGATGATTTGAATAAAGTATAATCTAAAAAAAGAGATTTGAAAAATTATCTTAGTGATGCAGATGAATGCATTAAGATATTGAGAGAGAAACTCAAGAAAGCCATAGATAGGATCAAAGAGATCAAGCAATTGAATGAGGTCACTCCCAGACTAAAATTGTAGATTGAAGAAAGTGAATGTTTGAATGCTAAATTGAAAGACAAATATGAAGAATTCTCAAAGCTTGAACAAGAAGTTGTAACCTTAAGATCAAATATAGAGAAAGCAAATATTCAAGAAGACAAAATCAAGGTAAGCTCTATAATTCTTGATGAACTGATTGGAAATCAAAAGAATTCTAAATATAAAGGTGGATTAGGGTTTGAAAAATGAGAAATTTCAAAGATAGATCAAACTCCAAACAAGATTGAAATGAATATTGAAGAAACAGAGAAGAGTAAAGGCTAAGGCCACAAGGGAAAAGAATTTGAGTGTGGATGAAGAAGAGGAAGAGGTAGAACAACTTTTGATCAAAAAAAGAAATTTGATGTAGCACAAGTAGAATTAAGTGCAAAGAAAGCCAAGGTTGACATTGTTGGCATGGATAGTGAGGAAAAAGTAGAAAAGGAAAAATAAGCCTTTATAATTCATATGAGGAAGAAGAAATATGATTATGATAAAGGAAAGAAAACTCTAGAAGCAAAGAAGAAAAATAAGGACAAGTCTTCCCTTCCAGCAAGGAAACATAGTCCCATGAGATTAGATGCTTTGTTCAATGATATTATAGAACACAAAATGTTAGAGGAAACTATTGCCTTGTATACTACCGCAGATGATATTGATAAGGCTGCCATAAAGGTAGAAATAGTCAAATATATTATTACTTTTGAGGTGAAATGTTGAAAAAAATTGAAGGAAAATTACTTGAGGAGTTGAGGAGTGTATTATATGCAAGAAGAGAAGAGGTGATAAATGAAGAAGCTAAGTTGAGATCGTATGCTTTGGAGAAAATTAGTGCTCCTCTCTTGGATAAAGATAGAGCTAGATTAGCTCAGGTATATAGCAAGGAGTTCAAAACCAAACAAAAGGTAACTACCCTTATGAGCAAAGATAAGAATAACCTTGAGAGGCTTTAGAATGAAATTGAGGAGAATATTGCCAATTTGGAAAAGGAATTAGGCATGGGTTTGATTAGAGAAGACCACATACATGGTGATATGCCTATTCCAGAAGTGAATGAAGTTGGAGATGCACAACATAATGATGCTCAACATGAGCATGGAGAAGAAGAAGAGATTGTGCATAATAATACCCCTCTAGATGTGGAAGAGAATATTACATAAGAAGTTGTCATTGATAACACTCCTCTAATAGGAGAAAATATTATTGCAGAAGGAAAGATTGAAGAATTACAGAAGGAGGAAACTCGTACATAACATAACTCCCCTCTAGAATTAGAAAATACTGCAGAAAAGAATGCAAAGATTGTACAAGACAACCCAGAGATACATGAGGCACAAAACACATAACATATGCCTCCTCCGGATATCAATGTCAAATTAGTTGATGATGGAAAGAAGACTGGAGATATATCCAGTGCTGCTAACATGAAGAAGAAGGATGAAAATGCAGAAGCTTGCATTGGTGACAAGGAAAAGGCCAAGGTTGAAGAGAATGTAAAAATAGTTGGAGAGTCCTCTAGAACCTCCAGAGATTCTTTGAAGAGTCTATTGAGCATGCAGTTATAGTTCCAACTGGTTTTCTCCCCACAGTTATTGTAGATACCAATGCAGTAGGGTCAGGTGAACATGGACAAGATGTCCCCTCTTCACAAGTTATAGTTGGATGATGTATTTCATGCCTCCACCAGAAAAGAAATATTAAAAACATGTTAGAAGAGCACAGAGTTAATAGATAAGCAGTAAAGGTACTACAAGAGAGTGTACCTGATGCAAGCATTAACAATTATTTATCCAATATGCAAAATTTAAATCTTTTACTCAATTATTTAAAGAGTATTCTAGTGAATTGGAAGAGAATTTGGAGAAGAAGATCAACAAGAAGGTGGATGATAAAAGGTTGATGGATACAACAAATAAGTGTTCCATTGCACATAATAAATTTTAGAATAATCTCAAGGATGTGCAACATTGTGTTGGAGAGACCAAGGTGTTATTTTAGTTTTCCATGAAGTGGCCCAGTTCAACCAAGAATATTAAGAGTTGGATAGACTCCATTGATTCCTAGATTGACATGGCATCTGATGCATACAAGCTGACAGATTATGTGAATGGATCCACAAGAGCAGCTATTTAAAGTCTGCATGAATAATTCTTCTAGCTACAAGAGCAACTTAGAGAAAAGATCATTACGCAATTTGGAAAAAATAGAGATCTAGTAAATGCAAAGTACACACCTATAGCCAGCACTCTAACAAATATGGAGAAGGCAACAAAGATTAATCTAGTACCTAACTCTCTAGATGATGCAGAAGAACTCTATGGATTTTGAGACTCAAATCCCCATGCTTGGCATAGCCAAGAAAGAATGGGAAGATGGTGAAAAGGTCTGGTAGGCACATCTTACAAAATTATAGGCATTATACACAAATGTTCCATATTGTTTCAATTGATTTTTTTACATTTCTTTTCTTTTTATACATTTCAAACTTCATTGTATATATGTGAATGTTAGAGGATAATGTTTAGTGCCAATTTTGATTTGGTTTGATGTATAACACTATTAGGGGGAGTATATGAGTAAGTTTGGTAAAGAGTTTGTTGATAATATAAAAATATGTAGATATGAAAGGGGGAGAAGCAAGTATATATGAGTGATGTCAAAGGTAGAACAAAGATCAAAACATATGTGCACGCTCTTTGCCCTTTATGTCAAAGGGGGAGAAGATTTGAGAAGATTTATGCATGTTGTCATCAATGACAAAGGGGGAGATAGTTGGAAGTTTAAGGAGTTTGTCATTTTTTTTCTTGTTGGCAACATGAGCATGAGATATACAATGTGCAGATATAGTGTTGGCATTGATGTCAACATTGTGGTTTGAGGTTTACTTGATGATTAGTTGATCTAGTGTGCATATGTTTTTGAAATGATGGTAATCCAGCATAGAATTACAGATGCTTTGCTCTAGTGCAGACAGTTGAGTTGACTATTTGGATAAGTGTCAAAACATAATATTATATGTATAGTGCATTTAGTTTTTGGTCCATGTTGGTCTGCATTGAAGAATCTTTCTCTACAGTTCTAAGGAAACATTTTGAGGAGGTTAGAGGAGTCCAAATCCAAAGTTTCATGTTGTTTCGACTTCTAATGTAAAAGTTATGAATGACAATATATTGGGTTTACCAGTGACAATGTTTCTAGTGTAGAGTACATGTTTAGAATGGTCTGCACTTCACCATGGAAGAATATCTGGTCTTGCGGATTTTTGAAAATGCTTACAGGTATCAGTTGCGTCTAAGTTCCAAGTGGTGTGACATTTGGAGATTTGTGTGTCGGGTTAAGGATGATTAGTTGGTGAATTTTGATGTTAGGTCACCAACGATGCCGACCTAATATGTTTTGAGTTATGTGGAGTTTAGATAAGTGTTGATCTATTATGTATGAGCTATTATAGGTCCAGCCTAGCCTATTTGATACGTTATAAGTTTTGAGTTGTGGCGTGGAGCATGTTTTGAGCTGAAAAGTCATATTATGCATAGTACATCTAATTAGGCGAAACGAATTGATCATATTGCAGGTTATTAAGAATGTAATGGGTAATAATATAAGACCATTTTTGGTGTTGAAGAGAGATGATTAAGTTGAGTGTGTGAATTCCTAAGTTGAGCATGTGAATGTGATGTGAATGCAAAGCAGAGAAAAGTGTTAGAGTAGAGTAATGAAGTGTGTTGATTCAATATTTTGAGCTTTAGTGGAATTGTATTTCTTGTATATTGTAGATACATTTGTAGCAGTTCAAATATTGGCAGTGAGCCACCCCTCTCTTCTATTTTTCTTATTCTTTGGATAGTGAGCCCACCTGGCAATGATCCTTTCTATAATATCTTATAAACTAGTTATAATATATTGTGAGCTAGTCCTCACCGTGGTTTTTCCCTTTTTGGGTTTTCCACATAAAAATCTAGTGTTCATGTGTTATATGCTTTGATGGTTTATTTCCTTACTGTAATTTGAATATGTTGTGTGGAATGAATGTTTAAATAGTTAAGTGGTTTCAAAGAATACTGATTCACCCTCCCTCCCAGTATTTTGGGTGTTCAACACATTTTGTTGTTGTTTGAAGTCAAATCTCCCATTTGGACCTCTGAGTTTATAAAAAATTTCCTAGATTTCCATTTTTCGCGATTCTTGTGGCATAAAAAATATATTAATGAGCTCTATTTTTGTGTCCATGCACTTTTTCCAAATTCAAGCCTAAGTAAATTTTATTCAGTATTTACAAATATCACATTGTGAGAGAAAAATATAGAGATAAAAAGTTCATACTTCACACTTTTCCATCTCATTTTATATATATTTAGCCTTCACTGATGAAAAGCTTATATTTTTAACCTTTTTTTCCCTATTTGAGCTCAAAACACCCAAAAAATACTTTATCCTACATGAACAAAGTGCCTTCTACTACAAGAACATTGTTTTGCTACAATATCTTAGTTTTTAGTCATTAGGACACTATCGTGGCATGCTCTCATCCCTTGGACAAGATCATGCATGCTTGTGTCCTATAATTCCAAAACACATTTTCCCACCTAAACAATCACATTACTTGCAAAACCTAAACCCTAATATGTTTTCTAATGGTTAATTTGACCTAAGACATGCTTATTTAATTGAGCTTCCTTAAAAGGGAATAATACATTTCCTTCCATCTAGCATCTACACATAATTTCCTTTTATCCTTTGAGGGCATCCACTATTGTTGCACACACCACCTCCATTGATGCAACTCCATACACTAGCACCATGAGATCCAACATTAGAATTCTTCATCTACTTTTAGTTGAAACATGCTACTAGGAACTTGATTAAGGCAAGCTCCTAAATATGTTGTAGGCACTTCATTTTCCCCTTTTCCAAGCCTAACAAGTTTTGTAATAGTGGAAACAATTGTCAACAATTATAAGCAATTTCTAACAAGTACAATAGACACAACCAATTGAGTATAGGATATTAGCACCCTATATGGAACATAACTACAACTTTTAAGACACTATGAACCATTGATCCATCCATAAATCATTTCATCTAATATCTAATCGTCATCTGTCAGCCAGTGAACTCAACCACGCTTGCCCTGGGCTTACTTTTTTGCTAGGTTTTGGGGGAGGAGGCAAGTTGAAGCAAGACTAGTCCTCTGGGGGCTAAGATTGCACCTGACACGACTATAATCGTTTATAATTTGAGGGAGAGAATCGATCTCGGGACCTACATGCGACGAACCATTTTATCTATTAGTTTTAACTTGAATCTTTTTTTCTAATTTGTCTTTAAAATATATCTTTCTTTTCATAGTTTTTTGTCTCTTCCTCTTTTTATAAAATATTCTTTTCTTATTATTATTTTATTATTCTTTTATTATCTTTTCTAATCTTTATTCCCTTCTTTCTCATTGCAATTGCTTTCTTTGTAATTTCTTTTTCAATATTGTTTTTCTTTTTCTTTTCCTTTTCTTGTCCTTTATTAGATTTTCCTTTTTTAGTTTTTTTTTGTTTTTCTTATATTTTTCCTTTCATTTCTTATTATAGTTTTCTTTTGTTTTTCATTTTAGCCTAGTCCTTTCCCCTTCCATAGTTACATTTTTATTTTTGACCTTATTCTTTGTCCTTGAACCCCATGCCCCCTTTCCTCCTCTTCCCACCTCTCCTTTTTAAGCCAGCTCTGGTCTACAAATATTCATTTCTTCTCCTCTAGCTCTCTTATCTCAATGATGGATCATTGAGTGTGATCCAAAACGTTTTCATGATGCAAAAATCTCATACACAATCAAATCTAGAAACAACAATTTGAATTACCAAAACCCTTAACCAACTATACCACCCGTTCGAATCACATTTCCTTTTTAATACTAATACAAACTCAACTTTGAACATCTAATTACTTTTTATAATCTAAAACTTAACTATCAATATTTTTTTTTTAACTAAACTCATTTTTTGCAAATAGGTAAGTGTAGGCCTGGAATTTGACGGCCACCCCTAGCTGTCATATGAAATTTTTGTGACGGTTTGTTCATTTAAATGCCTGTCATTTTACGTTTTATGAAAAAATTTAACTGTCAAAAAATATTTATTTATTTTTTTAATATAAAATCTTTTATATTAAAATATTATTGATTTTATTAATCGTACATATTAAATATGTTTTTTTATTTTTATAAATTTCTATTTTTAATAACACAAGTAATTTGATTTTTTTAAATATTATGTATCATATAAATTAATTAAGTATTTTTTATAGGAATCATACTTCTTAAAAATACCCATCCCCTATACCCCATGGGCCTGACATCTTATACTTTTCATAATAATTACATTTCATAAATATCTTACCATCATGCTCAAAATAATTTAACCAAACAAATTTTTCTAACCATTCCATTCGAAATTTTCTCTTTAGAACTTTTTGCTTCCCTTGATTGAGATTTGACCCCTCCCCAACTTCATCACTAATACTATCCCCTTCACCACCTTGATATGCATATTCATTTGAATCATCATATGAAGAGGACCCAAATATTTCTTTAAATGTTTCTTTAAGATGATTATTATGAGACTGTTCATGTAACATTGAATTACTAGAAGTTTTAGGAACCTTCTCTCTAGTCCACTTATACATTTCTCCAATAGTAGCTTGTTTTTTCTTTCTTGAAGACATATTATTAAAGTACCTAAAAAAATCAATATATTAGTAATCTATGAAATATTATTTTATAAAATAATTATGTTAGAAAATTTATAAATTTTAGAAACTATGCATGCACACTCAATTATTAAATTCAATTTGCATCTAAGAAATTTTATTGATAAATAAAAATGCATAGAGTATTAGATTAAAAATAATTATATTACACATGATTATTTTTTCCATATATTTATTCTCTAATTTGTAAAATTGTATTACTATTTTGTTGATTGATTCCTAAAATTGTAAAATTGCAATGAACATTTAATTTAATATTTAACTAGAATAAGTTGACTATAAATTAATTTATTGATTTCATATGTGCAAATATCATAAAAACACATTTAAATATTAATTTCAAA
Source organism: Sequoia sempervirens (assembly GCA_007258455.2). NCBI lineage: Eukaryota > Viridiplantae > Streptophyta > Pinopsida > Cupressales > Cupressaceae > Sequoia > Sequoia sempervirens. The sequence goes on along the minus strand of VDFB02105785.1, from coordinate 254,670,996 downwards.
CCTACCAAGAAATAGTTATATAAAATTAAAATTAATTTAATTTATGAATTGGTCTATCTAAAAATACATTTAAATAGCAATTTCAAATCTAGCAAAAAATAATTATATAAAATAAAAAATAGTTCAATCCCCAAATTATTCTATCTAAAATCATATTTAAATATCAATTTCAAACCTATCCAAAATAATTATATAAAATTAAAAATAGTTTAATCCTTATTCAACTCATTATCTAAAATTTCAACATGCTCGCCAATAAAACACAGTTGCTATATTATCTTGAAAAATATCAAGTGAATCACTTGTAAAAAAAATGCTTTAAGGAATCAAAGCCAGTGAATCGCCTGTAAAAAAAAAATGCTTAATCCTTAAATGTTGTATTATGTTGAAAAAAATGAAAGCTGAGAATAATTATTTGTAAACGGAAAATAAAATTTCAACATGCTCATTGCTCACCAATAAGTTTGATGCTATATTATCTTGAAAAAAATAAAAGTTGGGAATCATGCAAACAAAATGCTTTGAAAAAACAAGTTACAATCTATAAAATAAATGCTTTCAACAATGAAAATTTGTGTTATGTGATTATTCGTAAGGATATCCTATATATATTTAAAAAAATGAAAAATTAGAAAATATTGATAATTAGAAATAAATCAAAAAATCTTAAATTTAATGTTAAAGTTTCTAAATTATGTAGAAAATAAATCTTGTTAAAATATGCAAAAAGTTAAAAATCAATTATATTCTATTTTGAAAAGATTTTGAATTAATATAATTTTTATAATAAATATTATAAATCATATATATTAATAAAAAGCAATGATAACTATTAGTAAAAATGTCAAAATCTTTAAAAAATTAGAAAAAACTATATTTAATCTTGAAAATATTCTATTTTCAACATATTTTGAATTAATAAATATATTTATAATAAATTATATATATTAATATAAAGTGAAATTAGAAAGAATTATTCCAAATCTAAACTAATTTATATTTTTATTATAAAAAGTATTTTATTATATATATATACAATAAATTTTTACAGTTTAATAATAATTTTAAGTGTCAAATTTTACGATTATATAAAAATATAGCAAGTCAAATGATATGGTCTAATAAATTTTTAGGTTGTAATATACAGTCCAAAATACAAAATATGATCAAATAGACCATCAAATTCCCTGGGTAAGTGCACATTGAGTCGACTAAACTGAAACAATTTTAGTTTATATTAATTTACACTTTTATTGCTTTTTATCCTATGCTATAAATGTTATCTTTTGCTCGTACTAGGTAGAGTTGCGCAACAATGGGCGGACAAACCTATATGTACCGACACCTCAATAACCCGAAGGAACGGTCTGCATTCACACCAACAAATTTGGAATAAATGTACACCTCACAGTGTCTGGTCATACTCTGAATCCCCAATAAATTTGGTACAATTCAAAGTTAGTGCCCTAACAAAACGCGCCTGCCCGTCCGACGGTGCTAAACCAGCGTGGAAACAGCCGTCGAGTTTGACTCCAGCGGAGCAAACGAGACCAAGACTTGAGCAAGTCAAGCAGTTTCGCTCAACAACCGCGAAGCTTCCCTCCCGTTTCTCATTCAATATATTTGACCCGACGCCATGAAACCATAAGCTGTAAATTTTCTTTCTGCGAGAAGAAGAATCAGAAGAGCTTTCTTATTATAATTCGTATGGCGCGCTCGATCGTGATTTGCACAGAGGAGGAAGGGCGGCCATTGCCATTGCCATTACAGAGAGGCGAAGAAGAGGGTTCGGGATTTTCAACCCCAAAGGGAGAAGAATACAGGATTGCGCAGCCTTCACAATGTCCGCCGGCGCCGAGCAAGCGCAGGGCGGCGCTTGCTTCAAAGGATGTGCCTGCTCTTCCAGGGATTTTCGTTTCTTTGGATTTGGCCAATTCCGCCAATTTCTTTCTCAAAATGTAAAACTTCTGTTGTCTTCAGTGACACAAATGAATGTTTTTTTCACAGAGATTTGATCTTCTGACCTAATTTTCAGGCCAAACATATTTTGGCCTGTTGATTTCTGGCGAGATTTGTATATATTTTATTTAAATTTTATATGAAATAAAAAGTTTAAATTTTTTGTCAAAAATTTATTAATATTAGGAATGATTTTTGATATATAAAAACAGAATACCAAGATTTATATAAGTTTTCTTTATTCTTGAAGAAATTGTCAATGAAGAAAAAAAGGGCAACTTTGAATAGTTGGAGATTCCTTTTACTTTTCTTGCAGATAAGAAGTTGAGTTTGGAATCTCAATTTTCGTCCATACCCAACTATGGAATCAATGCGTGTTTGAAATACTATATTTTGTGGAAGACAATATTCAAACATATCTTTTATAAAAAGGAAGTTAGAAAAAAAAATTGTGTACCATATTGTATAAGAGTAATGATGAAAATTGTTTATAAGTGTTTCTTCTAATGTTTTAGGTTCATGTTAATTGGGTTGTCTTTTGTGGATGGATTGGTATTAAGATAGGGTATTTTATGTGAAAATTGGCAAATAACTTTATCTAATTATTATCGCATCACCACACATTCTTAAAAGTTGATCTTAGTCTTTAATTTCTTATTTGTTGCACTAGTTCAAATTCACAAGAGAGGAATTGATCTAACTCATTTTTGCACTTGAGAATCTAAATTGTGAAATTTTGAATTGGGCCCCATTTTGTCCATTTTTACTAGTCATTATGAGCCAGCAAAAGTGTGAATATTTCAAATTGAGTGCTAGTGTGGTGTATTTAAGGACCAACCCTAATTCACAAAGAATTATCTACATTAAAGATATGATATTTCTATAGTCCATGTAATGAACTTGTAAATGCTTCTAGACAAAAACTATGTAGTTTCTTTTTTTACATCAATGTTTCAAATAACATTCTAAGATCCATCATTAGGATCACAGAGTGTGATCTGAAACGTACATGCAAAAAAAACTACACAAAAGATCGCAAAGTATGATTTGAAACATTGATGCAAAAGAATACACATTTTTTCTTCAAAAATATTTACAAATTCATCATTAACATACTTTTAGCACATGCATGGAATGTGAAAGAAATACCTGACAAAGAGTATCTTTTTATGGTATATTATTCTCAACTAATCTATACACAGTTTTTTGTAACTAACCAATTCTAATTTCATCAACAAATTTTGTATACAATCGTCTCTGTCTATTCTACAATCCTTCTCTTTAGTCTTTACCATCATATTGTGTATATCTTCTATAGATCCCTTTAAACACACTATATTTACTCTATATTGGTCTCTTTTACCTTCAATTTTCTATTGAATTGATTTAAACAAGTTCAACTTATCATCCTTATCTTTTTCTTCAATCTTTGACTCAATATCACCAATCTTAAATATTACTTATATTCAATCCATTTCACACATACATTTGTAATTACCTTCACCATCTTCTAAAGAATAATCATTCATCTTTGACTTGACAATACTAACTTCCAAATTGTCTCAATATTATTTATTTTTTCTACAATCAACATTTCTCTATTTTTCTTTTTGTGTATCCTTTGTGACATCACTATATTCACATTCTAATGTTTTTTACCCCTACTATAACTTCTCTAAGAATCTTATGTGTACCCCATTGTTGTACCACACACTTTCATAGCATCATTTCACTAAAAACTCAATTAGATATTATTTCTTCTACTACAACCCTTCCATATTGCCTTTCATCCTTCTAATATTATCATTCTAATAATCAATGATTATATTTTATCTTCTTGTTTCACTCTTTCCATAAGTATTCCAACATTTTCTAGGTCTTCTATCCTCATATTTTTCACTTTAGTATAAATTATTATGTCTTTACTTCTAGGTTATCTCAACCTTGTCATGTTTCATTACTTCCCTAGATTTTGGTATATATTCTTTGAAATTGATCACTTTTTCCTCTTCATTCATTATGTTTCCCTTATGCTTTGTGGTCCAGCTTTTCTTTTTCCTTAAAGACAAACTAATATACTCCTACTATTTGAATCTCCATCACATTCAATTATCCCTAAATATCACTACACCATCCATTCATACACTCTACTTTTTTTCTTTTCATCACCATAACTAATTGTAATATCCAACTAATAATATCATTCCACATACCACTTAAAAACTAAGTCTTCATGCTTTGCACATTATAATTTATTTACCAATTTAACTAATAATCTATAATCATAAATTCATTATTTAGCATATCTACAATCATATACCACTTGTTGATATTCTTCTCTACTTGTCCATCACTCTTCTAGAACTCCTTTACTATACTTATTCACTTTCTTAAGATCCACTAAATTTTGTTATTCAACATTTATTTCAATTTTATTTTCCAAACCAATTGACCTATTCATTTTGTCCTACAATAATTAACACTCAAGAATTTCTACATTTTCATTTGTATATCCTTCACATAACAATCTTCTATTACTGTTCTCTACTCATAGGTGTCATTTCCCATATCATTAGCCTACCTATCAATAACTATAAATTCATCTCACAATACTATCGGTTTTGACTTCAATCTTGTTTTCATTTTTCCAACATATTTTTTCACATGGGTTCCACTCTTCCCAATCACTTTTCATTCAATATTCACTTAGTTGTTTTGCCACAAACTTTTCCTTTAGCTTACACTTAGATCTCCCAACTCAAAATTAAATTTTCAATTTTAAATGTAACATTCCTACCTATCCACCTAGATATTAAGGGTCATCAAATTACCTATTCTATATTTTACTCTCTACCATTCAATTTCTTCATGTTTAGCAGCTATGTTTTTCCTTTTACATAAAAATATTGTAAGAATTGTATATTCTACACCTTTTATCTTTTCATCATTTATGTCTATTATGTCCTTTATGGCACATGAAAGAGTTGTTAGAGGGAGTTACACTTGTTTCCCACCTTATGATGCATTTTATGACATGTCATAAGACATATTTGAATTGAGATAATGGAACCAAAATGGAGCATCCAAGTTGGTGAGTAGATTAGGACAAACTTATGGAAGGTGCAAGGAATATGCTATTTTAGCATATGGACTCATCTTGGGATTTGGTTGTTGGATTTTTTACTAGGGATTTTGGAACTACGTTTTGGGTTACTTTATCTCATGGTTTTCAAATTACCATTTCATGGTTTTATGTATATCTTCTCCTATTTATTGTGTGCTTGAGATGGAGGTTTTGATAGTCAATTATATGTGTACTATTATGTTGTTAGAATTGTTATTGATCTCTAGTTGGTGATACCTTTATAAATTCTTAGAGTCTACAAGTGTATTGTAACCTTTATATACTAATATATATTGAGTTACTTTGGAGTGTGATGGTTTTCTCTTGAAAGGTTTTTCCTCATGTACATTGTGTTACGGTATATTATTTTTGTGTTGATTTCCTTGTAACTATATGATTAGTATAATTTTTGCAAATATCTCCTCTAATAGATTAGTGCGGGAAGCATATTTTGTACATTTTCTTCCTTTCATTTTGTATCATAGCCTAATCACTTAAGATTCTGGGTTTTATAGACAAGGGATTTTTAACTAATCTTTGACTGAGTGGGAACTTGCATAGAAAAGTATCTTATTACAAGAAAAATGGTAAGAAAATTAGAGATAGAGATGGATAAGTTCTCAAGCACAAAGTTTGAGCTTTAAAAGCTCAATATGAAGGATATGTTCATGGATAGATATCTATGGGTTGCACTATCAAGATTCAAACCTAATGTAATGAAACAAGATGATTGAGACATATTAGACTGAAAAGATAAGGGTCTCATTAGAATTGGTTTGGTTGATTAAGTATTATTGAAAGTGTTTGAAGGGACTCTAAAAGAAAACCTTTGGAAGAACAAGGGTGGGATTATTAGGATAAATCCTTCATAAAAAACATTTCCTAATAAAGAATGTGTGTAGCCTCGAGATGGAGGATGGTGGTTTTATGGCCAAATATCTAAATTATTTTAATATGATTTGATCCAATTACACTCAATTGGAATGAATATGGAGGAGGGGGATCATTGTATCACTTTTCTATGTTTATTTTTCTTTTCTAGATTCATTGGACCTCCTTGTTATGGCTATTGGGAGCACTACCACCAAGTTGAAAATGGATGAGGTGGTGTCATTATTATTTTTTGAAGAGATGTAAAGAAAGACATAAATATGTTAAGGATCCCATACTTATAAATGGAAGATAAAAAGATAAAGGTAGAAAGAAGGACAAGAAGCAAGATAAGTCTAGATTTTAATCTTGTGTGAGATCCAAATCTCTTAGTAAGACAAAGAGAAAATATTTGAATTGTGGCAATCCTAGACATATTAAAAGAGTGATTCTAATTATGAGTTTTTTTATGGATCTTTTAACACAACCAATCAAGTAGAATGGAGAACACAATTTACTTATCTTAAAAACCTAATCAATCCAAATGATCAATCAAGTCCAAGGCACCTTTACACCATGTCTTGGTGATGTTGGAGCAACTATATATTATATGTGATTCGTTTAACAAGGTGCTTGTGTTGGTAAAATATCAAGCTAGAAAATATTACACAAAAAATTAAATCTACTAAAATAGTATATAAATATTTCCATATATGAATTTTAATCTTACCCTAATATACTAGATAAAATATCAAAATATGTTAGGTTTTAAGGAAATAAATAAAAAAATTAAATAGCTAGTTATGCACTTAATTTAGCCTTAATTCTAAAAGGTCTAATCAGATCCCAATAACCTATAATATAATTGTAGACACCTAAAATATGACCTTAACCTAACCACACTTGAATTTACCTAGCCTAATACTTAATTAAATAAATATTCATTCTTTATTTAATTAATTTAACCTTTTCCTTTATCCCAATTTATCCTAGTCTAATACTTAATTAAATAAATATTCATTATTTATTTAATTAATTTGTTCATTACCTTTATCCCCAAATCCTCTAACTAAATTAATTAATTTATTTGAATAAATTCTTAATTAATTAATTAATTTAGGCTAATTAATTCTCATTACCTTTTCCTCCAATATTTAATTCCACTTTATCTATCAATCCTTATCCATTTAATCTGATCCATTAGATTCATTCACATGGATCACAATCTAAATTTTTCTTCATGTGACAAATATCCCCTTTACATGTCTAACTAACTCCTTGTCTAAATTCATTGAACCTAAACACCTAGCCAAAAGTCAAATTAACTTTCCATCCCATCCCTTCATTTAATATCACACTGTTAGAGTAATCATGCATTAGCTAATGATTAATTAATCTTTAATTAATTATTAGTCTAATTTATTCGTATGCACTTAAACTAAACTTAGAATTGCTTTATTAAGTTAACTAAGTGCTTTTCTATGTTAACTAAAGTGAGCTAAATTATTAAATCATTCTATCTCAACACATGTGATGTTGACACTTGTCCTAATCTAATCCGGTTATCTTTTAGGTTTGCTCCTATATAGCACTCAAGCCCCATTGTATTATTACTCTAGATATTTACTCTCAAAATCTCAACCTTTGAGTACTTTTGTTTTCCTTGAAGATTCTTGAGGTTCATTTTGTAATTTTTTCTTGTTGAGGAATATTGCACATATTGTTTGTAGATCTCTTGCGTGGAATGTGTCTTTTTTCATTTTTTGATCTTGTGGAGCACATTTTTCACAATTCTAACATGGTCCTAGAGTGTGGATTCAATGAACTTTTCAATTTATGAGGTTTTTTTCTTCAACAAGAGTTACAGGCTTCATATCTGAACCCCCTTTTTTTTTCACAAATTTTGGAGGTGGGTGATCTTTAGGTGATTTTTATGCAAAAAGGACCTCACCATTGGATTTAGAGTTCTCGAGAAAATCAGATTTGGTTTTTGTTTGGCTTGATTTGGACTCCTGAGGTCAGATCTGTGAGGGTTTGAAGCAATTTTTTTTTCAAATCCATAGGGTAGCTATGTTTTCAGAGCATCTTGGTGTGAAAAGAACCTGACGGTTGCATTCAAGAAGTTGATTCCATGAATTTTGACATATAATTCAACCTATTTTGGTTTCGAGAACTTCTGAGGCAAAAAAAATTGTCATGGAGGTCATACGACCTCCTCGCACGCGGATCAAGGTAAAATTTTTGAAAAAATAAATAAATACTTTTTCTAATGTTTTTCAAAAAAAGGGTCAAAAAAGTTTTTTTTTAGTTTTTTTTAATTTAAATTTTATTTTTAAAAAAATGTTTAACCCCATAGTGGGCGCAGTACCCAAAGGGGTACAACCACTTGCTACATAGTGGCAAGTCGGCAGCCCCTCAGGCCCCACCTTGAATGTGGGGGTGGTATCGCCGCCTATTACAGGCAATGGCCCCACCTCGAGCCCACCCACAAATTTTTTTAATTTAATTTTTTTTAAAACGGTTTTTTATTATTTTTTTCTAAAACAAAATGATGAGCTTTTAAAAAAAAAAAATCTTTAAAAAATTGAGCTTTTTTTATCTGTTTTTGTTTTTAAATATATAAAGTTTTTTTAGTCATTTTTTTACTTTAAAAAATAAATAAAAAGGCAAAAAAAATTGCAATATTATTTTTTTGCAAAATAAACATGCACCGTACATGGAGGAGATTTTTTCTCAAACTATTAAATCTAGTGGAACTCCAAAATTGGAGGTATTTTTGCTAAATTTGGAAGAGATCTTTTTTTGCCCTACTCAGCACCTCTCAATTGGGCTTTTCAATTTTGCACCTAATATTCCAAAGGCCATATCTCGGTCATACAGTGGTCTTTTCCAGTACAATTTTTTTTGAAACGGGGTAGAATTTCATGCTTTTCACAGTGGTACAAGTATTTTCCAATTTTTATTTTTATTTTCTAGAATTTAGTTTTCTCAGTGTTGTTGTTCAGTTCTCATTTTGGAGACTTCGACAAGCCATATATTTTGCATCTGGACTCCTTTTTAAGTGTCATTTTTTTGAAAGTGCATGTTTTTTCATGTACTTCAACATGATGCTATCACTTTCCTCTTTTTCTATCAAAGAATTGTATTTTTAGTATGTAGTCCTTTCTTGGACATTATGGGATCCCACTATAGGCATTCTCTTTTGTAGATGCACTGGGATAAAGTGTCATTTTGGTGTATATTTTTTGGGGATTTTGCACATCATGTTGTGTCTTTTGTACTCGCACTATGATATAAAGTGCCATGAGGGGTTGATGTTTTCCTTTGGTTTTCCATCATACCTTTGTCAAGTGAGTGTTCCTTCCATGACAACAGTGAATCCAAG
>VDFB02105785.1:254548740-254661558 GCA_007258455.2 Sequoia sempervirens | reverse complement strand
GAGATGGAGGTTTTGATAGTCAATTATATGTGTACTATTATGTTGTTAGAATTGTTATTGATCTCTAGTTGGTGATACCTTTATAAATTCTTAGAGTCTACAAGTGTATTGTAACCTTTATATACTAATATATATTGAGTTACTTTGGAGTGTGATGGTTTTCTCTTGAAAGGTTTTTCCTCATGTACATTGTGTTACGGTATATTATTTTTGTGTTGATTTCCTTGTAACTATATGATTAGTATAATTTTTGCAAATATCTCCTCTAATAGATTAGTGCGGGAAGCATATTTTGTACATTTTCTTCCTTTCATTTTGTATCATAGCCTAATCACTTAAGATTCTGGGTTTTATAGACAAGGGATTTTTAACTAATCTTTGACTGAGTGGGAACTTGCATAGAAAAGTATCTTATTACAAGAAAAATGGTAAGAAAATTAGAGATAGAGATGGATAAGTTCTCAAGCACAAAGTTTGAGCTTTAAAAGCTCAATATGAAGGATATGTTCATGGATAGATATCTATGGGTTGCACTATCAAGATTCAAACCTAATGTAATGAAACAAGATGATTGAGACATATTAGACTGAAAAGATAAGGGTCTCATTAGAATTGGTTTGGTTGATTAAGTATTATTGAAAGTGTTTGAAGGGACTCTAAAAGAAAACCTTTGGAAGAACAAGGGTGGGATTATTAGGATAAATCCTTCATAAAAAACATTTCCTAATAAAGAATGTGTGTAGCCTCGAGATGGAGGATGGTGGTTTTATGGCCAAATATCTAAATTATTTTAATATGATTTGATCCAATTACACTCAATTGGAATGAATATGGAGGAGGGGGATCATTGTATCACTTTTCTATGTTTATTTTTCTTTTCTAGATTCATTGGACCTCCTTGTTATGGCTATTGGGAGCACTACCACCAAGTTGAAAATGGATGAGGTGGTGTCATTATTATTTTTTGAAGAGATGTAAAGAAAGACATAAATATGTTAAGGATCCCATACTTATAAATGGAAGATAAAAAGATAAAGGTAGAAAGAAGGACAAGAAGCAAGATAAGTCTAGATTTTAATCTTGTGTGAGATCCAAATCTCTTAGTAAGACAAAGAGAAAATATTTGAATTGTGGCAATCCTAGACATATTAAAAGAGTGATTCTAATTATGAGTTTTTTTATGGATCTTTTAACACAACCAATCAAGTAGAATGGAGAACACAATTTACTTATCTTAAAAACCTAATCAATCCAAATGATCAATCAAGTCCAAGGCACCTTTACACCATGTCTTGGTGATGTTGGAGCAACTATATATTATATGTGATTCGTTTAACAAGGTGCTTGTGTTGGTAAAATATCAAGCTAGAAAATATTACACAAAAAATTAAATCTACTAAAATAGTATATAAATATTTCCATATATGAATTTTAATCTTACCCTAATATACTAGATAAAATATCAAAATATGTTAGGTTTTAAGGAAATAAATAAAAAAATTAAATAGCTAGTTATGCACTTAATTTAGCCTTAATTCTAAAAGGTCTAATCAGATCCCAATAACCTATAATATAATTGTAGACACCTAAAATATGACCTTAACCTAACCACACTTGAATTTACCTAGCCTAATACTTAATTAAATAAATATTCATTCTTTATTTAATTAATTTAACCTTTTCCTTTATCCCAATTTATCCTAGTCTAATACTTAATTAAATAAATATTCATTATTTATTTAATTAATTTGTTCATTACCTTTATCCCCAAATCCTCTAACTAAATTAATTAATTTATTTGAATAAATTCTTAATTAATTAATTAATTTAGGCTAATTAATTCTCATTACCTTTTCCTCCAATATTTAATTCCACTTTATCTATCAATCCTTATCCATTTAATCTGATCCATTAGATTCATTCACATGGATCACAATCTAAATTTTTCTTCATGTGACAAATATCCCCTTTACATGTCTAACTAACTCCTTGTCTAAATTCATTGAACCTAAACACCTAGCCAAAAGTCAAATTAACTTTCCATCCCATCCCTTCATTTAATATCACACTGTTAGAGTAATCATGCATTAGCTAATGATTAATTAATCTTTAATTAATTATTAGTCTAATTTATTCGTATGCACTTAAACTAAACTTAGAATTGCTTTATTAAGTTAACTAAGTGCTTTTCTATGTTAACTAAAGTGAGCTAAATTATTAAATCATTCTATCTCAACACATGTGATGTTGACACTTGTCCTAATCTAATCCGGTTATCTTTTAGGTTTGCTCCTATATAGCACTCAAGCCCCATTGTATTATTACTCTAGATATTTACTCTCAAAATCTCAACCTTTGAGTACTTTTGTTTTCCTTGAAGATTCTTGAGGTTCATTTTGTAATTTTTTCTTGTTGAGGAATATTGCACATATTGTTTGTAGATCTCTTGCGTGGAATGTGTCTTTTTTCATTTTTTGATCTTGTGGAGCACATTTTTCACAATTCTAACATGGTCCTAGAGTGTGGATTCAATGAACTTTTCAATTTATGAGGTTTTTTTCTTCAACAAGAGTTACAGGCTTCATATCTGAACCCCCTTTTTTTTTCACAAATTTTGGAGGTGGGTGATCTTTAGGTGATTTTTATGCAAAAAGGACCTCACCATTGGATTTAGAGTTCTCGAGAAAATCAGATTTGGTTTTTGTTTGGCTTGATTTGGACTCCTGAGGTCAGATCTGTGAGGGTTTGAAGCAATTTTTTTTTCAAATCCATAGGGTAGCTATGTTTTCAGAGCATCTTGGTGTGAAAAGAACCTGACGGTTGCATTCAAGAAGTTGATTCCATGAATTTTGACATATAATTCAACCTATTTTGGTTTCGAGAACTTCTGAGGCAAAAAAAATTGTCATGGAGGTCATACGACCTCCTCGCACGCGGATCAAGGTAAAATTTTTGAAAAAATAAATAAATACTTTTTCTAATGTTTTTCAAAAAAAGGGTCAAAAAAGTTTTTTTTTAGTTTTTTTTAATTTAAATTTTATTTTTAAAAAAATGTTTAACCCCATAGTGGGCGCAGTACCCAAAGGGGTACAACCACTTGCTACATAGTGGCAAGTCGGCAGCCCCTCAGGCCCCACCTTGAATGTGGGGGTGGTATCGCCGCCTATTACAGGCAATGGCCCCACCTCGAGCCCACCCACAAATTTTTTTAATTTAATTTTTTTTAAAACGGTTTTTTATTATTTTTTTCTAAAACAAAATGATGAGCTTTTTAAAAAATCTTTAAAAAAAGTGGAGTTTTTTATCTGTTTTTGTTTTTAAATATATAAAGTTTTTTTAGTCATTTTTTTACTTTAAAAAATAAATAAAAAGGCAAAAAAAATTGCAATATTATTTTTTTGCAAAATAAACATGCACCGTACATGGAGGAGATTTTTTCTCAAACTATTAAATCTAGTGGAACTCCAAAATTGGAGGTATTTTTGCTAAATTTGGAAGAGATCTTTTTTTGCCCTACTCAGCACCTCTCAATTGGGCTTTTCAATTTTGCACCTAATATTCCAAAGGCCATATCTCGGTCATACAGTGGTCTTTTCCAGTACAATTTTTTTTGAAACGGGGTAGAATTTCATGCTTTTCACAGTGGTACAAGTATTTTCCAATTTTTATTTTTATTTTCTAGAATTTAGTTTTCTCAGTGTTGTTGTTCAGTTCTCATTTTGGAGACTTCGACAAGCCATATATTTTGCATCTGGACTCCTTTTTAAGTGTCATTTTTTTGAAAGTGCATGTTTTTTCATGTACTTCAACATGATGCTATCACTTTCCTCTTTTTCTATCAAAGAATTGTATTTTTAGTATGTAGTCCTTTCTTGGACATTATGGGATCCCACTATAGGCATTCTCTTTTGTAGATGCACTGGGATAAAGTGTCATTTTGGTGTATATTTTTTGGGGATTTTGCACATCATGTTGTGTCTTTTGTACTCGCACTATGATATAAAGTGCCATGAGGGGTTGATGTTTTCCTTTGGTTTTCCATCATACCTTTGTCAAGTGAGTGTTCCTTCCATGACAACAGTGAATCCAAGTGATTTTTGCCTCATGTGTGTGTTCCTTAGTTTTCACACCCTTTTATTTGTAGGTTGTTGAACTCCTACATGCACTTCTTGGACTCACATAGTTTCAATTTTCCTATCATGGCTCTCCCTTTTTCAGCATTATGGGGGGGTTTCTACTGTTGGTGCTAATGCTTCCTTGGTTTCGTGTTGGAGTGATCTACATATCTAGTTCTTGTTCCTATGCACATTTAGATGTAGTGTACATCAACTTGGTTGGTTACATGCATCTCATTAAGATAGATCATTTACCATATGGACACTCTTGCATTCCTATTTTCGAAGGTTCTTCATTTCAACACTATGCCAGTCATCTTTTGACAGTAGTCTACAACTTCTTCATGCTTCTATGATGTTCTACATGTTCCTCTTTTTTGGCACATTGTTTTAGTTGGAGGCTTCTTAGTCCTTCACACCTTGATTTGGAGGCTTTTTCAGTCCTTCATTTTCCTTTCTCTCTTTTGGAGAGGAGTTTTCTCCCACTATGGTTTTCTCCTTTTCTCTAGTTTTGAGAGATCTTTTGTTTGTACATGGGTACCTCACCAAACCTTGTTTGTCAGGACCCATCATGCATTCTCTTTTTAGGGTTTTAAGCTACTTCCTAAGTTCATTTTAAGGGGGGTGTTAGATTAATCATGCATTAGCTAATGATTAATTAATCTTTAATTAATTATTAGTCTAATTTATCCTCATGCACTTAAGCTAAACTTAGGATTGATTTATTAAGTTAACTAAGTGCTTTTCTATGTTAACTCAAGTGAGCTATTATTAGATCATTTTGTCTCATCGTATGTGATGTTGACACTTAGCTTGTTCTAATCCCTTTACCTTTTAGGGTTGCTCCTATATAGCACTCAACCCTCATTGTATTATTACTCTATAGATTTACTCTCAAACTCTCAACCTTTGAAGAACTTTTTTTTCCTTGAAGATTCTTGAGGTTCATTTTGTAGTTTTTTCTTGTTGAAGAATATTTCACATATTGTTTGCAAATATCTTGTGTGGAAGGTGTCTTTTTTCATTCTTTGATCTTGTGGCTCGTGTTTTTCACAATTCTAACACACACCTCTTAATCCTAGTCATCCACATAAGGATGTTTCCCTAAACCTAATCCTAAACCTAGCCCTTATCCCTCATGTAACACTTGTCAAATGGCTATAATTTTTATCTCAACCCTAATCCTCATTCAATCATATCCATCCATTAACCAATGCATCTTAGCCCTTGATTTGCATGAATTCACTCTTATGCTACTATTATGCTACCCAAATCTCTATTGAATCATCTTGATCATATCATTATGTTATTGGAATCATGAGCAACCACATCCAATCTATCAATATAACAGCATACTACACTTGATCATTTTGAGGTTTGCATGTATTTAGTTTGAATAGGATAGATTCAATGTATATTTCATTTATATAATTTGCATGTTATACATTTTGGTGAACTTGACTTGAATCTTTACATATAACGCGTGTCCTTGTGAATTTTTGTGAGTTTGATCTTGCAGGTTAAGGTCTTTACAAAGGAGGTTGGAAAATAAAAATTTTATAGGAGTTTCGTGTTGGAAGAAGTATGAATAGCTTGTGTTTTGTAATTGATGTCAAAATTTCTTTGTTGTTGCATTAATATCAATAGGTCTATGGATAGTTTGTTGGAAGTTTGTTATGATGTTTTGATTAGTTGCATTATGTTTTCGTTAGAAGTATCACTTATGTCAACCTCTAGTGTTGCTTTGATGAGCATGTGTTGGTGATGTTCAACCCCTTGTGTGGTTGAGATGTTGTAGAAGTGTTCCAAGTGATGAGTTTGAGTTTTTAGTGCTTGGTTTCCAAGTGTTTTTGAGAAAATTTGACTAAAAGAGTAAACCATGTGGTGAAGGGTGTTCAATGTAACAAAGTGGTGTTCAGTGTTTTGCTCTACATTTCTTCATAGTTGAAGATCTACTTGTGTGATTTGGATATGTTGATCAGAGGTGTTCAATGGTATTATATCTAGAGTTTTAGGTTTTGGATCATTGTACAAAGAAAGTTGTGTTCACCAATGTATGAATTCTGAAAGCAGTTTTGTCTGAGAGGAATGGTATTTCTCCGCATTTCTTCGTATTTTGGTTTTTGGTCTTACAGATTTGAGGGTATGTTTATATTGCTCATATATATCTTCAATCTAAGTATTTGTGTTTTAGTTCTCTACAAGGTTGGATTTAGGTGGTGTAGTGTGTGGAAGGTTAGCTGGTTCGGTAGAATGAATATGTTCTTCTGACATATGATGTTGCAAAGGATTTGTTGGACTTAAGGATGTTGATGGAATATTCCATATTGTGTTTAAGTGTTGTGTGTGGTACACAAGTCATCTTTGGATCAAAGTAAGCATGCACTTAATTGTTTAATGGTATTAACATAGGTTCGATTGACCTTTGGTGTTTACACTAATTATAGATATGCTTTGGTGTTTGTGGAAGAGTGGTGTGGCGTATATGAGTGGATTTCAGTCTAAATTAAGGTGTATTGTGGTTTGCCTTCATTCCTTTCCATCGCAGGAAAGTTTTGGTGCTGACCTAATTTGAATTTGCATGCTTAAGGTGCATATCCAATCTTGTCAATTGTTTTCAACATTGAGGATGGTATAAATAAGTGTTGAGTTATAGAGAATCAAGTAGTGAAGTGTGTAGTGCAAAGTGTTGAGATATGAAGTGTGAACTCTTGTGAAATGTAGTATGAGCTTTAATGCCTAAGACTACTAGAAGTAATGAGCAAAAGGTGTCTACATTCTATAAAGAGAGTGTGAATTTCTAGTGAAGTAGTGGTGGATCTTTCTGTTGCTCTAAGATGGATTTCTCATTGTAATAGTCTTCTTTCTTCTTCTTTCTAATCTAGCAGTGATCCATTGATAGTGATCCCTTCTTTTCTTTTGGTAAATGAGCCCTCTAATAGTGAGCCTATTATATTCGGTATGGCAATTACTTTATATTGTGAGCTAATCCTCACTGTGGTTTTTCCCTTCTTGGGTTTTCCACGTAAATATGGTGTTCTCATGTGTTTGGATGTGTTTACATTATTATTTCTCATGTTTACATTCTACTAATACATGATAAGGGTTTAATGGTTTTTAAGGGTTTAAGTACTAATGCATATTTGAATGTTAATGAGAGTTTTGATGTTTTAATGTGCAATTGGTTGACCCCCCCCTCTCAGTTGTCTTGGAAATTCAACAATTGGTATCAGATCCAAGTTCCTTAGAAGAAAGCTTAACACTTGTCGTAGATCTAGGATGGCACACAAGAAGGATGCTCCTCTATTTGATGGATTGGATTATGCATTCTAGAAGACTGTGATGAAAGGTTTCCTTATTTCTCTAGGTTTGGAGTTTGGAAGTCTGTTGAAACTAGATATACAATGCTTGCAAATGGTCTGAGTACTGATGATGAGATCAAGGAATATGAGAACAATGGCAAAGCAAGGTATTCTCTTTTGAGCAGTCTTTCTAATTTAGAACTTGTGAAAGTTATGAGTCTTCAAAGTGTTGGTGAAATTTGGAAAAAGTTGGAAATTATCTATGAAGGATATGATAAAGTCACGCAAGAAAAGATGTTGAACCTGAAGACTAAATTTGAGACCTTAAGGATGATAGAAGATGAAGATATTATAGGCTACATGCATAGATTGGATAAATTTTTCAATTCCATCAGACGACTTGGAGGAAAACTTGAAGAAGATGAGGTGGTAAAGAAGGTACTAAGAACTCTTACTAAATCTTATAGTCATAAGGTTTTTTCTATTGAAGAATTTTAGAATTTAGATCATTATTCTAGAGATCAGTTGTTTGGTGCTTTAACTTCTTTTGAATTGAGATAATTTGGTCCAGGTGATTCAAGAAAAGAGATTGCTTTTAAAGTTAGAAAAGAAAAGAAGAATGAGGAATTTGATCTAGATGAGTTTGATGAGTTGGAAGCAAACTTTGTGAGGAAATTGAAAAAGGGCACTGGAAAATACAAAGGTAAGTTACCTCTTGAATGCTTTAACTATGGAAATATTAGTCATTATGCTTCAAGATTTCCTATCAAAGCTTCAAGAGATAGACCTCTTGACGCCAAAATTTGACAAGGTAATAGCCTTATGGGAAACTTAGTTAATGGGGGAACCAATTGTGTTAAACTGAGTGACCTCCAAGTTTTTAAAGAAGTTGGCTTCTTTTGTATTTGGGGTTTTAGAATGGGAAAAGAAAGTAGATATAAAAAATAAAGATCTAACTAAGGCGATGTGCCAAGATGTAGCTATAGGCATGGTAAATCTATCTTTTGGGATGCGATTTAAGGGCCTGTTCAGCAATCTACTAAGTCCCAGAATAACAGAAATCAAAGATGAAAACCTAAATAATTTATTCAATAACATAAAATAACTCTCATACACATTAACTGAAAAGAAGAGTCAAAGACATGATCTAAACCAACAAACTTGTATTAGAATCATAGTTCTGCAAATAAACAACTCAGTACAATAATGGCACAGCATAATTTTTTATCAAATAGCTTAAGAAAATACAAAGGTTGAACAATGGCACAGTCTGAGAGTCTTATACAATAATCTAAAAGTAGTACAAAAGGCCTGGTGTCTTTCACAATTTTGTATGTATCTTCCAAACTCATTTTCGGAAGGAAGAAGCAGTATATATAGATAGAAATTCCACCGCCTAGCGGGCTAGTAATAGAAAAGATTCCTACATTATGAGCGATGATGCCCAGTGCAATGATTTCCCTTGGTCGTGCAACAAAAAAAGACTCGAGCCATGAACGTGGTCACCCTCAAGCCAGATGCACCCCCTGTGAATGATGATAGTAGTCCCAGTGTAGAAACAATAGAATCTTGTGCAGACATGAGTCGCTTAATCATAAAGTCAGTTAGGACACGCGGCGACAGATCGGGGCCTATTGTTCATTCCTACTCTTTGTGATGAAAAACCCCCGTGGTGAAGACACGTGGAGACAATCACCACTACCAGTGCTGACTATGGGGTCCACCAAAAAGTGTACATGGATTGATGCTATGTGGCACACAGATGGGGCCCAATAAGGAAGCTATGGGAAGTGGCTTTGAGGTGCCTGCAGTGTTGACATGTAGAAGCATTGTGAAGGCCAAAAGAAGAGCAAAGGAAGAAGCCATTGTGGAGAGTGTCTGGTAGACATGTGGTGGCAGTGGATGAAGTTCTTCAAAAAGGAGCCTGAGGATATTTAAAGAGATGGGGCGCAGTTAGATACTTTAGCAAAAGTAAAAACCACCTAGAGGGAGCTCAAGGAATTTTATATTCACAGCTTTTGGTGACTACTAGGGGTGTTTCACTTGCAGGAGGAGGAACCCAAATATTTTTGGTCCGCATACCAAAGTCATATCCATTGGGCAACACAATCAAAGTGTGGAGAGAGTGGTTTGTAGATTCAACCAGTCGGCCTTGGATGGCATCGATATGTCATGCAGATTCTCTTGCACTATGTGCAAATGAATCATTTCTTTGTATGGCAGCATCGTGGATATACCGGCCCTGGACTCAAGTTGGAAGAGAAATCATGCAATATGATGAGTGATGCCCTCAATATCCTCTGTAGTAGGGGGTTGACTGAAGCTCTGAAAAGTGGATGTGTCCTGCTGCTTTTCTTCAATATTCATTGCAATATGCTTTGTAGTAGCCATTGATTCATCAAAAAGAAATAGGGAGGGTAAGCCCATCTGAGTTAGATGGGAGAACCTCACCCATATGCTATTCATAGTTTGGCCCAGTGTTGCAGTGCACTTGCTAGCATGGAGGATGGCTACGTGGTAGTTAATGAACTCCTTTGCTATTTTGGCAATGGCTTTTTGGTCCTCGATCCCTATGTTCGCTAAGTCCTCATCTGACACCGTGTATAGTTTATCTAGCAATTTTTTTGCCTCAAGAACCTTTTCTATGATAAATTGCAGGAACCACTCAATCGTTCCATGAACTTCCCTACCTAAACTTGTTGCCTCCGCCATAAATTGGAGCTTCAGCTAAAGAGTCAGGCAAAAGGCCTTGACCTTTTCCTAGTATGAAACATATAGTCGTTGGGCTACTTGAAGGAGTTATAACTAGGTAGTAGGGGGTTGGGGAAGATTCTTCAAAGAGTTGATCTCCACATCCCTTGAACCAACATCTTGTTTCAATTCTACAATCCTTTTGTTTGTGGTGGAAAGTTGTCCTTGCAAGTTTCTCAATTCAACAAGCCATTTTTCTTCGGCCCAATTTTTGTTTGTTGATTCCTTTTCAAGGGAAGACTTCATATCTTGGACTTCATTCTCCAATTGAGTCTATCAGTCCTAAAAATCCATGTCCTACTACATTTTTTTCCCTAATTGAGTGCATTGATGCTCAAACTCCTCATTTTTCCATCGCATCTCTTGCTCTGCCCGAGCCAACTGGTCTTGTAATTCTTGGTTTTTCTGCTGCAGCTCGGCAACCAAGTTGGGATCATAGGAATGGAACTTTGCAAGTTCCTCCCAAATTTTGGCCTACTCTATCTGTGCTTGTTGTGATAAGCACGCAAATTCTACATCCCTCGCCTTATCCTTCGCACACAAATTTTTAGCTCTTCTTCTCTCTTCTTTAGCTAGTGACCGGACTTGAGGAAGTCGGTGGTCACCACTCGTCAAGTGTCTCCTCCATTAGCTCAACCTTGTCTTGCAGTCGGGCTATGCTCAGATTGAGCCCCATAGCATAAAGGTTGTAATCACCGGGCCACATCTCTCCCAGTGGTTTGATGATGGTTGGATACATGGTTGCAAAATGCAGCAATTGTTGAGCCTCATTGAATATAGTTTGTATCTTTGGCTCGGCTAGCCTTTTAGCATCCTTGGCCTTTTTCTTTTGGATCTTGATAGCCCATGCTTGTTTTTTTAATCACCCTCTGATAAAAATTTTGCTGGCGACTTAATGAGTTGGCCTGCGAAGGGCGCACCAGGAGGAAGAGCAAAAGGGAATGAGAGGGTAGTAGTTCAAGGCAATTTTTTCCCTGGAAGAGATATTGTTTGTGGGGAGAATGAAGGAATATGCCAAATCCCAGTCTGTGAACCAACGAGAGGACTCAAGGGAAGCAGTGGTGGTAGCGAAGTCATGGCGGATTCCATCTGTTGAGCGGACTGGTTCGGGGCCAATATAGTTGTAGCAATAGGGGTATCAATGGCGGTCGTGGATGTAAAAGGTGAAGTGATAGCGAACACAGAGTGGGCTCCAGTGAAAGGTGGAAAGGTCCACAGAGGAGTGAAGGAAAATGGTCCCACCTGGGAGAAACCTCTAGTGACCATTACGACATAAGTGGAAAAAGAAGGGCCAACACTTGAAGTGATGGGTGACGCAAAGACAACAGGAGGAACCAAAGATTACGAAGCAAGAGAAGAGGGAGTGAAAGTTACCTGCAGTGCAAATGATTGTGATCCCTGGCTTATTGTTGGATTTGTGCTTATTTCAAGCTCCTAGCTTGTTGCGAGCTCTTGTGAACCCTTTCCTAGAGCTACATTTGTACATTGTTTTACAGTTGATGGGGAATCTTCCACCTCTATGGCCTCCAACTACTGTGGTTGGGTTGTTCTAGACCTTTTTTGTGGTCCAGGTGCATGTAAGCGAGGGTCTCGACCGTGATATATTCACCTGCACATTTGAAGAAGCCTTGCTAGGTTACCTCATTGCCTTTTCTTTATGTTGTGTTGGGGCTATCTATACTTATTTCTCCTTCTCCTTTCCCTTCCCCATATACATTCTAGCCTCATCCAGGTTGATATCTTCATCACCGCTTGTGTTGGTATCCTCATGTTCGTCGTTCCACAACTTATCAAATTTTTCATCTATCTCTACGTCTTGATAAGGGGTATCAGGGTGTTTGATCTCTTGGCGATATATCCAAAAATCTTTAATCCTTTCCTCGCTCTAGTTAAAATTCCTTACCAAATCATTGCAAAGGGAAGCCCCTATTTGGCACTCTCATCATACTTCGCCAAAGGGAAGTAGAACTTAAGTTATGGCAATCTGTTATCCTTCATGGGAATGTGAACTAGGTCAATTAATAGATCATCATCATCTATCAGTGGATTCTGCCGCTTTTCCTAGTAAGGCTGGGGGCTATGAATTACCTTGATGTTTGTGCCTCCCAAGTCATTTTCGAGGTTGTACCACCATTTGTCACAAATCCATACTAGCCCCAAATGAGTCAGCTTCGCCTCTAGCAGCTTGTGTGTCTACTTCTTGGCCATTACCATTGTTTTGAAGCTCAGTGGGTAGAAGAAAAATAATTTCTTCTTAGCCTTCCCTCCACAAAAGGTATAGTCAATAATTGAGACTTTCCAGAACATCTCAAGGGCCAACACCCAATCAGTGTTGCATGCCAAAAGCCAGAACAGTTCCCCAGTAAAGTCGCACACCCAAATGAATGTGAAATCCTCTCAAAAAAACTAGTCGTATTTCAGAGTGAAACTTTGCATATACCTAGTCTCGTCGCTAGAAAGTCGATAAAGACCACCATCCTCGCTTAAGTCTTGCAGAGTCAAAGTCAGGAAATAATTGGAGAATTCATAATAATCATAAGAAGAGGGGAGGAGAGGAGTCCATATAGAAACTGGCCTTCTTATTCCCTTTTCATCGAACATAGCCAGGCTCACTTTTTTGAAGAAGTCGGGGTTCTAATGCAAAAACATATGGGCAAGGAAAGAAGGAAATTTGAACCTCTACTGTGTTATGTATTCCCTTATCTGGCTCAGCATCTCCCCAATGATGAATTTTATGAAGTCATACCAGAAGAAGGAATGTTTCCTATGCAACTGAAACCCCAGACTAATTGAAACTCCTAAACATACCTATCAATGTCTAGGCCACAAACAAAGGCCATCATCGAGAAGGCATCATGTAGGTCCACGAGGAAAGCATTGTGCACTGCCAGAATCTGTGGTGGCTTTTGATGGTCGTCCCTGGACCTTCTGGTTTCTTTGCTATAAAAATCCAAAGCAAAATCTTTGGTTCTCCATATTTTATCCCCCTTTGTTGGAGTGAATGACTCCATCTTGTCCTCTTTGGAGCTATTTTTAGGGATACATAGCATGCTCTAGATAGTTTCTACGTAGATGTTGAATCTTAGCTCCCAGCCCTCGATGGTGTTAGTACTTGGGTTAAAATGCTTAATGCCCTCGTCAACTAGTTTTGGGCAGTAATACACAAAGGGGACCATATACTATGGAAGCCCGTTGAACCATTGCTTTTATGCCAAGGAATTCGAGTCACCATTCTTCTTCATTCTCTCACAGGCCACTTCCCTAAGAGTCTTAGGATTCTTTATGAGGACAAGATCATGAATGTCATCCCATTCTTCCATTATCTAGCTTTGGTCCCTGTAAGTTTTTTTCTTTTCAATGACTCGCATGTGAATCCACTCTAACTTCTCTAGTATCCTTGGTGAAGCATAAGAGGCATCGCTGAAAAATATTGGCTAGGGGTGTTGCACGCATGGCATCAAGCAAGCTTTGGGTTGCCTCGACCTATGCTTCCATCTGAGAGCTTTCAACCATTTAAGGGTACTATAAATTTCTGTGATGTTCAAATTTTTCTGCAATTCACTTCGGATCTGTCTGTGCTCAAAACTATTTGCTCTAGATAGCATACTTAGGAAGCTTTTGTAATGTTATCTTTTTCCATGCAATACTTAGTGATTTCTTTCTTGGAGTGGTAGACAATGGTTTCCTTTTAGCATTTAATTCAGAATGTACTACCAACCCCCATTCTCATGCGAAATGAATTTCTTGCTATTGTGAAAAGACAAGAATTCATAATGACAATTGATAATCATGCCCTATGGCATGATTTCCTTGGAAATTGAGCCAGTGATTGAAGGCAGTTTAAGCTTTCGTATGCTTTGGCAATTAATATCTCAAAAAGAATAATTAATCCAAAGATACAATGAGTGCTTGAAAATATATGAGTTCCTCCTTGGAGTTTGGGAAGTGCCTATAGTATGACACATCAGCACCAAACCATATGGACGATCACTTGGGAATGCTAATTATTTATGCTAATTAATTACCTCTTTTTAATTTGTACACGGTAGATGCAACTGGATGGGAAATCCAAATTGGCCTCTGGTGGGATTTTCGAGTCGGTACTTGATTAGCATCATGCTTATGGCAAGTAGATACCTTACATATTTCTATAAATAGGCTCTAAGACAATAGCAAAATCACACTTAGCAATCAACAAGAATTGGTATTAGGCAGTTGGCTAGAATTTGCATTAGGCAGCTGAGTAGAATTTGCGTTAGGCAGTTGAGTAGAGCTTAGCATCGTGAATACTCCCATTAGGCTAGTTTGCAACAAGTCACAAATGACTTTTCTAGGTGAAATCTCCAATAGGTGCTTGAAAAGAATGACCAAAAAAAAGAATTCACTGGCTATCATAGCAATGAAGTGGGTGTTAGGCCAAGATTGCGTGGAATATGAAGATAAGTACAGAGTCAATACAGATTTTTGTTCTTATTTTGTCACATTTTTTCTTGACATCCAAGTTCCCAAGCCGATGATCCTATGCCTTACACTTGAAATATTTTTGAAGCACTACTTAGGCAACCTTGGAGAGGTGGTGGTGAATGTTGTGTATGGTCTGGGCATTCCAACTGCGAGTGACCTTCATAAGCATATTGAAGAAGATGCATCAGTGCCATGGGTACCACTCTTGAGTGGATTTCACCTGCTGTCACATGAAGAGCATCGTCAAAGGGTGACTTGTGCTTATCACTTCCTACTTTGTTGCTACAATGTGGTGCTCTTTTACGGTGTCGACTGGTATACAAACTTCAGGAACCTAGTGTTCCCTCTGCCACTCACCATTGCTCCTGTTGATGTTGTTGTTGTTCATGGTCCTGATCCTCCTACTAATGTTGTCTATGAAGCTATCCTAGATGTTGTTGATAATGATGCTCCTGCCTGAGATGCACTTCCTCTTTCTCTATTTTAAAGAAAAATGCTCTTAATATATGCCTAAAAAAGGCCCTTACCATATATATATATAAAGAAACTACACACTATATGGATATACTTTAAAAGTATGGCCTTAGAGCCATTTTGAAAATGTATTTATTGAAGTATATATATATAATGAAAATACATATTATATCAACCTCCTATCTCTTTTTCTTGTGATTCTACAATATGGGTGTCATTTCAATTTTATGCATATGAGTTTTTTTTTCTGCTTCATGGGTTTCAAGTTACTTCTTTATGCTTCTTGCAATAATGGGTTCCATTTATCTTCCTGATTCATGGTGTTGTGGAATTATTGAAAGACCGGCCGACAAAAACATGAAGGAAAAATAATTACAATACTCACATATTTACACTGGCGAAATAATAATGAAGCTTAATTAAATATTTTAAGGTGGATTTTGTTAACAGGAATCCCCAATGCTTCCTTCTCCATGTTTTCTAACTCAAACACGTTATGTTGCTTGCATTGAATTATTTTAAAAGGGCCTTCCCACAGACTGTCAAATTTTCCATGTTGGCTAGGCTTCATAGCTCTTTCATTGAATTTTAGTACTAGGTCTCCACATTTTAGACCCTGGTCCAAGGATTTTTTACTAAACCATATTTTAACTACATGTTGGCAGTTAGTCATGGCTATTAGGGCCCTTTCTCTTTTTTCTTGTATTTCTAGCAACTCGGCTAATCAAACCTCCATGGCTCCATTTTCTTCATAGCGCAAGAATCTCCATGGAGATGGGAAACAACACTTCCTTCATGTATACTAACTCATAAGAAAAAGTCTTGAGGATTTTCTTGAGAGTTATGCGGTCTACCCAGAGCACTATCTGAAGGTTCTTATGCCATTCTCTCTTATGTTCTGACTTGATTCTTTTAATGAGTTAGACTAAATTTTTGTTAGTCAAATCTGCCAAGTTGTTCCCCTGTGGGTAGTAATTTGATGATTTTTTCAAGAATATGACATGCATGAGTGTGAATTGACATACCTTAGAGCCTAGGAAAGCCTTGGCATTGTGAAAGATAATGGTCTTTGGCGGGCCGAATCTCGTCACCAGTTCCTCAAGGAAGTCCACAATGTTTTCCTTTGTTGCATTCTTCAGGGACATGGCCTTGGTCCATCTAGTGAAGTAGTCTATGGTCATGAGGATCCATTTGTTTCTAGTGTTGGAGGCAGGGTTGATCATCCCAATGAAATAAAGGCCCCATTGTGTGAATAACTCATCAACCACTATTAGGTTAAGAGGCATTGTGGAGTTTTTTCTTCTTCCTGCAAAGAATTGGCATTCCTTGCAAGTTTTCACCAAGGAGTATGAGTCATTGAATAACGTAGGCTAGAAGTATCTAGCACACATGATTTTTATGGTGGTGGTTTTCGTGGAGAAGTGTTCACCCACGGGACTACTATGGAAAGTGTCAAGAATTCTCTTTGCTTGCTCTGTGGTGACACATCGCAATAGAACGCCATTGAAGTTCCTTTTGAATAATACCCCTTCAATAAGTGTGTATCTATTGTTCTACAATTGATAGAATCTTCTCTTTTGAGAAGGAAGGCCCAATGGATACTTTCCAATGTGCATGAATCTCACTTTTTCTGCTAGCCGGTAGCCTTCGAAGTCAAACTCATTTGTCAGAACTAGCTCTGGTTGCTCCTCTTCGGCTGCCATTTCCTCATCATGTGCCAAATATTTGCATAGTCCTCTTCCTCAAATTTTCTTTGTAGGCCTAACCTCAATGTCATATTCAAGGATCTTAGTGATCTAATTAGCCCTCTTTTCAGTGATCTCTCCTTCCATGATGTACTCATGCACACTAGAATGTGTGACATAAACCACCACCTTGTTGCAAGATATTTGATGTCAAAACTTCTTGAGTCCCTTAACAATGGCGAACGCTTTCCTTTTGACGAAGTTGTAGTTCGTCTCATATTCCTTTAAGGTTCGGGAGTGAAATGCTATTCTCCCTTTCCTTCACCATCCTTTTGGGTTAAGACAGTAGCAATACTGGATTTGCTACTAAATACGTACATTATGAAGTCCTTCGATAGGTATGGATTGACCAGTATAGGAGCTAAAGAAATAGCACCCTTAACCTTCTCGAAGGATTCTATAGCTTCCTTTGTCCATTTGAATATTTGATCTTTTTTTAGCATTAGGGTGATCAGTCTAATTAGTCCTGCAAATCTAAAATGAATTTGCTCAGAAAGTTAACTTTCCCCAAAAAAGACTAGACTCCCTTTTTGTTGACTAGTAGGGGAAGTTCCCTGATTTCTTTCACCCACTCAGGACCAATTGAAATTCCTTCTTTGGACACTACATGTCCTAATAATTTTCCTTGCGGCACTCTGAAAACACATTTTTTTAATTTTAGGGATACCCGAACTCCTGGCATTTTTTGAAAGCCATCTCAAGGTGATCGAAGTGATGATCCTTATGCTTGGAGAATATAGTCAAATCATCCAAATAGATTAAGATAATCTTGTTGATCAATTCTCTAAAAGCAATATCCATTGCTCGCTGGAAAGTGGCTCTTGCATTTGAAAGGCCAAAAGGCATTTTAGCATATGCAAGCGTTCCCCACTTGGTAGTGAACATTGTTTTGTGTCGATTCTCCTCTTTAACCCAGGTCTGATTGTAACTGGAGAAGCTATCTAGTAGAGAAAAGGTTTTCGATCCTGGCACTATTTGCAAGATTGACTCCATAGAAGGAAATAGGTAGTGGTCCTTTAGGAATGCTCTATTCAAGTCCCAAAATTCAACACATAGGTAGATGTCTCCATTCTTCTTTTGGACTGAAACCAGGTTATTACCCATGTGTTGTGCTTGATCAAGAAGACGATCTAGGATTGAATTATCTTTGTCAGTTCTTGCACCATTAGTGCCTCAATCTTAGGATTCACTAGCCTCTGCTTTTGGTGGACTAGTTTTTCACCTTTCATCAGCTCTATCATATGTTGGATGATGTCGGGATCATATCCTTTGAGGTTATCATATGACTAGGCCACTACTCCTTCATAATTTTCATAGAAATGGATGAGCCTCTCCTTGTCATGATGTGGGATGTTCTTTATGACCTTGATTTTCCTTCCATCTCTGACCTGAAGGTCTGCATAGTCACTTTTGTCTAGTACAAACTTCCTTTTGTCATTTCCTGCATCATCACAATCAAATAGGTTTTTGAGAGTGACCAGTCTTTTGGGAATCTTGTTGGACCTTAGCTAAATGATTTTTCTGTCATAGGCCTCAACAATATTTGGTTGGAGTTGCTTGGTGAACTCTCTCAACTATTGGATGAATGAGGTGATGTGTTCATCACTCTTGAACACTTGTCAGCTCTAATCATTATCTAGAATTTTCAGTCGAACTATCATTTGCATAGGGTGTATGTTATGAATTAAGTCAGAAGTAGGATCAAATTGAGATCCGATTGCTGTTAGGTGATTTGCCTCTATTTTTTTCTCTTTGGGAACTATCTAGATATTGAAAGCTTCAAAACCCTCAATCAAGTCCCAGACTCTATGTCTATAGGATCTCATGCGAACATTCTTGGTTGTGGAGAGCCCTCGGACTTGATTGACCACTAGTTTAGAATCTTCGAACACCATTAATTGCTTGATTCCCATCTACTCTGCAAGGCTTAAACCTTGCACTAAGCCTTCATATTCAGCTTTATTGTTCAAACAATTGAAGTGGAAGTAGAAAGATCTCAGTGTCTTTTCATTTAATATGGATATCAAACATATCTCAACTCCTGCACCAACTTTGCATCTTGCTCCATCAAAGTGCAACATCCATAGCTTTGAGGCTTGACCGCTTTTAGGTTCCTTTATGACCTTTGAAAGCATTTGATCATCATCATAGATGACATAAGTCCATAACCCAGTGGCATGATAGTTGTTGAAAGGATCAACATCTATATATTCGCTCAGGAGAACTTCCTCTAAATTTGTTCGATCTCCTATCACTTTTTCATCCTCTAGCAGCTCAGTACAATACATTTCCTCTTTGGTGAAAGAGGTATGGGAAGCCTCAAAGTTGATCATAGCTTCATTGGCCACATGTTCTGAATGTAGAGGTTCAGATATTATCTTCATTTTAGCTTCATGCTTGGTCTTGAGGATCAAGTGTGACCAATCCAAAGAAAGATATCCACCTATCTTTGAAGTGAATTCTTGGGATAAGCAAAGATCGAACATGGGTGGAACGTCTATGATCACAGTATCTTGCTAGGGTAAGAGAATAGAGTCAAGGGAAGGTCCTTGATGACACCTACAATTTCAAACTTGTTCCCATCAAGCTGCATAACCCCCCTTTTTAAAGGTTCATAGCTAAGTCTAAAGGCTTCAACTATCTACTTGGGCATGACGGTGGTGCTAGCGCGAGAGTCAATCTGGAATTATGCAATAATTTTTTACCCACAATAGGAGTTAGGAAAAAGGGCTTGGGTTTCGGCTTATCCTTAACTTCAGTAGAAGCTTCCTATGCACTATTTGTGAGAACTTTGGTAGGAGGTGATGGATCAACGACTTTTTCCTTGGGTGATTACTTTGTTGGATTAATGATTAGATCTTCCTGGAGGGCCTTCTGTAGCAATGTCTTTTGCTTTGAAATAGCTAAGATATCCCACAGGGACACATTAGCGGATGATTTTTTCAATTGTTCCACCACATCGAATAGTGGTAGATTTGAAGGCTTCTGCTCCTTAGCTCTAGTTATAACAATTTCCTTTCGTGGTTGAAATTGTTGTGTGACTGCAGAGGTATTAGGAGTCTATTCGAAAGAAATTTTGGGCTATGGGATGACTGGTTCACCCATGAATCTCCTCTTTGAATGAATGTTGTAATCAAACTGTACTTCTGGGGCTTTTGATGTGGATGCATCATTGGCAAACACCGCCTCTTCTTCTTCCATCCATGAGAAGAAGGTGTGATCAAGAGCTATATTTGTTTCTTTCTCCAGGGACATTTCTTGCATTTGCATGGTGAGTACCACATTTTCCATTTGCAGAGAGGCATATACATAACCTCCATGGTCCAACATTGTGCCTTGGATATGCTGTTCTGCCACCTTTTGTTGTAGATTTCCGTGCGGGAAGTTTTGGGGCATATGTACATCACCACAAGGGAAGCACCAAGGATTAGTTTCATTGACAAGGTTGTTTTTCCCCATTGTCAGCTCTCTGCTCGAGCTTGGGTGAGCACCTTGTAGGAGAGTAGGTATTGGCACTATTTGATTAGTTGTTTGAGCCTGCGTATTTTTGCACGAGCCTCCTTGGAATTGATTTTGTTGGTAGGAAGATATTTCGCCTTGATAATTTTGGTAGGTTGGCTTCGGAGGCGCAAACTGGTTCTGTTTGATGGTAGTTATTTCATTGGTGATGGTCTGTAACATCTCCTTAATGTTACTCATCTCATCCTTTGAAGAGTTGGATGTAGAAGCAACATTTTGTGGCGCACCCAGATATGTGTACATAGACTAGGGAGGAGCAGGCACACTAGTTGATGGAATCTCCTAGGCGGGAATTGATATTTCAAGAAATATAGGCATAATGGACTGAGGCAGAAACTTCCCAGCATCAATCAGATTGTTCTTCATCTTGATTATGACATTGTATGCATCCAGTAGAGTGGTTTCGCCAAGAGAATAAATCATCATTGACATGTCTTCATTGATGGATTTTAAGTAGAATGTGAATGCCAACTCAACTGACAAGTAGATAGTAGCCTGAATTTTGTACCAATTTATATAGAACCAAGTGTTGAAGTCAGTCATGGCTTCATATGGGGCCCATTTTATGATTGACAGCTGATGATATTGCAAAGACTTGTCTCCATAATTCAAGAATTTTTCATAGAAAAGGTCTCTGAGTTGATCCCAAGTACCGATAGTGTTAGCTTGTAGAGTACGGTACCAATCCAATGCTTTACCCCTGAAAGAGGCTGCAAGCAATCTTAGTGCTATATTTTGGTTGGTAACTCCATGCACCAAACACACATCTGCCACATCTTGCAGATGTTTGGATGGTGTTCTTGAGCCATCCCAAGTAAATTTAGGTATAGCTTTTAAATCAAAGACCAGGATAAGGGCCCAAATGGTGGGAGCTACTAGCACCATAAGGGGACTTTTGGCATCCCATGCCATGTAATTTCTTTTAGCGACTAGCACCATGGCTAGCAGAGGGGGAAAAACGTTCACTATATGGGTTCCAGCTTGTATTGTTCCTAGTGGTGGTACTAACAAACTAGGGTTATTCATTGTTTGAGATCTAGTAGCAAGTTGATGGCTCATACACCCTCTTTAAATTTAGGTACATTTAAGCAGTCCCACTGGGTGTGCCAGAAAAAGAAAATGTTGATGCCAAAATTTGACAAGGTAATAACCTTATGGGAAACTCAGTTAATGGGGGGACCAATTGCGCTAAACTGAGTGACCTCCAAGTTTTTAAAGAAGTTGGCTTCTTCTGTATTTGGGGTTTTAGAATGGGAAAAGGAAAAAGATATAAAAAATAAAGATCTATCTAAGGCGATGCGCCAAGATGTAGATATAGGCACGGTAAATCTATCTTTTGGGATGCAATTTAAGGGCCCGTTCAACAAATTTCTAAGTCCCAGAATAATAGAAATCAAAGATGAAAACCTAAATAATTTATTTAATAATATAAAATAACTCTCATACACATTTACTAAAAAGAAGAGTCAAAGACATGGTCTAAACTAGCAAACTTGTATTAGAATCATAAAAGTTCTGAAAATAAATAACTCAGTACAATAATGGAAAAGTATAATGTTTTATCAAATAGCTTAAGAAAATAGAAAGGCCGAATAATGGCACAATCTAAGAGTCTTATACAATAATCTAAAAGTAGTACAAAAGGCCTAGTGTCTTTCACAATTTTTTATGTATCTTTCAAACTCATTTTTGGAAGGAAGAAGCAGTATATATAGATAAAAATTCCATCGCCTGGCAAGCTAGTAATAGAAAAATTCCTACATCATGAGCAGTGATGCCCAGTGCAATTATTTCCCATGGTTGTTGTAGCAGAAAAAGATTTGATCCATGAACATGGTCGCCCTCAAGCTAGATGCACCCCCTACAAATGATGGTAGTGGTACCAGTGTAGAAATAATGGAATCCCATGCAGGCATGTGTCGCTTAATCATGAAGTCAGTTAGGACACACGGAGACAGGTCAGGGCTTGTTGTTCATTCCTCCTCTTTATGATGAAAATCCCCCATGGTGAAGACATGTGGAGGAAGTCTCTACTACCGGTGCTGACTGTGGAGTCCGTCAAAAAGTGTATGTGGATTGATGCTACATGGCACGCAGATGGGGCCCAATAGGGAAGCGGCTTTGAAGTGCCTACAGTGTTGACACATGGAAGCATGGTGGGGGCCAGAAGAAGAGCAAAGGTAGAAGTCCATACGAAGAGCATCTGGCAGACACGTGGTGGCAGCGGATGAAGTTCTTCAAAAAGGGGCCTGAGGATATTTAAATAGATGGGGCGCAGGACGGTACTTTAGCAAAAATAAAAACCATCCAAAGGGAGCTCGAGGAATTTTATATTCACAACACCTAAGGAGAATAGAGGTAAATCAATTAAGAAAATTTATTATGTTAGAGAAGATGCCAGTATATTTGATGATGAATCTAATTACCCTAATGATGACAATGATGAATGCTTATTCATGGTTCTAAATGTTGGAACTAATTATGCTAACTTTGAGAGATGCATGAAGGAAAGTGTTTTGAAAGCAGGTCATAACATTTAAGGAGCAATGGTGATTACTTTTCATGCTAGAGAAGACAAGAACAACTAGATCATTGACAGTGGATGCTCAAATCACATGACAGGTGATAAGAGTAATTTTATTAAGCTTGATAAGTTTTAAGGTGGTTTAGTTAAGTTTAGTGATGATGCATCTACTAAGATATGTGGAAAAGGTTTAATCAGTTTTGATGGAAAGCATAATACAGATGATGTTTTTTATGTTAAGGTTCTGCGACATAACCTTTTGAGTGTAGGAAAATGTGTAGCAAAGGATATAATCTTGCATTTTAGGATAATGGTTGTGAGATCATAAAAGGCTCCAGAACTATGGTTGTAGCAGGAAGGACATATGGAAATGTTTATCAACTTAAGGGTACAAATGGTCAATGATTTATGATTCACATTAATGAAAGTTGGATATGGCATAGAACAATGTGTCACATCAATTTTGATAGCCTAGTAAGGATCAATGCAAATCAAGTTGTAATAGATTTTTCAAAGATTGTAAAGCCTATTAATGTTGTCTACAAAAAAAATGATAGATTAGGAAGCAAGCTAGAAAGAGTTTCAAAGTCAAAGAACAATCTACTACTGATCCTTTGGAGTTGGTGCATACATATCTTTGTGGACCTACAAGAATAAGAAGTTCTCAAGGTTATAGGTATTTCATTCTATTAATTGATGATTACTCTAGAATGACTTGGGTTACTTTTCTCAAAGAAAAATTAGAAGTTTTAGATAAGTTTAAGGCATTCAAAGCTATGGTTGAGAATGAAATGAATATTAAGATCAAATTTTTGAGATCTAACAAAGGTGGAAAGTTCACCTCCAATGAGTTTAACACTTTTTATGAAGATCATGGAATAAAGAGGCATTTGTTGGATCCTAGGACTCCTCAACATAATGGAGTTGTGGAAAAAATGAATAGAACTCTTCATGGAGCAACAAGGACAATGATGAAGGAAGAAAATCTACTATATGTCTATTGGAGAGAAGCAATTCATACTACAGTCTACATACTTAATAAATCACAAGCAAGGACAAACAGTTCAAAGACTCTGTATGAGCTTGGGTATGGAAGAACCCCTAGTTTGGAATATTTCAGAGTGTTTGGAATAAAATTCTATATCAGAAGAGATGGAGAAAACTTAGGAAAGTTTGATGCAAGATCCCATAAAGGAATCTTCCTTTGATATTCTACAAGAAGCAAGGCTCACCAATGCTACAACAAGAGGCTAAAAAAGATTATTGAAAGTGCAAATGTCAAAGTAGATGAAGACTTACATAAAAGTTTAGTGATGATAGATGGATATGAATCAGATGATTCCTCTTGTAGAGAAGAAGAGAAAGATGAAGGTAAGGAAAAAGAAGTGAAAGTTGAAGAGGAAGAAGCTCTGAAAAGTATCCCTAAGACTTCTAAGTATGTGCAGAAGAATCATTTTAAAGATCATATCATTGGTGATAAAAGAAGAGGTGTATTGAAAAGAAGAAAGGTTGTTATGATAGAAGAACAAGTAAACCTATGTTTACTTTCCAATTTTGAACCTAAAATAGTGATTGAAGTATGCAAAGATGAATATTAGGTCAAGGTTATGGAGGAAGAATTGATGCAGATTGAGAATAATCAGACTTGGGAACTTGTCCCAAGACTAAAAAACAAGAATGTGATTGTAACTAAGTGGGTATTCTAAAACAAGCTAAATGAGAGTGGAGAAGTGGTAAAAAACAAGGCAAGAATTGTTTGTAAAGGTTACTCACAAGTGGAAGGAATAGATTTTCAAGAGATACTTGCTCTAGTTACAAGAATGGAATCTATTAGAATGGTTTTGGCTTTTGTAGCACATAAGGATTTCAAAGTCTATCAGATGGATGTGAAGTTTGCACTCTTAAATGGTGAGTTGGAAGAAGAAGTTTACATTGAGTAATCAAAAGGATTTTAGTTATCAGATAATCCTGATATGTTCCACAAATTGAAGAAGGAATTATATGGACTCAAGCAAGCTCTTGGAGCTTGGTATGCAAGATTATATAGGTACTTATTGCAGCAAGGATTCAATAAAGGTATCGAAGATAGTAATATTTACTTTAAGGTTGAAAAATATAAAATGTTGATTGTGGTTGTGTATGTTGATGACATAATTTTTGGAGGAAATGAAGTTATGTGTAAGAGATTTGCAGAAGAGATGCAAAAAGAGTTTGAAATGTCTATGTTTGGGGAGATGAATTTCTTCCTTGGACTTCAAATCAATTAGATAGAGAAAGAGATATTCATTTTACAATCTATGTCAAGGAAATGTTGAAGAAGTTTGGGATGGAAGACTCTACACTGGTATGTACTCCTATGGTTACTAGTTGCAAACTGAGAAAAAATGATGAATCTCCTAAGGCTAATCAAAGCAAGTACAAATCAATGATTGGAGGACTATTGTATGTAGTTCTACTACTAGATTGGATATCTTGCATATTGTTTGTCTTGTGGCTAGATTTCAAGAACATCCCAAAGATTCACATGTGCCAGTAGAGAAGAGGATATTCAAATATTTGAAAGGCACTCTAAAACATGGTTTGTGGTATCCAAAGGATATTAATTTCTCTTTAAGTGTTCATACAGATACAAATTGGGCATGTTGTGCGGATGATAGAAAGAGTACAAGTTGTGGTGCATTATTTCTTGGAAGTATTTTGGTGTTTTGGCTAGGCAAGAAGTGGGATTCAATGTCATTATCTACTACAGAGGCATAATACATTGTTGCAACATCATGTTGCACACAGGTGTTATGGATGAAGAAAAATTTCAAGGATATCAAAGTGGTATATGATGAACCTATTTCCATATTATGTGATAATACAAGTGTTATTAATATTTCAAAGAATCTAGTAATGTATTCAAGGAAAAAGCATATTTCAATTTGGTATCACTTTTGAGAGAGAAGGTTGCAGAGAATGAGGTGAAGTTGGAGTATGTGCCTACTAAGGACCAGGTTGCATATATCTTCATGAAGGATCTTCCTAATGATACTTTTGAGTATCTCCGAGATAAGTTAGGGGTTCTTACCCCTCACTTTCAATTAGATGCATAAGGATATGCATCAGTCCAGTGGATCTCAAGCTTCATTCTGTTGTTCTAGACTGATGTTGGTGGCTACCTCTTAGGGGTAGTAGGTAGTAGCATTGTTGGCTACTGCAATCAGGGGGAGTAAGTGTTATCATTGTGTGGTATACAAGTGTTTTCCTTTGAAATTTGTGTCAAAGGATATGTGTAGTTGTTGCTAGTTGGTGAAGTATGTTGTAGTTTCCACAAAAGGTGTGAAGAAAACAGAGTGAAGTAAAAGAAAAGGTAGTTGTAGAGCAATTGTTGTTTAAGGAGAGAAATTATGTAAGTTTGACGTCAAAGGGGATGTTTCCCTTTTCCATTGATGTCAAAGGGGGAGAGAAAGTTAGCTGAAAAACCTTATTAATTAAGGAGGAGATAAATCATGAGAAAGAGAAAGTGTTGGAAAGAATATATGCTTGTGTAAGGGGGAGGAGTGTGCACTATGATGCAGTATATGTGTTGGTGATCGAAGTTGTTATTTTTTTTGTTGATGTTTCTTCCATATGTTGACATCAATGACAAAGGGGAAGATTGTTGGAAATATGAGTAGGTTTGTGTGTTGTCATTGATGTCAACAGTTCTTTGTTGATGCATTGATGTCAATAGGTCTATGAAGAGTTTGTTGGAAGTTTGTTATGATGTTTTGATTAGTTGGTTTATGTTGTCATTAGTAGTATCATTGATGTCAACCTCTAGTGTTTCTTTGATGAGCATGTGTTAGTTATGTTCAACCCCTTGTGTGGTTGAGATGTTGTAGAATTGTTCCAAGTGATGAATTTGACTTTATGGTGCCTGGTTTCCAAGTGATTTTGATAAAATTTGAATAAAAAAGGAAACAATATGGTGAAGGGTGTTCAGTGTGACAGAGTGTTGTTCAATGTTTTTCTCCACATTTCTTCATAGTTGAAGATTTTCCTATGCTGTGTGGATATGTTGATTAGAGGTGTTCAGTGGTGTTATATCTAGAGTTTCAGGTTCTAGATCATTGAACAGATAAATTTGTGTTCACCAATGTGTGAAATGTGAAAATAGTGTTGTATGGGAGAAATGGCTTTGCTCCGCATTTCTCTGTAGTTTGGTTTCTAGTCTTGCAAATCTAAGGGTATGCTTATATTGCTCATATATATCTTTAGTCAGATTTATTTTGTTTTGGTGCTCTACAAGGTTGGATTCAGGTGTTACAGTGTGTGGAAGGTTAGTTGGTTGTGCAGAATAAATATGTTGTTCTAGTGTATGATGTTGCAAAGGAGTTGTTGGACTTAAGGGTGTTGATTCAATATTCCAAATTGTGTTTAAGTGTTGTGTGTGGTCCATGAGTTGTCTTTGGATCAAAGGAAGCATGCACTTAATTGTTTAATAGTGTTAACACATGTTCAGCCGACCTTGGGTGTTTACACTAATTGCGGATATGCTTTGATGTTTGTGGAAGCATGGTGTGGTGTGTATGAGTGGATTTGGGTCCAATTTAAGGTGTTTTGTGTTCTACCTTCATTCCTTTCCACCATGAGAATGTTTTGGTGCTGACCTAATTTGGATTTTCACATTTGAGGTGCATAGCTAACCTTGTCAATTATTTTCAAGGTTGTGGATGGTATAAATAAGTGTTGAGTTGATAAAGAATAAAGTATTGAAGTGTTTAGTGAAAATGGTTGAGATATGAAGTGTGAAAGTGTGAAATGAAGTATGAGATTTAATACCTAAGACTACTGGAAGTAGTGAGCAGAAGGTTTCTACATTCTACAGAGAGAGTGTGAATATTCTAGTGAAGTAGTGGTGGATCTTTTTGATGCTTTGAGATTGATTTCTCATTGTAATAATCTTCTTTCTTCTTCTTTCTAATCCTACAGTGATCCATTGGTAGTGAGCCCTTCTTTTCTTTTGGGCAGTGAGCCTATTTTATTTAGTGTTGCAATTACTTTATATTGTGAGCTAATCCTTATTGTGGTTTTTCCCTTCTTAGGTTTTCCACATAAATTTGGTGTTTGGATGTGTTTGCATTACTATTTCTCATGTTTACATTTTGCTAATGCATGATAAGGGTTTAATGGTCATTAAGGATTTAAGGACTAATGTAGATCTGAAGGTTAATGATGGTTTTGATGTTTTAATGTGCAATTGATTCACCCCCCTCTCTATTGTCTTGTGTATTCAATATCCTAAATCACACAAATAAACTCACAATTGTGCTCAGAAGGGATGAAAAAAAAAAATTGATATAAAATTTCTTATATTTTTCTTATTGTCAAATTTTTGAATTTTTTTAGAGCCCCTTAGGGCCCATCATACAGTCATACAAATCTGTTTGCATAATTAACATATACAATATATATTACAAATCAAAAGTCTTAGAAGTATACACATAAAATTGTGAGGATATATAGGTAGGTCCATTTCAGAGGTATAAATAGTTGCCACACAGATAACATACACACAAAATCTACCCATATCATGAGTATACACACATGAAATCTAGAGTTTTATGTCAAAATATACACAATGAGTATATTACATTTTTTTAATTAATAAAATCATTATTTTATTGTATATACTCTTTATGTATACATCCCCTTAGGGTTTTTCAAATATATACACACAGGTGCAGGGTATTTTGTATGGGGTTTTTATGAGTATATACTCACATAGGCTCATGACTTGTGGAGTATATATATCCTACAACCTCTTCATAGGTTGCAAGAGATTTTAGAAGATTATGTATTGCTTTAATAAAAACAAAAATCTCTAAGCACTTAAACTTTCTCTTAATTCTTTTTTATGATTATTTTATTTTAAAATTTTAATCCATTCATATTTTTATTTTTTAGGGCACACATCCCTAGTCATATGGATGACCAAGTGCATTGCTAAACATTGGTTCCAACCCTCAATCAAAGGCCCATGAAGCACCTAGTCACATGGGGCCTAATCATAGCCCCCAATGCCTATTACTAGCCCCTAATCACTTGGGTGACCAAGCACTAGGTGCCTAGAGGTTATACCTAGCCCCCCATCCTTTGTACACCATAAATAAGTTGTTTTATGAAAATAGACATAAATTTTTCCTCACATATCAAATTTTAAAATTTTAAAAGGAATCGAAAAGTTGAATCAAAGATCTTCATTGTGGTGTGTTAACAAGAAATCTAGGGAAACACAAACCAAATTTTTG
Source organism: Sequoia sempervirens (assembly GCA_007258455.2). Classification (NCBI taxonomy): domain Eukaryota; kingdom Viridiplantae; phylum Streptophyta; class Pinopsida; order Cupressales; family Cupressaceae; genus Sequoia; species Sequoia sempervirens. The sequence continues at coordinate 254,632,389 of VDFB02105785.1, read as the reverse complement.
AGCCCCAAGTACTTTCTAAGTGTTGTAGTTTATACCTCAAACTCAGTCATATATAGGTACACACCAATAGAATTAGAGATATGATACATTCACAAAATAACATACAACATTATATAGATAGAATTTTGGTTTCCATTGTATTAATTAGATAAAAAATAGTACAGTGTTATATCTTCCCCTATACTCTTTCTTGTCTCTTATCTAATATTTATACATATACAATATTATATATTTCTTACATAAATTCATCTTTTCTTTCTTCCTTACATTTGCTTACATCTTTTCATTCATATCTTTCCCTATAGTTATATCTAAGGGATGGTACATGACCCATCCATGCTACCCCTAGTCTAGATGATGTTTGTACAATATTATGCTCCGCAAGTGTTTTGTGGTAAGATGTGGTATGTTTTTCCCAATAATGTCTTCACTATCCTATTTTCTAGCTAACATCATCCCCCCTTTCAAGATTTTGATTTTCCCTCAATTCAATGCTACAATGCTGGAATTATATCCTTGTATATCTCCTTTAAGCTGAAAAACATGGTATCCCATTGGGTCTTGGCCATATGTATTTTTTGTGTTTGCACTTGGATTTGTCATAGGAGCTTCTCTGCTTTCGATAATGTTTGAGGAATTTGTATCTTTTATGCAATATTTTGCACTACTTGAAGGATTCCAATAATGTGTGCTAGCCTTAAGCTGACTACCTCTCAAAGCTAGTGGAATTTGTTCTAGGCCATATCTTTTTGATCTTGCAGCTATTGGAATTATGCATGTAGTGCTTCTATTTGTACCCTAGGCTATCCATTTGTGTCCTATAAGGCATCATAGGTGGTGGATCTTTGGAGGATTTTTACTTCCAGTTGATCCATCTGGGCCTTATTTGTTTTTATCACTATTGGCCATTAAAAGCAAAACTAATATAAGGCATTTAGGTCCCCTTTAATATTATTTAGGGTACTAATTTGTGATTTAAGGTTAGAGTGTGTGATAACACACTTCTTCCTTTCCTCATCCATCTTTATCTTTTACATCTCTACTTGAAGTTGTTGTTGAAGTGTTTTGTTTTGTGATTGGGTGTCCTTGATTACCCTTGAAACATAGAAAAAAGGATCCTAGGTCCTAATGCAAAGAACCTAGGATGCAAGGGGCCTTTTCCAAGTTACATTAAGATGTAGATCAACAAGGTGAATAAATTGACTTTCAACCTCCAAGGTGACTTAATCAAACCTGGATCTGCATCCTTTTGAGTCTTAGTAATGAATTGGAAATAATTTGGAGTGATTTCCTTAATTAGACTATGTGCACTAATACTCAATTGCAAGAATATGATAATTGATAAATGGAAACAATAAATTGTAGATGGATCTAAGAAGTGTAGAGTGACATGTACTAACCTAGAAAAGTTGGTTTCAAGCACTATAAGAGTGGGTCTCCCTTGGGTGAATGGGTCTTTGTAAGGGTGTCTTGATCAACTTTTGGGGTCCTCTAGTGTTGGATCTAAGCTTCTATTTTCCATCTGAAAAAGTGTTGGAATATCATTTGATAAATTTGTAAGTGAGTTTCCATGGCTTGACAAGATGTATGATAAAATGCAACAATGGATAATTTGTCTTCAATCCTTCTTCAATCATTTTCAACTTGAGATCCACACATTCACAAAGAGAGGAAATGTTGGGCCATTTTAGGGGCTTGCCTTAATCAAACCCCGTGTAAGTGTTTCCACTTCCGTAATGGTAATGTTGGTGATAAATGGATAATTGAAAGGAAGAAATGATGAAATCATAATGTGTTGCAACTCACCACCCTTCAATGGTTTCCTTGAAGGAATGAAGTCATACACATATCCTCAAGGATTTGGATCTTTCTTACTTGAATACTTGAATGATTTGGAGACCTACAAAAAGATGTTAGCCTTCACAAAATAATGACAACATGATAACATAAAATCACAAACACTTTGACATGATGTTTGGATCTTGAATTGCTACAATAAAACTCTGATAATGTTGCTCTTGACTTGATCTTGAATGCTCTTAATGTTCAACTCTTTCTAGGTAGATCTCAAATGGTGTAATAACTAGGTATTTATAAGTGTTTCTCTACTTTCCCAAAAATTAGATTCCAAAAGCTGACACTTCATATTTAAATTTTGGATGTTAAAATGATGCCAACATGACATGTCCATTAATGACTCCTGGCTAAGAAGGGGGACCCATTCGCCCATGGAGAAATGGGTCCTAGACCAAATTTTTAGGACACTCAAAGTCAAGGGTAATTTAATAATTGGTTGCATTTATTTAATGTTTTTCCCCCTTTGGAAAATGATAAAAATTAGGCTTTGGAATGCATAATTTGGAAAATTAGAAGCTTAATTAATTCCAATAAATTAGGGGGACAAAACATAATGTGAAGTTGTTAACGTATACAATTTTTGACACTGTATTGAGCCCTCAATTTAGTGAGATTAAGAACTTACGCTCAGACTCACACTAAAGTAGATAAATATATGTTAGGAGGGATCCAATTGTCTAAATTTTGAAGAGATGGGATTACAAAGGATCTAGGGAGGAGATTTCAAGCCCCCAGGATCCAAGATCCCATGGAAAACCAACATAATCATAAAGGAACACACACACATGTATAATATCTAGCAATACAAGATACACAAACATACATGTCAAAAAACATGAAGCATACATGATGAAAACACATGACATAATGGAACATAAAGATGATAATGAAATGAAAACAAACACGATGTAAACATGAAGAAGACGCATGAAAAACACATAAAAAGAAACACATGACAAAACATAAGGTTAGTACTATAAGATTAGAATCGATAAGGCAAAGAGACCTCAATCTTAAATTGTCTCAAATACCAAACTCCATTCATCAAATGAAGAAATTCTCCCATGAGGACTAAATTCATACACATCACTCATGGTACACATGGATCCATTGGCAAGCAAGTTGTATTATGCTAGGTGGCCATGTTAAAAGGAATTCATGACTCACATTATAGTAAATTCCACTATTTGCTAGGTAAATCACAAATCATGAAACACACTAGCTACTGAAGTCTGATATTCACTAGGTGAGCCCCCAAGACAAAGTAAAATGAGAGAGACACAATAGTTCTACAAGGTGTGCTTGTAACAACCATACCAAGAGTTATACTCCTTGATAATCTTGATAATGTGCCACAAATGATCAAGATTATATGCCAACGCTACACTAATTTCAACTCATATGAACAAAGTGAAGAAAAATTTCCAAACTCACCTGAGGGGGTACAAAAAAAAGTCACCTTAGGGGGTACAAACAAAACTCACCTTACAGGGTGCATAAACGACATCTAGATAAGGTCAAAAATAAAGAGGAAAATTGAAGGGACTTTGCTTAATTCATGGAAGGTCACACCTTAGGAAACATCACACATGATATCACCACAGAGAGAACTAGTCAAGGAATAGAAAGTCTCGCCTTAGGGCATACCAACCATAGTATAACCACCAAGAGGAGCATCATACACCAAGAAAGATCACTCTTATGGGACATAAAACCTAATATCACCACAAAGGAGACACATCACATGGATTAAAAAGGCCACACTTTGGTTGACAAGGTCACACTTCCTAGGAGATGTATGTTATCGTCACTAAGAAGGGACCATTTCCTAGGCAAACAATGAGCAGGGGACTATATGCACCCCCTAAAATGTCAAAATACTTGCTATGTTGGTATTTTAAGGAGAAAAGAAGGGAAAAAAAATGCACGCCTCCCCAAAACAAGTTATTCTTTCCTCCCAAGCATAGTGACAAGGACAACCACACCAATAACCATCATGTTGTTTCCATGAAAAATATGGTTGCACTTAAGATTGTACCACCATGAATGGTAATGAGAAAGACACATAAAGCTACAAATGCCACATAGTGATGAGCAATATGATAGGATGAAGATAATTATTGATTAGATGAATTAGGTGTATCAACGCAAGGATGAGCACCATAATCCTTAAGATGTTTTATTTGATTACTCAAGGCCTTACATTCATTGGTAGAATGACCATACACTTGGTGATATTACACAAAATGAGTTTTTGTTGTAGAATTTATTTCATGTTCTTGGAGGAAGAGTAATCAGATGGGATTTTAGAAGCCTTGACAAGATATTCTCTTGATCTATAGTAGGTGACATTTATTTCTCTTGTAAATAAAATCTTTCTTATCACAAGATTTCATACATATAGTAGATGATAAAGCATTAGATGAAGATGGAGAGGAGCATTGGAAGCGTAGACCCTGCCTGGAAAAGTATAGTATAGACTTCACTTGATCCCTATCATTTTTTTTTATGATTTAATTACATCCATGTTTAGAAATAATTTTGTATCCAAGACCATAACATGCTTCTAACTCAGATGAAGAGATTTTATCTACATGATTCTAAGAAAGATTAGCTTCTTCCCAAGCATGCAAATCCTTTTTAAGTTTTTTATAGTTACAAATCTTTCTTTCATGAGGGACGAGAGTTGAAGAGCCCCCATCACCACCAAGGGGTGATGTTGTTGATGTAGAACCAAGTTGAGCATATGAGACACAAGACTATTTTGGGTTAGATTGTGATATTTTGTACTCTCCCATAAAGGAGGGTGTAAAATCTAATGAACCACAATCATCATCTAAATTTTTTGTTGTAAATGAAAGACAATTAGGAGTATCATCAACTTGTATAGGTTATACCTTTGAAGTTGGAATCAAAGTATTAAGAGAGTTGGAAGTTTTATGATCATGTTGAACTTGTGATTTATAACTTTGTTCATCTACTTTAACCATCAATATCTTGTTGTTATATTCATATTTCATCTCATAGTGAAGATTATACAAGACTCCCTTCATGGCATGAATCCACAATCTACCTAGGAGAAGGTTGTGTGAAAGAGTTCCTGACATGATATGGACAAGAGTAGGAAAAACCATGGGTCCAACCTCAAGTGGTAATGTGATCATTCCTAATGGTTGATTATTGACATTGTCAAAGCCACAAATATTGACATCATTGGGTTCTATAAGATTATTTTCCATGTCAATTTTATCTAGGAGATCAATGCTACAAACATTAAGATCCTCTCCATTGTCTATGAGAGTATGCCTAACTACAGTTTCATTAATGATCACCTTTACCATTAAGTCCTCATGTTTATTTTGGATCTCAAGCGAGGGTAATTCATGTTGAGGGAATGTAATATCTGATGTTATCACTTGTATACAATCAAATTGGGAAGCTACATCATTTCGTTTAATAGAATATAGGACATCAATATTTTGTAAAATCTCTTTGAGCATCCTATTGTATGTAGGTGATGTTTGAATCAAATCCCAAAGGGAGATGTTTGTCAAATTATGATAAAGTTTCTCAACAAGATACTTTCTACCACTATGCTGAGGAATGTTATTTATGTGAGAAACTAATGGTAACTTGGTTGTTACGACATGTGATTACTAGTGTTGTAATGTCCCCTTTTCTAAAAATAGCCCCTTTTCTAAAAATAGCCCCTTTTCTAAAAATAGCAATTACTATTTTTAGTAAACCCAGTTTTCAAAGTTGCCAATTAGGACCTACAGATAAATGGGTAATTTAGATTTTAACGAAAAAATTTATTAAATCAATTTTGGGGGATAAATTAATAATTATTTTTAATTTATCTTGGAGCATATTTTGGCTAAAAAATCAAATTTAATTTCTTTTGACAATAGTTGTCATAAAAGCAAATCATTTGGGAAATTGCTAATTTCTTGGAGGAAAATTGGAAAAGGAGTTACAAAATCATGAATATCAAGATTCCTTCCATTTTGGCATGGATTTTTGGAATCCAATAAGCTTCATGAAGAATGAAACACATATAAAATGCAATTTCTTGCCTTTTTGGATTTGTTCTTGCATATTTTCCTTCATAGGTTTTTGCATTCTTCTAAGGCTGAGAAATCAAAGAAGAAAGAATCTCTAAGGCTGGTAAACCAAGGAGATTGAGGCTTGAAGGTAGTGGTTTTGATAGTCTCCAATAGCAATTTCACTCAAAAATTTCCAACGTGTTGAACAGTTGAAGTTTATTCCAAAATTTTGTATTTTGTTTGCAAGTGGAAGTGTGATATTTGGGGTTTGAGTGATTTATTGTTGCAGATGTTAATGAAATATTTATGGATTTTGTTTTGTTGATATTTCATAGTATTTGATGTTATTTTATCATAATAAATCTTAGTGTGGAGTTTGGAGAGTTTCCTTATAGTTTGGGTAAAGTTTAGTGTGTTTGGGCTTCATATTTGCTCTTTGTTTTCAGCATAGTTGCAGCAAATGTATATTATTGTTAGCAGCTATATGAGAAAGAAATAATTATGTATTCCCATGTTAAAAATAATTAAAATACATTCTCTTTTGGTTGCATCAAGTTTTTGGTTATTTCATGGTATTTTTGAAGTAATTATTTGAATACCCGATTTCGTGGTTTGATCATATTTGCAATTTTGTTATAGTTGTTTGGTGAAGTGTTAAATCTGATTTAATTTTCAGCAAGGGAAATTACAATGGTACCAGAGCTATGATCTTTCCAACCTTAGGGTTTCAAAGATGCAACACACTAAATCAAATTCCTTTCTTGAAGGTGGTTACTTTACACTCACTCACTCTTCCAACCCCATGGAAGAATTGGTTATGGATCCAACTACTATGAGGGCTACATATAATAATATGGATGAGGGTTTCAAGAATTTAGTCCCCTATAATGATTTATTAATTCACATGAAAGGTATGATGGTACTGGAAGGTTATAAATTGCATCCAAGTTTGAGTGAGAAAAATCAAGAGGAGATCCATGATCATGAAGTAAAGGAAATGTCTCCATAAAAAGACGAAGAATATGAGTCAAAGGTTGAAGATAATAAATTTTTAATTGAAAAAGATATTTCAATAAATGAAATGTCACAACAAGAATGTGTTCATTTTGATGATTCTTTGGTCATGCATGGAGAACCGGAGATAGTGATAGAGAAACTTGAGACACAAATTAAAAATATGGAAGCCTTGAATCCTAATTTGAATTCATTTGTAGAAAACTCTAAGAATATCAACCCCAATGTCTTTTGTGGGGCTGAAACTAATGATGGGTTCTCTAAGGTTCTTCTAGAAGTTGGAAATGAAAGAGGAAATGGTGATGATATCTTTTATTTAGTTTTTAACCTTCACTCCTACCATTTCATTAATGATATTACAAGTGGCTTCATGTTTGGCACTTCTAAAGAGGATACCACTCATAGGGAGCACAATGAATATTTATATTTTGATCAAAGCATTCAACCTGCTTTCACTTGGGATCCAAGTGTATCAGTATCTAAGCATGGTTAGGATTTATCTTGGGACAAATTTCCCAATCATTCCAATGTTGTTTTAGATCCATCTCAAAAGTCATGTAGGGATGATGCCATTGAAGAAGCTAAGGATGGAAGGTATGTTGATGATATTGAATACACAACTAATTTGTTATTAATTGATGTTGATTTTGAGCAAAGATATGGCAGCCTTGATTTTGATCAAAAACAAAGAATCCTAGATTATGAGCTAAGGCACAATAGCATTGTTGATTTGGATCCTCAACCCAATCCTACACATTTTCATTAAATTGGGAAAGAAGAGGTTTATGAGGATTGGGACAGCCATGTTGTAGTTGGTGACGGGTTTGAGGAAGGTTTTAATTTTTGCATACATTATAATTTACAAAAACTTGAAATTCATGAGGAAAGTTTCAAGAAACAACTCTTGGTGTCCACTTAAAATAAAGTGCAAGTCTTATCTAGATCAAGGATAGTGCACATATGCATGTAGAGAGTATCATTCAAAATACACCAAGAGTTCAAAATGATTTTAATGTTGCCTATGATGATTTGAAAAATAATGAAGAACACCATGGGAGAATTCAAAATAGATTACTTGTATATGATACATGTTAAAGGTATGGCTAACAAGTTTACAGATGAGACCCTATTCATGTCTAAGAAATTAAGGGAAGAAGTTGGGGAGCTCACTAGTAATCTTAAATCTACAAAGCTTACTTTGGAAAGTGTCCAAGAGGAACTTTTAGAGGAGAGAGGTCAACTCTATGAGGCTCAATAGTTCAAGGAAAGGACCAAAGAGGAAAAATAGGTAATAGAGGAGATAGATTGCATCCAAAAGGGGCATGATCTGGCACACTCAGAGAGTAGAAGTTTGGACTAGCAAGAGGATGAAGATAATTTTCAGATTTTTGACAATCCTATATTTATGATGTACACTAATTTGATCCATGATAATCCTTTATTTGAGTTGGAACCAACAGATTGCAATGATGAGATTGAAGTTGATTGTAGGACTTGGGACTCAGATATAGTTTCTTTCTATGATATGATTTCTTAAGATTGGAGAAAAGGATCAACCTTCATTTTTAGTACCGTTACCCACATTCCAATCAATTTGTGCATGTATCCAAATACCAATTTTTAGATGAGTTGGATGGACTCTTCAGCCCTATAGCAGAATAGTTCTTGGGTGAGGTTAGTTGGTAGAGATATTTTGACTATAGGTGATGATCCTATTGTTACTACCAAATAAGAATCTCTTATCTTTTTAGTTGGATTTTGATTTAATGATTGTTTCCCTCACATCATTTGGATTTTTGTGGAGTTATCATTTCATGAGCATATTTTTATTGAGCATTGGCATAAATTTGGATAGTTGGTTGTAAGTATTTTTCTAAACCCAATTCATTATTTCATTGGTTCCACCTTAGTGAGAGATGGTCCCTACAGTTACTTTGTAGAGGTGAAATGCATGACTACATATGATAGTTTAATGTTTGATTTGGCTTGGTTGTTTGGGTTTAATCGGGGCCTTCCTTTGGACACTTGGATTTTAAGTGTTGATGTCATGATTCAGAATGGTGACAACAAAAGCATTTCTTGGTTGGTGAAATTTAGAAACAGGGGTATGTTTTATGGCATTGATTTTAGTCCTCTTAATAATTCCATTTGTGAGTTGGATGGTATCTTCCTTTTAGGATTCCAAGAGAGAAGAGTTTATTTTGGTTATGGTAGATCATTAGTGGCACATTATCATCATGGTGCTCAAGAGAAATGTTGGTGACTAGGGGAGTATTGTCATCATATTTCCTTTGGTATATCTCCAATTTTGATTCTCTATCATTATGGTTATCTCTTTTTAGGTGAGTTATTAATTTCAAATAGTATAACCCCTATAGAAAGTGACCTTATCCTACAAAATCAAGAGGATTTGGGATCATTCAAAGATGATGCACATCTTGTGTAGTTAGTGTGTGTTATCTACAAGTTTCTGATGAAGTTGTGTGAGGTTTTGTGGGTCTTGTGTATTGGAGAATTTTTTGCTTGGGTAGAACATTTTTAAGTTGTTTTAATTTATTTCATATTGTTAATTTCCTAATTCAAATCAGCTCCTGAAGTCATGGTTTTAGTTTTCAATTTGGAGCAAAACAATGTTGGCCAAATTGTGTGATTTGGGGATTCTATGAGTATTTCATGGGATTTATATGTATCGGGAATTACCACATGTTGTGTGCTTGGATGTATCTGAAAATGTATGGTATTCCTTGGAAAAATATTCAGATTGATGTGTCACAAAAGTAGAGTGATAATTTTATGCTTACAGATAGTCTCGGGAAGAACAACAACTTCAACACATATGGGTTGTTTCTTGTAAATTTAGACTTTGGAGAATTGTGCTATGTATGTTGATGTTGTATGAAGATATTCTCCACTATTCTACAGTACTTTTTCTGCCTTAAATCAGTCCATGAATCTGAAAGTAATATATCCCAAGTTGAGGTAAAGTATGGGCTTTATGCTACACATTCCTACACTAAATATTTTAGCACTGTGAAGGTAAGAGAAGTAACTATTTCCCAAATTCATATTTTATGTGATGAGGAGTTCATTATATCTTATAAAATTCCTAAATGTATCAAAAATCAGATTTGCATCATTGGGAAAGGTCTCAAGAGATACAAGTTCAACTCATCTCACACTAATGCTTTTGGCAAGTTGATTAAACCTTTGGGGGAAGTTGTGTTTCAATGGGAGAATGAGAATGTATGCATCAATTACTTACACATAAAAGAGCTTAAATTTTATATATTTTGTTGTTGGATACATAGCATTGGAACAACGGAATTCGAGTCCTGATTTTTGCACAATACTCTTTAGCAAAGAATGCAACTCTTCACAGGTACAAGATCAGGGCTTAATATGCATTTTGACATGACATATCATTTTGGAATAATGTTTGTAATTGCTTGAGGGAAAGAAATTTTTGGGAAGGAGGGATTTTAATGTCCCCTTTTCTAAAAATAGCAGTTATTATTTTTAGTAAACCTAGTTTTGAAAGTTGTCAATCAGGACCTACAGATAAATTGGGTAATTTAGATTTTCAAGATAAATTTATTAAATCAATTTTGGGGGATAAATTAATATTTATTTTTAATTTATCTTGGAGCATATTTAATTTATTTTGACAATAGTTTTCATAAAAGCAAATCTTTTGGGAAATGACTAATTTCTTGGAGGCAAATTGGAAAAGGAGATACAAAATCATGAAAATCAAGATTCCTTCCATTTTGGAATGGATTTTTGGAATCCAAGAAGCTTCATGAAGAAGGCAACACATATAAAATAGAATTTATTGCCTTTTTGGATTCATTCTTGCATATTTTTCTTCATATGTTTTGTATTCTTCTAAGGTTGAGAAACTGAAGAAGAAAGAATCTTTGAGGCTAGTAAACCAAGGAGATTGAGGCTTGAAGGCAGTGGTTTTGATAGTCTCCAGGAGAAGTTTCACTCATGAATTGCCAACATGCTAAACAATTGAAGTTTACTCCAAAATTTTATATTTTGTTTGTAGGTGGAAGTGTGATATTTGGGGTTTGAGTGATTTATTGTTACAAATGTTAATGACATATTTATGGGCATGTGTTTTCTGATATTTCATATTATTTGATGTTATTTATCATAATAAATTTTGGTGCGGATTTTGGAAAGTTTCCTTGTAGTTTGAGTAAAGTTTAGTGTGTGTTTTGGCTTCATATTTGCTCTTTGTTTTGAGCATAGTTTTAGCAGATGTATATTATTGTTAGCTATTGTATGAGACAAAAATAATAATGTATTCCCATGTTAAGAATCAGTAAAGTACATTCTCTTTTGGTTGCATCAAGTTTGTGGTTATTTAATGGTATTTTTGAAGTAATTATTTGAATACCTATTTTCGTGGTTTGATCATATTTGCAATTCTATTATATAGTTGTTTGGCATAGTGTTAAATCTGATTTATTTGTAGCAAGGGACATTACAAGTGAGTTGCCTTGCAAAGTTCAAGATACTGCCTAGAGGTTTTGGTTTGTTTTACGGTGGTCCTACGATGGGAGGTGAACCAATTTTTACTTGTGTGTTCATAACCTCAATTGATTTATCTACCTATCGATGACCTTCTATTGAGGGGTGTTCTAATGTCAACTTAGCATCTTCATCTATGCCATCCATATCACTATTTGTTGATAGAAATGTATCAATTATTTCATCCTCCTGTGCCACAATGTCTTCCCAAGTAGGAGAAGTATAGGGAGAGAAATAATCAAGATTCTCATGGCAGTCAATAATTGGATCCGCTAACACCATAGTGCCTTCTTCACAACTAGGTGAGGTATCGGGAGAAGAAAAATTATGATTGTTGTGATTGTCAACATGTGATTACATCCTCTTGCACCAAAGTGTTCTCACATGTAGGGAAGATGTTGGGAGGTGAATGAATATTAGGCAAAGTGATTAAGAAACCTATCAATGATTTGATTTTCTTGTGTTAAGATACTCTTACAATCAGGAGGGATATAATGAGAATAGCTACTATAGCTATCATGAGTATAAATGATTGTATTTTTTGTAAGGTTAGAAGAATTAGTGGGCAATCTAGGTGAAATGAAGTCCCCAAGGGCATCATCTAACATGTCAAAGTCATCACAACTAAAGGGCTTGGTAAGTATAGAATGTACTTGTGGAAAGAGATCTAACATTATTAGATTACTAATATATTCCAATTATACAATGCTTCATAAAATGTACACAATTTTCCTGCAAATTTGATAATCTTTATTACTGAAATGCAACAATTTCTCATAAATTTGCATCATTTATGAAGCAAAATGGTAGGTTTCTTTAACATGCAATAATAGTTTTCTAAAATTTCAAATCAAATGGTTGTAAGTAGAAATAGACTAATAATGCAGAGACAAAAATGTGTGCAAAATTTTCCTGAGGCACCTATATAAGGACAGGGTCACCCAAGGGCATTTGAGTCCTTGATCAAGGTTCAAAAATTGAGAAATTGAATTTTATATTGTTTAATTTTTCTTTCTTTGGTTGCAAACAGGTTGAACATATAATATTTTTTTAGGTTTTTCTCAATTTAGGACAATGTAATTCAAAATGAAAGTGTGCAACAAAGGTAAAAATGTTTTTACAAGTTTGAATGCAAATTTTAGATTTAAAATGCAATAATTGATTGATGCTAAGATGCCACAAGTTGAATATGATGTTTTTAATACAATTTTGAAAAAAACAACACAATGTTTTCCAATTTAAAACAATGTTATTCCAAATGTAAATATACAACAATAAAGGACAATTTTGAATGTAATATTCAGATCTAGTATGCAATAATTGATTGAGTTTGAAGATGCAAAATTCCGAAAAATGATGATTTGATGCAAATTTGAAACAAAATAATACATTTTTTCACTTTTTTGACTTGAATGAAAGATGCAAGAAATAATTTCAAACTTTAACAACCTAATGAATGCAATTTGTATGTAGATCTAATCTAAATATGATTGATACAAACCTTAATGCAACTTATAATGCAAGATGAATGCTATTTTTTTTTTGAATTTTTTGATACTTTTAAGATACAAAAATGAAACCCTAAATGAAAGATGCAAAATAATGTAATGTAAATCTTAAATCTAGGATTAATTATGGAAAATTTTAGAAGTTATATAGTGTTAACATGTCAGGTTTGCCAAAATGAAATATAGAAAAAGGTATCCTGGGTCCTAAATGCAAAAAACCTAGGATGTAATGGTGGCCTTTTTCCAAGTTTCATTAGGATGTAGAGAAATCAAGGTGAATAGATTGACTTTCAACCTCCAAGGTGAGTCAGTCAGACCTAGATCGACATCTAATTAAGGGTTTGAATGGATTGGAAATGATTTGGAGTGATTTTCCTAATTATACTATGTTCCTAATACTAAAATTGCAAGAATCTAATAACAGATAAACAGAAATAGTCAATTGCAGGTGGATCTGAGAAGTGCAAAGTGGCATGTACTAACCTAGAAAAGTTTGTTTCAAGCAGTGTCGGGGGACTGGATATCACTTAGGAGAATGGGTCTTTGTAGGGGTGTCCTAATCAACTTTTGGGGTCCTCTAGTGTTGGATTTGAGTTTCCATTTTTCATCTACAAAAGTGTCAGAATATCGTCTAATAAATCTGTGAGTTTTTTATGCCTTGACAAGATTTATGACAACAAATGTGACAATGGAGAATTTTTCTTCAATCCTTTTCAACTTGAGATCTGCACATTCACAAAGAGAGGAAATGTTGGGCCATTTTAGGGTCTTTCCTTAGCCAAACCCCATGGAAGTGTTTCCACTTCCATAATGGCAATGTTGATGTAAATGGATAATTGAAAGGAAGGAATGATGAAATCACAATGTGCTACAACTCACCATCCTTCAATGGTTGCCTTGAAGGACTGAATTCATACACATCTCCTCAAGGATTTGGATCTTACTTGATTGAATACTTGAATGCTTTGGAGACCTACAAAAAGATGTTATCCTTCACAAAATAATGATAACATGATAACATAAACTCACAAACACTTTGACATGATGCTTGGATCTTAAATTACTACAATGAAACTCTGGCAATGTTGCTCTTGACTTGATCTTGAATGCTCTTAATGTTCACCTTTTGCTAGATAGATATCAAATGATACAATAACTAGGTATTTATAGGTGTTTCTCTAATTTCCCAAAAATTAGATTCCAAAATCTGACACTTCATATTTGAATTTTGGATGTTAAAATGTCGCCAACATGTCCAAAAATGGGTCCTAGCTACGAAGTAGGACCTATTCACCCATGGGTGAATGGGTCATGGTCCAAATTTCTAGGACACTCAAAGTTAGGGGTAGTTTAATGATTGGTTGCATTTATTCAATGCTTGTCCCCCTTTAGAAAATGGTTAAAATTAGGCTTTTGTATACATAATTTAGAAAATTATAAGCTTAATTAAGTCAAATAAATTAGGGGGACAAAACATAATGTGAAATTGTTAAGGTATACAATTTTTGACACTACAACCCCATCTATCAAAATTATGAGTTTTGCTACTAATGGTTGGGATGAGTCCCCTTGTATTTGAGGAAGCTTCCCATGTATTTCCTTCACTAATTCCTCTAGTTGGTTGGAGCTCTCCACATGGTGTTTTAAGAAAATCTTGGGTTGTTGGGTGCAAGATATTCCCTAACTAAAATTTATATAGGGGTGATATACTACATAGGTCTACCTTTGACCCTACCAATGGTGGTTGGTGGAGTTGTGGAGAGGCCACCATTTAGATTTGCTTCTATTTTTCCAGGAATTCCTTGATGGACTGCATAGAGGATGTGATAGAAGAAGGTGTCTTAGATTATGGAGGGGGAGAAGATTGTTCCTACTCCAAGGAAACTACTTTGAGCTTGGTTTCTTCCTCTTGTAGCTTTTGATAATCCCTTTTTGTTGATTCTTTGATCTCCTTCTACACTGTTTGGGTTATCTTTGGTTTTTCTATCATTAGCTTATATAGTCTTTGTTTACATTTTAGCTTCTTAGTCTGAATATCCACTATCTTTTATTTTTTGGAGGGGTTACTATGGCAACCACTTCTCCAATGGCTAGATCCTTCAACTGTTCTTCTTCACTTGCTACTTTCTCCCTTCTCTTATTTAATGTGGTAGATAGGGCATTTATAAAGTGATCAATTAGGTCTTCTAAGGTTGTGTTAAATGCTATCATATATCTTATGATTTCCCTTTTGTAATTTGTTGGTTTTGTACCACCATTTTTGGGTACTTCTAGAGTGTCATATTCATCACTTCCTTGTAGAACAATTCACTATAGAGATAATCCTCATCTACTAGTGGGGAGACTTTTGGAATATTTTTGGTCTCTAGAATGGATGTGTCCTCCAAGATTTATCTACTCCTCTTCCTCTATGTCTACCACTTGGGGAGAGACTACTCTTTGTTCCTTCTCCTTTCTATCCTTTGTCCCCTTCTTCACACTCATTTTCAAGATAGCCTTTGTAGCTTCTTATTTTTGGAATAATGTGTCTCAACCTTGTAATTACATAAAGTACTATTGATACATAAGGTACTATTGATACGTTAGTGATAGGGGGTTCCCCCTGTCGAGGTCTGGGGGATCATGGTGCAGCCACGGTAGGAGGGTCCTCAAAGAAAACAATTTGTACCATGCAGCAAGAGTCACACAATAGAAGCAACACAAAATATGGAGGAAAATACAGATTCAAACATTCTTATTATCAGAAGTTTCAATTACATACAGCCGGCAACATCCGGGCTTACAAATTTGGCTCACAAGCCTGATACGTGTTCAAAGTACAATATTCCTATATGCTCCTTAGTGCGAGCAAAAATCTTACATATTATTCCTCTATTCTAACTTGACTACTTTCTAATGATTAATTACAATGTTTTATATCATGTCTTGAGGTCTAGAATCATCCACATCGGCCAAAGATCAATAAAATCTCCAATGAAAGAAAATGTAGCATGTGCATGAATGAGTCAGCCTCAAATTTGAATTACTCCTCAGTGAATACATAGGACAAAGTGTGGACCTAAATTAAGGTCGAGGACACTCCATAGAACAATTTGAATCACACCGTCAAGATCTACAAGATATAGGAAAGATCCACAAGCGATCGAATTAGCCATTAGGTTTGAAATTATTTTGGTGTTGGTTCAAGAAACTGTCACTCAATCTAGAAGCGATAACTTGTCAGAAAAAGATCCAATCATGCTCAAATCTTGGAATAAGGAAAAGGAACATGCCCATGATTTAAACATAGATTGATAGGGTCTAGTGAGCAAATATGATGATACGTTGAATCTACCAACTTGAACTAAACAAGAACTAAAATAAAATGTTTTTGGTTGATGCAAGATTACCAAGAACCAAGGATGCTCCTACATCAGACCTTTGAGGTTGATTGAAAAGTGAGTCCCTCACTTTGTTGGGGCTAAAGGAAAACCAATACGGTCTACCTCAACCTGAGAAGTCCAAGAAGAATCCTCCACTAGTCTGCCCTTCCATTTCACAAGATATTCTTTGTACTATCTTCCACGCGTTTTCCTCCCATCTCTGATATCCAAAATCTCTTCTATCTCATCTAGTGGTTGTTTAGGAAACTATTTCTCCAGGTTTTCTCCATGGTCTTCACTGAATTCTGCCTCATGGTATTGATGTAGATTTGTAATATTGAATATAGGTGATATACCCATGTTATCCGGTAACTCCACTTCATATGCATTTCCTGAATCAAATTTCTTCAAAATCTTATAGGGTCCAAACTTCCTCATCTTCAGCTTATTGTATGTTCCAACTGGAAATCTCTCCTTCCTCAAATACACCATCACTTCATCTCTAACTTTGAACTCCTCATGTCTCCTTTTTTCATCTGCTTTCTCCTTATACTTCTGATTCATGTCTTCCAATTATTGTTTCGCTTGAGTATGCACTTTCTTCATATGTTCTACAAATTCCTCTACTTTTGCACTCCTTTTATCTTCCTTACTGATGTCTCGCAACTCTGATATACCTCCAGGATGAACTCCAGTAACGATCTCAAAAGGTGTCTTTCTAGTACTCTTGTTTACTAAATTATTGTATGCAAACTCTGCTTGTGCAAGGACTAAATCCCAACTTACGGTCTTCTCTCCAACCAAACATCTCAGTAAATTCCCCAAACTCATGTTTACTACCTCTGTCTATCCATCAGTTTGTGGGTGAAAAGTAGAACTGAACTTCAAATCTGTCTTCAACTTCTTCCAAAGTGTCCTCCAAAAGTAGCCAACAAACTTTGCATCTCTGTCTTAAACAATACTCCTAGGTAATCCATGCAATCTGACCACTATTGTGCAATTTTCATCAATACGCCCCACCAAAGGCAGGGACCCTCTTTTTTCTTTTGCATCTTTGCCTCTTGGCTTGGTCAAATTTTGGTTTTGTTCTTCTTGGGAGGTTATTTTGGGATTAAGTCTAAACTAGGTTTGATGAGGACAATATTTTGAGGCTCTAGGGGAAATTCGCAAGTGTTGGAATTTGAAAATGGGGATTTTGAAGTGAATTTTGAATGTTATATGTAAATATTTTTTGCACCTATGGATAGAGGATGAAAAATTAGGTCAGGTTGCTTTTTCAACTTTTTGAAAATTCCTTTTAGAAAAAAAGTTATGGAGTTTAGGGGATTTCGACCCTGTAGGGAATTTGAGAATTTCGTCCCTAATGGAAAATCCTAAAATTTTCATTTTGGAAAATTCAATGCCAGATCAAAAGCAAATTTCCAAAATGGATTTTTTTTTTTTTGCACCCATGGATAGAGGACAAAAAATTAGGTAGGGTTGTTTTTAGAATTTTTTGAAAATTTCTTCTAAAAAAAAAGTTATGAGGTTTAGGGGATTTTGACCTCTAGGGAATTCGAGAATTTTCGTCCCTGATGGAAAATCCGAAATTTCCATTTTTGGAAAATTCAAGACCCTAAAAACCAAAATTTGCCAAAATGGAAAAAAATTCAAAAATGATTTTTTTTTTTTCTCAAATGGAAATTTTTCTTGAAATTTTAAAATGTTCACGAAAATGAAATTCTTGAGATGGAAAAAAAAAATTGAAAATAAAAATTTCTGAAAATGGAAAAATTTCTGAAAATGGAAAGTTTCCACTAAAATATGTAAATTTTTAAAAAAGGCCAAAATTTTATTCAAGTTTAATTTGGATTGGATTTTTAACATGTGAGCTACTAATGATGATATCTGTTTTTCAGGATTAAATAAATATTAAAAGGGGAACTTGCATATGGATTCGTGTCGAAAGGGAAATATAGAAAAGTTCAATTCAAATTTTAAAAGTGGAACTTGCATAAGAATTTGTGCCCAAACTGTCTACACCTAGAAGGAGTTTCTGGAAGACATGTGAAGCTGATTTCATCATCCAATCAGAATTTTCATTAATGATAGGCTGGCATAATATTGTTTTCTCATTGTTCCATGATGTAATTGTTTTTATGCAATTGGATGATGATGTACCATGAGCTCCCAAATTAAATGTAACAGCTTGATGCTTCTAGAAGTGCAATTGCAGCCATTGGATGAATTAAATCCTGGCCATTGATTCAAAATGTAATTTTCTATAAAAGGCCAGTGCCTTCTCATTTGTAAAAGGGGGTTAGATTTTAGAAGATGTAAAAGCCAGAATTGACTAAGTTAGGAGTTAGATTCTGCAAGATAGTAGTTGTAGGAGAGGAGAGAGACTGCAAATTGTTATGTAATGTTGGAGAAGCTAATGCAATTGGATTGTTGATTTGGCAAGCTTTGTGCTACACTTTGACAGTTTATGGTTTCTTATTCTCAATTCTCAATGTTAGATGTTAAATTTCAGTTCTTTTGCAATAATGGTAAAATGTTAATGATGTTGATCGATCTTCGATCCATACTTTTAGCAATTTGTTGATTGTAATTTGTTGTGTAAAGTTAGTTTGGGCCCTATTTTGTGCTAAGTTCAACTGTGGATGCTTGTTTACATTGTGCTGGTTATTGGGTATGTGGATGACTATTCATAGTCTGAAAATCTTCAGTTTCCTTAGAAGATTGCACCATTTCTGCAAAGTTGTGGGCTTGTCCTTGATCAAACAAATATTTGTTTTATTGGAGATCTGTCCATTTGCAACATTCATCATTATTGTGATTGATCTTAGGAGTTAGTTTAGAGTTGAATCTCTCTAAAACCCTTATCTCTTTTGTTGTTTATTTTGAATCTAGGTTAGTTTTAGGACTGAAAGCATCACCATATTGTTGCATCTGATGAAAGTACACTTCCAACAGTGTTCATTTGTAAGGCCCCTTGTGATTACCAGCATTTTCACATTTGTCACTAAGTTGTTTATGCATTGTTAAGACTTGACATTATAAACCTTGGGGTTATCTCTTGAGGCTTGCTGGTAGAGATTTACCTTTCAAGAGAGATAGGATATTTGTATCTTGTCTGAGTTGTTGCTATGCAAAAAACACCATCAACAACCACTTCTTTGAAAAAAAAATCTGCTACATGTACTGCATCCGTTGTCTTCTTACAAGGTATGAAATGTTTCATTTTAGAAAATCTATCCACTACCACAAATATTGAATCATTACCTCTCTGTGTCTTCAGCAATCCAAGTATGAAATACATGCTAAGATCCTCCCAAGGTCTATCTAAAACTATCAAAGGCTTATACAATCTGACATTCTAACTACTTCCTTTTGCAACTTGAAAAACTTTGCAACTCTGCACAAAATTCCTAACATTCTTATGAATTTGTGGCCAAAAGTAATTCTCACTCACCAATGCTACTGTCTTATCAATTCCAAAGTGCCCTGCCAATCCTCCACTATGTTTTTCTTTCACCAAGTTATCCCTCATTGAACTCTGGGGTATGTACAACTGACTTCCTTTGAACAACATATCCTCCATAATGAAATAATCCAACCACTGACTCTTATCCTCCAAAACTGGTTCTTTACAAGCTCTCCAAGGTTCTACAAAATTTGGGTCTTCCTCATACAATTTCTTCAATTCATCAAAGCCTAATACCCCCACTCCCATCTCTGCCAGTAGATTCCTTCTCCTACTCAAAGCATCAACAACTCTATTTGACTTTCCACTCTTATGTTTCAAAAAAAAAGTATAACTCTACAAGAATTCTACCCATCTCATGTGTCTCTGGTTCAACTTACCCTGACTGTTCAAATATTGTAACGCCTGATGATCTGTATACAACACAAACTCTTTAGGTAACAAGTAATGTCTCCACTTCTTCAAGGCTTGAACTATGGCATAAAACTCATGATCATACACTAAATATCTTCTCCTAGCATCATTCAATTTCTCACTGAAATAAGCTATTGGTCTTCCTTCTTGACTTAGTAATGCGCTAATTGCATTTCCAATTGCATCACAATCTACTTGAAATACCTTCCTAAAGTCTAGTAAAGCCAACATAGGCTACTCAGTCACCTTCTATTTCAACAATTCAAAACTTTGGTCTGCTCCAAATGTCCACTCAAAATCCTTCTTATCTCCTCTCATTGTTTTTGTTATAGGACTGCAAATTAAACTAAAATTCCTAATGAACTTTTGGTAGAAACTAGCCAATCCATGAAATAATCTTACCTCTCCAATGCTTTTTGGTGTAGGCCATTCAACAATTGCTCTTACTTTCTCAGGATCCATCTTCAATCCATCCACATAGATCACAAATCCTAGATATACCAATTCTTCCTTCATGAAACTACACTTCTTAATGTTTATCAACAATGGCTCTTCTCTCAACCTCTGCAAAACTTGTCTTATATGCAATAGATGTTCTTCCCTAGTCTTACTGAAAATCAAGATGTCATCCAAATAAACAATCACAAACTTACCCAAGAATTTCTTCAATACTTCATTCATCAACTTCATGAAAGTACTCGGTGCATTTGTTAGTCCAAAAGGAATCACCAACCATTCATGCAATCCTTCATTTGTCTTGAATGTTGTCTTCCACTCATCCCCTTCTCTGATTCTGATCTAATGATATCCACTCTTCAAATCTATCTTTGTAAAGTATTTAGCTCCACTCAAACAATCCATAATTCCATCCATCCGGGGCAAAGGAAATATGTACTTCACTGTGATCTTGTTTATGGCTCTAGATTCTATACACATCCTCCATTCTCCATCCTTCTTAGATGCTAACACAGCAGGTACTGCACAAGGACTTAAGCTTTCTTTGATCAAAACCTTCCTCAACAATTCTTGCACTTGTCTATTCAACTCTTCATTCTCTGCAGGTTTCATCCGGTTTGCTACTTTTTTAGGAAAACTAGCTCCAGGAATTAGATCCATGCAATGACTAATACTCCTCACATGTGGTAATCCATCAGGTACATTATCTAAAATGATCTCTTCATATTCAGCCAGTAACTCCTTTATCTCCTCTAGTTGTCTTTCTACATGCTTCAAGTCTTTAGTCTTCTTAGGAACCAAGGAATAGCACATGTTCTCATGTCTTAGTCCATCTAGAAATCTCCTTCCATCAACAAAATAAATTCTAGCATTTGTACAAACCACAACCTTAGGAACATCCTCCAATGGTAACAAAGTATGCTTCATCCATTAGCAACAATAGTATATATGTTCTTCTTTCCATCATGAATAGCCTATCTATCATACTACCAAGGTCTTCCCAACAAAATATGACATACATCCATAGGCATGATATCACACAAAACTTCATCATGATAATTTCCTATTTTCAATTTCACCAAACATTGTTCACTTACCAGTACGTTATGTTCATCTTGAATCCATGCTATCTGGTAGGGCTTCAAGTGTTTCAATCTTTCCAACTTTAATTTGGTCACCATTTCTTTAGAAACCAGGTTCTCTGAGCTTCCACTGTCAACAATCACCTTGCAACATTTACCAGCTACCTTGAACCTAGTCCGAAACAAATTCTTTCTCTACAACAGTTCCTGCTCCATCTCACTTTGACACAATACTCTTTTATTCACCAACACTTCTCCTTCTTCCAGTTTATTAGATGATCCAGCATGATCTTCCTCAAAAAAATTGTTCTTCTACTATTCTTTTTCTTTCTGCTTATCTCTCCTTGATTACATTCAAATGCTCTATGTCCTTCACCACACTTATAAAAAGTTCCTCTGAATACTCTTTTCTCCTACCCTTTTTCATCTTTTCTATAACCCTCATTCTGGTAACCACCATAACCTCCTCTTCGGTAAGAGTTTTCATCATCTCTATAGTATGAATTATCATTCTTACTGACTTCTTTATCTTTATTCTGATCTATAAAAGTTCCTCTTCCTCCTCCAGTAAAAATTCTTCCTCTCTAAAATCTTCCACCTTTTCATCTCTGTCTTTGTTCATGTCTTTTATTCAACTTCTCTTCTGCTTTTGGGGCACATTGATATGCTTCTTCCACATTCAACAACTTGATCAAACTGATTTCATCTTGTATAGACGACTTCAAACCATTCACATATCTAGCTACTTGTTCAACCTCATCCTTTGAATGTTTGGATCTGATATTCAACTTGTAGAACTCCTCGGTATACTTTGTCACACTTAACTCCTTCTGCTTCAAATTCTACAACTTCTGGAACAAACTAATCTGATAATCTGTAGGCATAAACTTGGTCTTCAACTTATTCACCATCTGATCCCATGATTTTATCTTCTCCTTTCCTCTTCTTTGTCTATCCGTCTACAAATTTTCCCACCAAAGGGATGCATGTCCTTTCAACTTTGTGCAAGCGAATTTCACCTTCTTATCTTCAGCGGTACCTTCAAAATCAAAATACTTTTCCATCTTTGTTATCCAATCAAGTAATTCATTTGAATCTAACTTACCATTATAATCCGGTAGATTGAAATGTGGTCTAGTATTCACTCTAGTTAGGGCTCTTATGAACCTCTCTTCTCCCTGATCTAAGCTAGGTTGATCTTCTCTTTCCCTTTCTTCCTGTACTTCTACCTATTCATCACTCACATCATCAATTGGTCGGCCTCTCCTCTGGGCAGTTTCAAATGCATCTAATCTAGCAGCAATTCCTCTCAACATCTCCATTAAAGTTGGGTCTGCATTTCCACGCGCTCCATTTCCTCTAACATTTCTTCTTCCTGCCATCTTTACACAAGTCCTCTATAGCTATAGGTTGGATCCTCAATACGCCACCCCACAAGTAATCTTCAACAAGACTTCACAAACTCTGATGATCTCTCATGGAATGAATCTTGCTCTGATACCAATCAGATGCAGCCACGGTAGGAGGGTCCTCAAAGAGAACAATCTGGACCGTGCAGCAAGATTCACACAACAAAAGCAACATGGAATATGGAGGAAAATGTAGATTCAAACATTTTTATTATCAGAAGTTTCAATTACATACAGTCGGAAACATTCAAGCTTACAGATTTGGCTCATAGGCCTAATGCAACATGTTCAAAGTACAATATTCCTATATTCTCCTTAGTGTGAGAAAAAAATCTTACATATTATTCCTCTATTCTAACTTGACTACTTTCTAATGATTGATTACAATGTTTTATATCATGTCTTGAGGTCTAAAATCATTTGTGTCAGCCAAAGATCAATAAAATCTCCAATGAAAGAAAATGTAGCGTGTGCATGAATGAGTCAGCCTCAAATTTGAATTACTCCTCAGTGAATGCATAGGATGAATTGTGGACCTAAATTAAGGTCAGGGACACTCCACAGAACAATTTGAATCACACCATCAAGATCCACAAGAAACGGGAAAGATCCACAAGCGATCGAACTAGCCGTTAGGTTTGAAATTATTCTAGTGTCGGTTCAAGAAACTATCACTTAATTTGGAAGTGATAACTTTATGGAAAAATATCCAATCACACTCAAATCTTGGAATAAGGAAAATGAACATGTCCACGATGTAAACATAGATCCACAGGGTCTAGTGAGAAAATATGATGATACATTGAATCTACCAACTTTCACTAAACAAGAACTGAAATAAAATGTGTTTGGTTGATGCAAGATTTCCAAGAACCAAGGATGCTCCTACATCAGATCATCCCCTCAATTGGGGGTTCGAGGGCAACACGCCTCAATGGGGACTCAATGATAGCACCCCCGAAAGGAAAATTTTATTTATATTTTATTATTGTAAATCTGGACCGCTCATCATTAGGTCTTAGACCTGATGATTGATATTTTATTAGCTTGACTTTCCCTAGAAGGAAACCCTATTTTATGAGGGCATTGTATTATGGCTATGTATTGTGATGTATTTTGAGAGTCTGATAGCAGTCGTGTTGCCTCTAGATCTCTGGTTGGTGATACTCTTGTGAGAAGCTTGCTCTACAATTATATTGTAATCTTTGTGATTTTTGAATAATATATTGGGTAGCTTTTGGAGTGTGGGGTTCTTCTCTTGAAAGGTTTTTCCCCACGTAAACCACTATGTTGTGGTATGCATGATATTTATGTTTATTTATGTTTAAGTTATTATCACACCAAGATGTGCAAAGTATGGTGCATTGTGAACTTCTTTCCACACTAGGTTTCTTAATTCCTCTAAATTAGGTACATATACTCTCCCTTTAAACCTTAATAAACCATTAGGTTCAAAGTGATATCCTTCATACTTTGCATCTTATGGATTATCCATGATTTCTTGCTTGACTTGCTCGTAAAAGTTGTCACCCATGGATTCCTACAACACTTGACCCTTAAAGTCAGTTTGAATTGTTACCATAGAGGCGATATGCCTTCTATGACTTAGGGCATCTGCAACTCAATTCTATTTTCCCTTAATGTATGGAAATAGGTATACTAGAAAAGTACCTGAAGTCTCCACTGGAGTGATTTGATAATTAGCTTGACGATTTTCCAACATTGCATGGATCTTCTGTTGGAATTTTGTTCGCTAAGGAGGAAGTGAGTTACCATGTGGTTGTGTTCTAGATGGTTTATTAGGACATTGATTGGAAAAATGATCCCCACCACATACATAGCATCCTCTTGTTGGTCCTTTCCTATTCACTAGCCTTACAAAATTATTGACATTTCCTCCAGCTTTGCTATAGTTTCCATTGTTATTGTTTCCTCGATGATCCCTCCTTGGCTCATTCCAATTATTTTGAACCCCTCTATCCCCTTTCTTTTGGAATTCCTACCCCTCATTATTCCTCTTTAGAGCTTGATTATTTTGAGGCCCACCAAAATTCTTTCGATTCCTATTCTCTCAGTAGATTGAGATGGATTTGAGATTTTTCTCTTGCTTTATTTCCTTCTCATATACTAAGTCCATAGTGGTTGGACCATGTACATACACCTTTCCACCTATTTGGCCATTCAAACCCATAATGAACTTCTTGATTCAAAATTTCTCATCTTTCTAGTACATTGGCACGTACCTTAAAAGACAAGTAAACTTCTCTTAGTTTTCATTTATCGAAGATTATCCGTGTTTAAGATTCTAGAAATTAGTGAGATTTTGATTAAAAAAGAGCTGGGGTAACCACCTTTTTTGGAAAATCTCAACAAACTCATTCCACATCAGCTTTAAGGAACTGATACCTAGTTCCATCTTCTTGTTCATCCACCAGTTAGAGGCTTCTCCTGATAACTGGTAGGCTTCCCAAACTGCTTAGTGACCTTAGAATAGTTTTGAATCTCAAAATATTTCTCCATTTGAATTAACCAGGCCTCAACTTCATCCCTACTGGTACTTCCTTCAAATTTCAGAGGGGTAATTTTTCTCATATCCTTAGATAATTCAGTTGCCAAACACTTTCTCTTGGTTCCCTCAGAATATGATTGTGACCTATCACTTTCTTGATCACTAGATTTAGTATGATTATGGGAATCCTCCCCTCCTTCTTCATTGTTGGGGACTTCTTCCTCTTCACTATGTGGAATTTATTCTTCTTCTCTATCCTTTCCCCTCACTTCTTGTTCAAGGTTTCCTATCCTTTCTCTTGTTTCATCCATGATTTCTAGAAGACAACCTGACTTAGCTTTGGCACTTTTTGGATCTTGTCCAACTTCGTGACTCCCTCTAGGGTTAGTTCTTGTCCTAACCATTGTTTCATGTAAAAATTATACCTAGAGGTTCATCTTTAATTAGATCCTATCATGGCATACTTTACATATTAAAAAAAATTCAAAAGAGCATAATATTCATACATGAGAAATTTCGTTGAGAGTCTCATACAAAAGTTTTAATAAAAAAAACATAATCTTTTCATTTATTCATATAAGGATTTCAATATCCTTTCTTTTACATAGAATGACTATTTAAATAGTCAAGAGGAGAGTATCCATCGGATTCACTCTCAAATACATAGCTTAGTGGGGTATACCCCTCTAATTTTTGCTCACCTCTATCCCAAAAAGGGTAGTAACCTTCATATTTATCTTCTAATACATAGCTTTTGGGAATGTACCCCTCTAATTCATCACTAGAGGCTATAACTATAACTTGATCCATAGGTTTAACTTGAGGATCTATAAATATCAATGCTAGACTGACACTACATTTTGAGGGCATATCCATGGAAAGTGGTAATGAGTCTGATTTGGCTAGAGAAACATATGGTAAGTAGTTGAATTTGGATTCATTTTTCATCCTTCTTTTCTCTTGACTAATATGTGAAAGAGCATGACTAAATGTCTCAATATCGCTTAGCCAAATAGCATTTTCATGATTGGTTCCCTCAATTGTACAAACAAGGGCTTCTTTTTCCTTCTTGGCTCATACGTAATGCTCATTTATTATTATTGACTTCCTTGTAGCTAACATGAGATGCACCATCCTAGCAAAAGAATTTCCAAACATTAGACTCTTAATGTTGGAAGGGAAAAAATAGTGAGAACATAGGTTCTAGAGTTGAACCTAGTAGCTTTGATACCACGTGTAACATGCCCAATGTTCTACATAGTAATTTTCCTATGTTTTAACCTCAAGTAAATAGCTTAAACATCTAACCATCATGAGAAATAAAAAATATATTTTTCAAACATAAAGATAACATGCACATTTGAAATAACATCTTTCCAAACTTCCCTGTTGCATTATATCAAGTATTACAACTTTCCAAAGTATAGATTTCATAGTACATAATTTCATGATAACATGATAACTTTTCTCTTTTTCAATCTTTCCATCATAATGGATACAAAACACATATAAGGCTCTATTAAGATTACTAGTAATAGACATATGAATGGTCCAGGTGCCCTCTATCAAATCTTGGTTTCCAACTGATGAGGAGAAGCATCACTCAAGTGTCTTTTTTCCAACCATGGACTAACTGTGGTCCCCTACACATCTACCAAACTGATAAGATGGCCCTACCCTTTAATGAAGATATTGGTTTGGTAACCTCATAATAAAAATGACCTTTCACGAGCTTGGTGTTGTGTCCTACATATATAGAACTATCACACAATGGCTACTACCTACCATATGACATTACCTGCCTAGTATGTAATCCTGGATCATAGTGAACTGACAGTGTATACAGTGGAAATATACACTACTTTGGCCAAAGTATTCATCACCCCTAATTTAGAATGGACGTCATACGCTCACCCACCTTCTTAGCTCAATTTGCATTTGATCATTCATATTCTATGCATAGGCTATTCCCTTTCCCATGGATTAATCTAACCCTGGGAACAACCTATAACCATTTAAGAACATTATGACACTGCTTCTAAGTAATACAATTTACTTTTATGACTCAATTAAGTTAAACATTAGCTATATAAGCTCTATTCACAATATGGTATTTAAACCCACTATAAACACCCATTCCTTAATATGGAATATATACAAACACTCAAGAAAATAAGAAATTTACACTATGTACATCAAGCAATTTTTCCCTTTCACATAAAAGCAAAGTAACCTTTTCCTAATAAGCAATTAAACTAATTTCCCAAATATATAAAATAGGATATAAATGAGTAGAAATCAACATGCCTATTTATGCAATGCTCCAATTGATCGATTGGATTCTAAACTCAACCTTCCAAAATTAGTAAGCAAATTCCCAAATATTCTTCTCCCTCTTCCAAAATCTCACTCTCAAAAATCCTCTCACAACTCTCAAACTCTCTCACAACTCAAAAAAACATAGCAATAATGCAAAGATATGTGTCCCTATTGAGGTAGAGAGCACCTCTATTTATACACAAAGGTTAGCAACTAAAGGCTAGAAATGGGGTATCAAGAATGGCACTGCTCGACTCAAAAGGTTTGAATCAGCAAGTTTAAGAAAAGGTTGCAGTTGAAATCGTTGCACAGTAAACACATGCACAGCCATGGTGAAAGAGTCACTTTACTCAAAAGGATAGCAAGTATGATAATCAGAATGCAAGGTAATTATTTTATATAGGTTGACTTACTTGGACAATTGTACACTTGGCCATTTCTCATATTTCATAATGCTTCATAATCTAGAATTCATATTGCAAATCAGACTTCTAATCGATTCATACTTCTCACAAGTTGGCACCACATTGTTTCCTATGCACCCTCTTCCTTTGACTACTATTTGTTGTTGACCAAGTCAATACTTCATGTGTGTGAGTATTCTCTTTGCCTTTTGCATTTGATTTAGTCTTTGGTAGTTTACTTACACATTGGTTTACAAATGAACTATGCACTTTTCCTAGCACTATCATATTTCACAATACTCAACATTTAAAATTCTCTAAAAAATATTTATGTTTATGCATTGCTTTAAGCATTATTTCCTTTACTTATTTGTTGCAAACAATACTTTGTGTAAGATATGTTTTAATATGTTGTGTGCTAAATATTTCAGTGCTATAGAAATCATTATCATATATATTCAATATATAATATATATATCATAATATATATGTATATATGTATATATATTATGTATATATATATATTATATATATATATATATATATCACCAAACATAAGTTTATGAAATACATTATTCGATACTTGAGTACATATTCACATATTCTCATATTTCATATATTAATGCATGCATACCTATACATATATATATACTTGTATGGACGTATCCTTTCCTCAATACATACACGTACGTTAATATATATATGTATATACTTATATACTATATATATATATCACACCTTGATATTTAAACACATATAGTCACAGTCATATCAATCGACATATATACACAAAATGTATATACATGTCACCTTGTTCGATCGATATTCCCATGCATATGGGTAATTTGTCCATGAGCATATGTAGATACGCCTATCTATGTATACTCATGCACATATTTACTCATGTGTATGAGTTTATTGTTTACACATACATATATACATATATATATTATGCATATATCCCATTGATTAAATATAAACACATAAAGAAGAACTCACACATCACAAAGAGACTCAACATTTTTAACCCCTAGACAAGAACGTTCACAAATACAACCACAAGAAAGACTAAAGGTAACTTACTATTTCCCAATCTATTATCCTGACTTGAACAAACTAGAAGTGTGTTTGTGTTTGTGTGTGTGTGAAAGCTCGGTTTAGGTCTTTATCAAGGGTTACCATACCAAGTTCTTCTCCCTGAGTGATACTCCACCTCTCTTCAAGAGGCTCGATTCCAATCCTGCATCCAACTTAGTACATTGCCACAATAGTTAGCCAGAACAAATATATTCATTTTCATCATACATTTAATATTCAGAATCATCATATAACATCAAATTAAATCAAACATTAATTCTTCATATTTCCAATTCACATAAGCACAAATACATTTATTTAAAGCATTTTCACACAACTAGGTAAAAGTAAATAAGTAGTGACACAATGGGGTGTAACATGAAGTGCCACTTTGCAATCTTTTGAAACTTTGGGTGTTAGATCTGCTTTATTCTTCTATTTCCAACTTTGGTAACCCCTATTTTTTGTGTAGATTTTATTTTTTCTTATCGAAGTGTTCTTCCACCTTCTTTGCAATGTTATTCATATGTTTTCGGTAAGTAGTAAACTTCTCAGCTTGCGGATCCTTAGGAAGGTTGAGTGTAGAGGTGTATGAGTGGATTTATGTGTCTATTACCTCTATGGGAGCTGAGGTATCCATGATGTTCATGACTCAATAACTTCCATGAAGGTGTAGTCTTTATCTACTAGGAAGACTAGATATCCTTGATTTATTGGTAGACTAAGTTGTAGGAGATGTGTTCCCTAGCTTGCAATGTTTGTTACAAAGATTTGAAAAACCCTAGTAGGTTTGGGTAAATGAAGTGGCATCTTGGAAGTGTTTTACATGCTCATGAATCTGGGCCACAATGGGTCAGGTTGAGTCCTAAGCTTTCCCTACAAATCTTGGTAATTTCTTCATAAAGTAGAATGTGAGATAAATTAACAATCTCATACCTAAATTGATAGTGGGATTGTTTGGTGAATTGGATGTTGTTGAGGAGCTCCTACCATAGAAATTCACATAGGTCTATGTCCTTTCCTTCAATGATCATTTGATATGTTATGTCAATGGCGGTTGCAGTAGTTGAATCCTCTCGGTTGGTGTAGTAGACCTTATAAGCAATGCCCATTATGGAATAGTTGACCATTAGATTGGTGATCTTGGCAATGCCTAGGCTCTAGCCATATATGTTTCTCTAGTTGGGTGAGTGACTTCTACATTTTTTATGGCTTTCTTTGGTAGAACCTCTCCTTGAACCCATAGTCTTGTAATTGCTTGGATAATGTCATTAGTGATTCTATATGGGTGGTCCAAGTATAAATATTTGTCATGAAGATAGCTCAAAATTATCCAAATCCAATCTTCATGCATTGTTAAATTTGGAAGTTCCCTCCATATGTCCAGTTGTTTCTTTTCAATGTGTTTTTATTGTAGTAGATATTGTTGTGTTCCTTGCTACAAGAGAGTGTGCCTTAGATCTTCAAATTTTGTGCGATCGATCTTTGTGAGGGGTAAATGAATGTATTTTTAGATATCTTCTATATAGATAACATCTGTGAGTACCTTTGAGAATGCCCTTGTTGGGTTGGTTTCTATTTCTTTATATAATGATTTCTTATAATTTGGCCTAGGCTTCTAAGAAATATCAATGAGAATGGGTGCAGTCATTTTTATGAGTTGAAAAGTTTGTGGTGGAGTGTAAACTAGATTAGGGTTTGGTGTGTTAATGGCTTGAATGCTTCAGTAAGAGTAGAATGCACAATAAGTGAGAATGAGAAATAGAGTGATGTATTTATAACTTTCTCAGGCAATAGGTGTAATAAATGGTCTAGCCATTTTCTCATCTTTCCATGTTTTTTTGCCTGTTATATTCCTACGACCCTATATTTTCTCAGTGATTTATTTCTCTTCCCTAGTGTATCAAAAGACTATGGTAGGTAAAAGTAAAAATTTGTGTCACATTTTTATAAAGAAAATAACCAATATTGATCCAAATTTTAAACTTGAATCAACAAAAAGTGGCATATGTGTTTTGAATTTTGAAATAATATAAACTGATAAAATGTGTATTTTTTAGTGTATTTTATGTTTGTATTTTTAAAAAATTAAAAAATTATTTAAATATATATTTTTTTATAAATTGACACTATAATTTAGTTGTTGATAAAATGTTGAAAAATGAAGTTACAAGAGATGTCAATCTTTCTATAGTAAATTTTATTTTTTCTTTCAAATTTTTTGAGTGTATTTATAACTTAAAAACTTTAGTGCATGGATAACTTTTTTTCCAATTTTGATAAATACATATTTTTAAATAAATATCAAAATGTGTATGAATTAAAGTGTAATTCTTTCCATTTGATGTCAACTTTCATATTAACAATTTATCTAAAATAGAAAAAATTAAAGCATCTTGATATAGATTATTTTATCTAGTGCATCATATTTTTTTATTTTTTTTAATAAGTTTTAGTTTTTTTTGAAATGGTAATCAACCTATTCTTGTTGATAACCTACATTTAGTTTGTGTGTGTGTGTGTGTGTGTGTATATATATATATATAACTATTAAAATATATGTTTTTGAAAACTACACTTATGGATCTACAAATGGGTATTTTTTATATTTTTTAAAATGTTATTTACATGAGTATGAGTTGTTGAAACATTGATTTTTTAGATAATTTTGTTTTTTGATAAATTGACCTCAAAGTGGTGCTATATATATATTTAGCCAATAATTTTATTGCAAGTATGAGCAAATTGGTGTTGTCATTGATGTCAACAAGCTTGTGTTGTTGTCATTGATGAGTAGAAGATTGTTGCAAGAGTATGTTGGTGCTATCCATGCTTTGATTAGTTGCATTATGTTGTCGTTAGTAAGCTATTAATGTCAACCTCTAGTGTTGCTTTGATAAGCTTCTATCTATGGATATATGGTTGAGTTGTTATGTTGTAGTTGGATTGGTAGTGATGAGGAAGTACTAAAAGTGATGAGGATGTGTCTCTAATGCTTTCTTTTCAAGTACTTTTGAGAAAATTTGATAAAAAAGAGGAAACAGTGTGTTGTAGTGTTGTTCTAGGTTGTAGTGTAGTGTTTTGGTGTTGCTTCTCATTTCTTCTAGGTTAAAGATTTGCATGTGTGTTCCATATATGTTGATCAGAGGTGTTCAAAGTGTTGTATTTAGAATTTAGTGTGTTGGATCATTGTACAAAAGAAATTGTGTTCACCGGTATGTGAATGGTGTATTGTAGAGGTGTCTTAGAGAAATGTGTTAGCGTCTCATTTCTCCACAGTTTGGTTTCAGGTCTTGCAAATTTGAAAGGGTGTTTATAGTGTTGGTATCTTTCTTCAGTTGAGGTTGTTTAAGGTTTGATGCTTTGGAAGTCGGTTTCTTAAGTTGTAGTGTATGGCATAGTTTATTGATTGTACTAGGTGTACATTTCTTAGGTAAAAGTTGTTGCAAAGGAGTTTGTTCAATTTCAAGGTGTTTATGGAATATTCCAAATTGTGTTTAGGTGAATTTTTTTGTCCATGAGTTGTTAGATCAAAGGAAGTGTGTACCTAAAATTTTACTGGTGTTTACATGGATAACGACTGACCTTGGTGTTTACACTAATTATGGTGGATGTTTATTGCTTGTAGAAGTGTGTTATATCATGGTGTTATAGATTTTTATCCCAAATAAGGAGTGTGGTCCTCTTTCACTATTATCCTCCATGAAAGTGATTTGGTGCCAACCTAATTTAAATTTATACAGTTGATGTGCATAGCCAACCTTGGAGAAGGGTTTTAAGGTTGAAGATGATATAAATAAGAGTTGATTTGATGAGGGATGATGAAATAGATATTAGAGATGTGAATTATGTGAATTGCAGGGCATTAGAGTGTGAATTTGAGAAGTACAATGTGAGCTTTCATGTGTTAGATTGTGGATGTAGTCAGCAAAAGGTGTCTAAAATTATTCAATTATGTTGCGAAGATGTTGGTGGTATTGTGGTGGATTTCTCTATTGCATTGAGATGGATTTCTCTATGTAACTCTCTTCTCTATCTTATTTTCATGATGTGAATTGTAGGGTGTTAAAGTGTGAGCTTTCATGTGTTAGATTGTTGGATGTAGTGAGTAGAAGGTTTCTATAATTCTTTAGTTATGCTATGAAGGTGTTGGTGGTATTGTAGTGGATTTATCTATTGCATTGAGATGGATTTCTCTGTGTAACACTCTTCTCTATCTTATTTTCTATTCTAGCAGTGAGCATTTCTTTCTTTGGGAAGTAAGCCCTCCAACAATGAGCCCTATTGTATTCAGTGTTGATATTACTTTATATTGTGAGCTAATCCTCACTGTGGTTTTTCCCATCTTGGGTTTTCCATGTAAATTTGGTGTTCTCTTGTGCATGTTTTTGATTTTTTTCAGTTTATGTTATTTACCTTTCATGCTAAATCATTATAATAGATTAAGGGTTAATTAAATGAATGTGGATCTAAATATATATGAGGGTTTTGAAGGTTCCCCCCCAATTATCTTCTACATTCAACAATTGGTATCAGAGCAAGATTTCTTTGAATCAAGCTTAACTGCTTGAGATAGATCAAGGATGGAACACAAGAAAGAGATCCCTATATATGATGGAACAGATTATGTATTCTGGAAGATAAGGATGGAAGGCCTTTATGTTTATCTTAGATATGATGTTTGGAAGTATGTTAAGACTGGATATACTAAAACTAAAAATAATCCAAGTACTGTTGATGAGATCAAAGCCTATGAAATAAATGGTAAAGAAAAGTATGCTCTCTTAAATAGTCTTACAAATTATGAATTGGTGAAAGTTATGAGTCTAAAACCTGCTAAAAATTTTTGGGAAAAGTTAGAAAGCATTTATGAAGGAGATGATAAGGTTAAAGAAGCTAAGATGCAGAATCTAAAGATCATGTTTGAGAACTTGTGGATGTTTCAAGAAGAAAATGTTACAAGCTATATGCAAAGGGTAGATGAAGTTGTTAGGTCCATCAAAGGTATTGGTGGCAAACTCAAAGAAGCAGAAGTGGTAAAGAAAATTATCATAACTCCTCCTAGATCATATAGTCATAAAGTTTTTGCTATTGAGGAATTTGCAAATCTAAATCAATGTACTAGAGATCAGTTGCATGGCTCTTTAACTACTTTTGAAATGAGAGAATTTGGAAAAAATAGTGGTGCAAAAGGTGAGATTGATTTTAAGGCTGGGAAATCAGAGGATATCAAGGAATCGGATTAGGAGGATCTTGATGATATAGAAGCTAACTTTGTAAGGGGAATGAAGAAGGGTACTGGTAAGTACTATGGTAAGTTTCCTTTCAAATGTTTTAGTTATGGAAAGATAGGTCGTTATGCTTCAAGATGTCCAAACAGAGTTTTGAATAACAAAAATAAGGAGAACAAAGGTAAGATGATTAAGAAAAGTTATTATGTTAGAGAAGATGCAAGTATTTTTTATGATGAATCTGTTGGTGTGAATAAATGTCTTGTACCTAGTTATTTCACTTACTAGGGACTTAGGGGAAATATTCACATGTTAAGTTTACTTAGGTCCTAAGATTCTTTCTAGAAGGTGCTAGTTGTCACTAGTTGTTATATTATCCTTTGAAAACTAACACATGTGACGTAGGTAGTTGTGTCAAGTTGTCTCATGTCATATGATTAAGATACTTGTCATAATCCTGACATCTTGCATCTCACCTTGGCTATATAACCAAGGGGTCTCTACTACATTTGTACACACATCTACATTGGCACATCCTATTCTATTTGCATCATTGGCATAATACAGTTTATTCTTGTCATATTGTTTTTATCTCTCTTATGCTTGTGCTCTCTATTAGGCCTCTAGATCTTGGGTGGCTACCTTCATAGCCAATTCTTACATGGTATCAGAGATTTAGTGTTGCATACTTCTTCCAAGATCTGAGGGTCAATCTTGGCATGAAATTTTTTCTAGGTGCAAGTTGGGGTTTTAAGAGTCTCGCCATTGAATCCAAGGCATCAACAACTATTTTATTGGAACCATTTCTCATTTTTGCTTCAGAAATCTACCTTCCACTCATTTGTATGGAAAATGATTTCTAAGTTTTGTAGCCATGGTCAAAATATCAAATGGGTATCTTTTAGATTTTGCATATCTTGCACAGTTCTAAAGAAAACTGTTGTACAAAAAGCATTGCGCGTCATTTTTCTCCTAGCTGAAGCTTAAATTTTTTATTTTTTTTCATCTTCTACTTGTTGGATCAAAAAAAAGACTTTTGGGTTTTGTTCTTAGCTTCAAAATATTTTTGGGTTTTTATTTTTGTCTACTCATTCTGAACAAATTTTTCAAAAATCAAATCAGAAGTAAACTTTTTTTGTTAGAAAACCCATTTCTTGTAGGCTAAATTCAACTTTTAAAAAAAAATCATAACTTTTGGCCACGGTGTCCATTTTTGGAAAACAAGATATCGACGGAAAGCTAGTTTTGAGCACTTCACAGTGGTGCTGGCCATTTTTTCATATTTTGTCATCTACACAAATTTGAGGTTATTTTCATCATGGAGGCAAATGTGAACATTCATCAGTGCATGCACTATTTCTTTTTTTGTGTGCATTAGGTTTGCATTTTCTTTACACTTCATTTCTATTCCAGATCATCTTTCAATTGACTATTGCTTCATAGATTCCAGAGTTGTGCCAGTTTGCAATTTTTCCAGTGTTCCTTGGCATCAGGTCTGCTGTTGCTTTTCATGACTCTAACTTGAGTCCTTGAGTGACTCTAATATGGTTTCTAGCAAATAGAAGTATCTTTCCTTGCTTGCCAAATTAAGGATTTCAATGCTACTCCACAATGTACTTCCAGTGCTTCTCTTACAATAAGTTATCTCCTTATGGGAGCTAAATGGTCCCTCTTTTTATCCTTGTATAGATGGAGATTGATTGGATTTGTGATGGATATCATTATTATATTTCATCTCTCTTTTGGAGAGGAGTTTTGTCCCACTGGGTTTTCTCCTTTTCTCTGTTTGTGTGAGACTTCTTTACATTGCATTTGTACATGGGTACCTAAGATGGCCTCGTAGCCGAGAGCCGAGACCCAACATTGCATCTTTGCATCATTTATATAGTAATTTCCTCCCTAAGTTTCACTTAGGGGGGTGTTGGTGTAATTAATTATTTAATTACACTTACATAAGTTTACTTAAGCATTTAATTATATTCCTAGGTATCATTTACTAGGTGATAGGTTCACATGTTTGCTTAGGATATAAGATTCCTTCTAGAAGGACGAGTTGTCTTTTCTAGAAGTCTTATCTTGTCTAGCATCGTTTCCTAGTTAGTTAGTTAGTTGTCACATGTCAAAAGCTTATGACACATGTCAACATCATTTTACCTACTATATCTCAACCTTGCCTATATAACCAAGGGGTCTCTACTACATTTGTACACACATCTACATTGGCACATTCTATTCTATTTGCATCATTGGCAGAGTATAGTTTATTCTTGTCATATTGTTTCTATCTCTCTTATGCTTGTGCTTTCTATTAGGCCTCTAGATCTTGGGTGGCTACCTTCATAGCCAATTCTTACATAATCTAATTATGGAGATGAAGATGATGAATGTGTGTGCATGGATTTAAAAGATGAATCTGTTTTTGCTAACTCTGAGAGATGTGTGAAGGAAATCCCTCCAAAGAAAAAGGATAAGATTGAAGGTGCTTTGGTATCTACTTTTCATGATAGATAGAAGAACTACTAATTGATAGTGGATGCTCTAATCATATGATCAGTGAAAAGAGTAAGTTTGTTAAAATTGAAAAATATGATGGAGTATATGTTAGATTTGGTGATGATACATTTGCTAAAATATGTGGAAAAGGTTTTATTAGTTTTGATGGCAAGAATAATACTAATGATTTTTACTATGTTAAGGGTTTAGGCATAACCTTTTGAGTGTTGGAAAAATGTGTAGTAAAGGATACAATCTCATGTTTCAAGATGATGGATGTGAGATTAGAAAGAGATTCAAAACTAGGGTTGCTACTAGAAAAATAATAGATGGAAATTTTTATCAACTTAAAGGTGCTAATGTTCATCGCTTTATGACTCAAATTAATAAAATCTATGTTGAACAAGGCAACTGAGAGGGGGGTGAATCTGTTGTAGCAAATTTTAACCTTTAAGAACTTCCACCAGAGATTAGATCAATTATCACTCACAAATCCTTTACTCTTCTTATGTGATTAATCATTAAGTGCAAAAGTAGAAATTGAAAAACAACACACACACAATAACACCATATTTACATGGAAAACCCAATAAGGAAAAAACCACAATGAGAATTAGCTCACAATATAAAGAATATCAAAACCAAATACAAATGTTCATTTCCAGAGAAGGCTCACTGCTAAAATAGGACTTACTATCTGGAACATGACTCATTTTCCAACAAGTGTTAACCACCCAGAGGGCTCAGTACCATAAAATTACAAAGAAGATAGAAGATATTTGTTACAGAGAGAAAAAAATCTCAATGCAATAGAGATTTCCACCACAATTTTCTCACACCCTTGCAGACATACTTGAATGATAGATTACTCCTTCAACTCTCTACCTCTAGAGACTTGCAATTAGATTTTGCACTGATCTACTCAAACTTGCATCACATACACATTGTTTCACATCTATCTTGCTTGCATTCATTCCCTTTCACAAACATCTCAACTTGTAGTTATATTGTCTTCAAATTTGGAACTCATCCAAAGTTGGCCACACACCCCTTGCATTTACAAATTCAAATTAGGTCAACACCAAAATAATCTATGGTGGAATTAGAATTAGGGCAACCCAAAAACACACTTCAACACACTTTCATGAACTTTGTTAGTAGTGTTTAACACAAGGTCAGCCAATACCCGTGCAAAACACAAACAATCAAGCACACGCAACCTTAACATAATCCAATCTTTCTGAATAACAAAATTAACTTGAACGCGACCTCATCAACTTATCTTGAGAACTGAAAGTCATAAAAATAAAACAAGAAGAAATTAAAAGCAACTAAATTTCTCCCAAACCTCATCCAAATATACAAAAAAGAATGGTTCACAAATGGTGAACATAACTCACACTATACAATGATCTAGAAACCAAAAATTTGGATATAGTAGCTTCTAACAATCATGAACAATACCTCATATCCTCACAAGCATAGCAGCAAATCTTGGAGCAAAACCCAGAGCAAATACTGAATATCTAAACCTTTCTTTATAAAAATTTTCTTAATATCCTCGACATATACATCCAATAACCTACATGACATCAATGACAATAGCAACTAGTTGACATCAATGACAATGCCTTCATACTTACAACAATCTCCCCCTTTGTCATTGATGGCAACACATGATGTGAAAAACCATCAAAGATAACACAACTCTGAATACACTTTTTCATGATTTTACTTTCTCCCCCTCAGAAGATAATATTTTTCACATGATACTCTCTCCCCCTTTGAGATCAATGGAAAAAGAAAAAGAAATTTAACATTGATTTACCCTTTGACATAAATAACACTACCAGTACTAAATACTCTTTTAATGACAACACAAGATACTACCTACTCCCCCTGAGAGGTAGCCACTAAACATCAACTTGAAAGAAAGATAGATCCATAGATCCACTAGACTAATGCATCTCCATATGCATCTAATTCAAGAAAGGAGGGGCAATAACCCCTAACTTCTCCCAAAGATACTCAAAAGTATCTTTAGGAAGAGCCTTGGAAAATATGCCAGCAACCTGATCTTTTGTAGGTACATACTCAAGCTTTAATTCATTCTCCACAACCTTCTCTCTCAAAAAGTGATACCTTATTGATATATGTTTTGTCCTTGAGTGCATCACTAGATTCTTTGAAATGTTAATTACATTTATATTATCACAAGAGATAGAAATGGGATCATCATACATCAATCTAATGTCTTTCAATGTCTATCTCATCCATAAAACTTGTGTATAGCAAGATGTCGCAACAATGTACTTAGCCTCTATAGTGGATAAGGAAATTGAATCTTGCTTTTTACTCAACCATGACACCAATCTGCAACCAAGAAAGAATGCACCATCGCTTGTACTTTTTTTATCATCAACACAACCTACCCAATTTGCATCTATATAAGCAATAAGTGTAAAATTTGTATCTCTAGGATACCACAAGCCATAATCTAGAGTGCCATTCAAGTATCTGAATGTCCTCTTAACAACAGCAACATGTTTTTTTTAGGGTCTTCTTGAAATCTAGCCACAAGACAAATTGCATGCATGATATCAAGTCTAGTAGCAATTAAATACAATAGTCGTCCAATCATAGATCTATATTTTCTTTGATCAGCCTTAGGTGAATCATCATCTTTTCTCAATTTGTAGCCACTCACCATAAGAGTGCACACCAGTTTGGAACAATCCATCCCAAACTTTTTCAACATTTCTTTTACATACTTAGATTGTGAAATAAAAATCCCTTTTTCTGTTTGATTGATTTGTAACCCAAGAAAGAAATTCATCTCACCAAACATAAACATCTTAAATTATTTTTTCATCTCTTCAGTAAACATCTTGCACATTATTTCATTTCCTCCAAAGATAATATCATCAACATATACAACCACTATCAAGATCTTGTCATTTTCAATTTTCAAGTACAAATTACTATATGTCCTACCTTTATTGAAACCTCGCTGAATCAAATATTTGTCTAACCTTGCATACCATGCTCTAGGAGCTTGCTTCAATCTATATAAGGCCTTCTTTAATCTATAAAGCATATCCAATTGATCTGACAACTGAAATCCTTCCAGTTGTTCCATGTAGACTTCTTCTAACTCACCATTCAGAAACGTAGACTTAACATCCATCTAATACACTTTAAAAGCTTTATGAGAAGAAAAAAATTTTGATAGCTTCCATCCTTGCCACCAGAGCAAAATTATCCCGATAATCTATACATTCTACTTGTGATTAACCCTTACACACAAGCCTTGCTTTATTTCTGACCACTTCTCCATTCTCATTCAACTTGTTTCTGAATACCCATTTTGATCCAAATATGTTTTTATCTATCGGTCTAGGGACCAATTCCTAGGTTTGATTCTTCTCAATCTGCATAAGTTCTTCTTCCATGGATTTCATCCAAAGTTCATCTTCACATCCTTCACTCACTGTCTTAGGTTCAACTTTAGAAAGTAAGTACAAATTTATTTCACCAACAATAACTCTACTTCTTGTCAACACTCCTTTCCTTTTATCTCCAATGTTTTGACTTTATGAGTGATCTTTTTGCACATATTTAGGTGTCTTTAGGGACACCACTAGAGCTTCTTCTTCTTCATTCTACTTTTCCTGTTCTTCCACAACTTATTCTACTCTTATGCAATCAGGTTCATCAGATACATATCCATCAACTTCAATTGAATTCTTCAATGATTCATTAACCTTGACATTTGTGCTCTCTACAATCTTTCTCAGTCTTTTATTGAAACATCTATAATATTTGCTTCTAGTAGAGTTTCCGAGGAAGATACCTTCATCACATCTAGCATCAAACTTCCCTAAATTTTCTTCATCGCTTCTGATATAACATTTGCTTCCAAATACCTTGAAATACTTAACAATAGGAATTCTTCCACACCATAGCTCATAAGGGGTCTTAGTACTATTAGCTTTTGCTTGAACTTGATTGAACACATAAATAGTAGTATGAATAGCTTCTCTCCAATAAACTTCCTATAGACCTACCTCTGTAATCATTGATCTAGCAGCTTCTTGAATTGTTCTATTCTTTCTTTGAACAACTCCATTCTACTGAGGAGTCCTCGAAGTAGATAACTGTCTTTTATTCCATGAACTTCACAAAACATGTTAAACTCATTGGAGGTAAATTCACCGCCTCTATCAAACCTCAAACATTTTATTCTCAAATTTGCTTCATTCTCAAGCATAGTCTTAAATGCCTTGAATCTATCTAATGCATCATATTTTTCTCTGAGAAAAGTAACCCATGTATATCTAGAGTAATCATCAATTAGAAGCATAAAATACCTATTACCTTGTAGACTTCTCACTCTTGTAGGACCACAAAGATCTGTATGAATCAAATCCAGTAGTCTAGTAGTAGATTATTCCTTCAACCTAAAGCAGTTTCTAGCTTGCTTTCCAAACTGACAATTCTTGCAAATAGCATTAACAGGCTTTGTAATCCTCAATAAATCTCTTATAGCTTGCACTGTACTGATCCTCTCCAAGTTGTCAAATTTAATATGACACATCCTCTAGTGCCATAACCAAATTTTATTAATCTAAGATATAAAGCATTGTCCATCAGCACCCTTAATTTGATAAATATTTCCTTCAAACTTCTTACCAGCAACAATCACTATTCTAAATCCTTTGTTGATTTCACATCTCATCCTCAAATACAAGATTATATCCTTTACTACACATCTTTCCAACACTCCAGAGATTATACCTTAAACCCTTAACATAGTAGACATCATCAGTATTATGCTTGCCATCAAAATTGACTGAACCTATCCCACAAATCTTAGCACCAGTATCATCTCCAAATTTAACTAAGCCTCCATCATATTTTTCAAGTTTAACAAACTTACTCTTGTCACCAGTCATGTGATGTGAACAGCTACTGTCAACAACCCAGTAGTTGTTTTCTTGTTTAGCATGAAAGGAAGAGATCACAGTATTTTCAACTTTCTTCGGAGCACTTTCCTTTACCTATCTTTCAGTATTAGCAGGAATAGATTCATCTTTTATAGCCAAGAACATGCATTCATTGTCATCAAAATCTCCATAGTTAAATTCTTCATAAAAAATACCAACATCTTCATTTACATAATATGCTCTCTTAATCATCTTCCCTTTGTTTTCTTTGCTTAATCTATGTTTATTCTTCTTAGCTCTTTCCAAAAATATCAAAGCATAATGACCAATTCCTTCACAACTAAATCATTTAAAGGGTAAGTTACCTTCATATTTACTAGATCCTTTTCCATTCTTCCTACAAAGTTAGCTTCTACTTCATCAAGGTTTTCTTCATCTGAATCTTCAGCTTTTGTAGCCTTGAAAGCAATTTTTGTTTTCGATCCATTTCTCAAGCTAGGCTTTCTCATTTAAAAAGATGTTAGAGTACCCAACAACTTATCTTTAGTATATGCCTTATAATCTATATATTCTTCAATAACAGATACCTTTCAATTGTACACATTAGGGAGAGTTCTAAGAATTTTCTTCACAATCCTAGATTCATCCACTATAGCAACAAGTCCTCGAATTCCACCTACCAATTCATCCACTCTCTATACATAGGATTTAATGTTCTCATATTCAAACATATGCAGGATCTCAAATTGTTCCTCCAAATTCTACAACTTTGCTTCTTTGACCTTTTCATCTCCTTCATGAATATTTTCCAATTCTTCCCAGACCTCTTTAGCAATTTTTAAATTTGCAACTTTAATTAATTTGGAATGTGAAAGACTATTCTTCAAAATAAACTTTTCCTTGTTGTTCGCTTCATGTGCCTTGATCTCATCAGCTATACTTAGACCATTAGCAAGAGAAGTGTAAGCAGTCTTATCAGCTTTTTCAACATCATATCCACAGTACTCCAGATATCATTCCATCTTTATTTTCCAAAGGGCATAATTAGTCCCATTGAACCTAGGACACTCAATAGTAATCTTGCTCGCCATCCCAAACCTTCCTTAAGCAGTTAAGCCCTTCTCCAAGGAACCAAGCTCTGATACCAATTGTTAAACAAGACAACTGAGAAGGGGTGTGAATTAGTTGTAGAAAATTTTAACCTTTAAGAACTTCCACCAGATATTAGATCAATTATCACTCATAAATCCTTTACTCCACTTATGTGATTAATCATTATGTAAAAGCAAAAACTAAAAAAAATCACACACACAATAACACCAAATTTACATGGAAAACCCAATAAGGGAAAAATCACGGTGAGGATTAGCTCACAATGTAGAGAATATCAAAACCAAATACAAAGGCTCACTGCCAAAACAGGACTTACTATCTAAAGCATGACTCACTATCCAACAAGGGTTAACCACCCAGAGGGCTCACTGCCACATAACTATAAAGATAGAAGAGATTTGTTACAGAGAGAAAAAAATCTCAATGCAACAAATATTTCCACCACAATTCGCTCACACACTTTCAGACATACTTGAATGATAGAGTACACCTTCAACTCATTACCTTTGAAAACTCGCAATTAGATTTCGCACTAATTTGCACAAACTCACATCACACACATTGTTTCACAATGATCTTGCATCTATCTTTCTTGCATTCATTCAATTTCATAAACATCTCAACTTGTATTTATACCTTCTTCAACTTTGAAACTCATCCAACGTCGACCACACACCACTTGCATTTACAAATTTAAATTAGGTCAGCGTCAAAACATTCTATAGTGGAATTAGAACGAGGGTGACCAAAACACATGCTTCAACATGCTTTCATGAACTTCGTGAGTAGTTTTTAGCATGAGTTCAGCCAATACCCCTATAAAACACATAAAAAATTAAGCACACACAACCTTAACACAATCCAATATTTTTGGATAACAAAATTAACTTGAACGTGACCTCATCAACTTATCCTAAGAACCACAAGTTATAAAACTCAAACAAGAAGAAATCTGAAGCAACTACATTTCTCTTGAACCTCAGCCAGATACACAAAAAAATATGGTTCACGATTGGTGAACATAACTTGCACTATACAATGATCTAGAAACCCAAAATCTAGATATAGTAGCTTCCAACAATTATGAGCAATACCTCATATCCTCACAAGCATAG
The DNA here is from genome assembly GCA_007258455.2 of Sequoia sempervirens. NCBI lineage: Eukaryota > Viridiplantae > Streptophyta > Pinopsida > Cupressales > Cupressaceae > Sequoia > Sequoia sempervirens. Next base: position 254,588,029 of record VDFB02105785.1, on the reverse strand, counting down.
TAGAAAATCTCGAAGCAAAACCAAAGCAAACACTGAATACCTACAACCTTTCTTTATTACAATTTTCTCAATATCCTTGACATATACATCCAATAACCAACATACATGACATCAATGACAACAACAACTAGTTGACTAGTTAACCAGTTGACATCAATGACAACACCTTCATACTTGCAACAAGTTGGCTATGGCATAGAAGAATGTGTCACATCAATTTTAATAACTTAGTAAGAATCAGTTCAATTCAAGTTGTGAGAGATTTTCCAAAGATTAAAAAGCCTATCAATGTTGTCTGTAAAGAATGTCAAATTAGAAAGCAAGCAAGAAGAATGGAGTGGTTGAAAGAAAGAATAGGACTGTTCAGGAAGCTGCAAGAACAATGATGAAAGAGGAAAATTTACTAGAAGTCTACTAGAGAGGATCAATTCATACTACTATTTATATACTTAGCAAAGTTCAAGTAAGAGAAAACAATACAAAGACTCCCTATGAGTTATCGTATGGAGGGATTCCTAGTGTCAGGTACTTTAGAGTGTTTGGAAGCAAATGTTATATCAGAAGAGATTAAGATAATTTAAGAAATTTTGATGCACTTGGTTTGATGAAGGTATCTTCCTTGGATATTCTACTAGAATCAAAGCTTTTTGATGCTACAACAAGAGATTGAGAAATATTGTTCAGAGTGAAAGTGTCAAGGTTGATGAAGATGTATAGAAGAATTCAATGATGATAGATGGATATGAATCATATGAGTCTTCTTGAGGAGAAGAAGAAAAAGAAAGAGAAGTGCATATTGAAGAGGAAGAAGCTTTAGAAAGGACTCCTAAAACTCCTAAGTATGTGTAGAAGAATCATTTTGAAGATCAAATCATTGGAGATAAGAACAAAGGTGTACTAACAAGAAGGAAAGTTGTTGAAGAATAGGTAAATCAAATTTTAATTTATGAAGTGAACCTAAAACAATGATTGAGGCATGCAAGGATGAATACTGGATCAAAGCTATAAAAGAAGAATTGCTACAAATTGAGAAGAATCAGAATTGGGAACTTGTCCCAAGACCAGCAAAAAAAAAATGTGATTGGAACTAAGTGGGTATTCAGAAAAAAACTAAATGAGGATGGAGAAGTAGTAAGGAACAAAGCAAGGTTTGTGTGTAAATGATACTCACAAGTTGAAGGAATAGATTTTGAGGATACATTTTCTCCAGTGGCAAGAATGGAAGCTATTGGGATGTTTCTAGCCTTTGCAGCACATGAGGATTTCAAAGTCTATCAAATGGATGTGAATTCTACTTTCTTGAATGGAGAATTGGAAGAAGATGTATACATAGAATAACTAAAAGGATTTCAGTTATCGGGCAAGCTGGATATGGTATGTAGATTAAAGAAGGAATTATGTGGATTGAAGCAAGCTCTTAGAGCTTGGTATGCAAGGTTGGATAATTATTTGACACAACAAGGATCCAATAAAGGTACCACAAATAGCAATATTTACTTTAAAGTTGAAAAATATCAAATTTTGATTTTGGTTGTATATGTTGATGATATAATATTTGGAGGCAATGAAACTATGCGTAATAAGTTTGTAGAAGAAATGCAGAAAGAGTTTGAAATGTCTATGTTTGAGGAGATGAATTTCTTCCTTGGATTGCAAATAAATCAGATAGATAAAGACATTTTCATTTCACAATCAAAGCATGTCAAGGCAATGTTGAAGAAGTTTGGAATGGAAAATTCTAATTTGACATGTACTCCTATGGTTACTAGTTGCAAGTTGAGCAAGAATGATGAATCTCCTAAGGATGATCAAAGCAATTATAGATAAATGATTGGTGGATTGCTATATCCAACTACTACTAGATCAGATATCATGCATGTAGTTTGTCTCGTGTCTAGATTTCAAGAAGATTCTAGAGAGTCAATAGTTGCATTAGTGAAGAGGATATTCAGATACTTGAAGGGCACTCTAAATCATGGCTTGTGGTATCCAAAGGATACCGATTTTACTCTAAGTGCTTACAAAGATACAAATTGGGTTGATTGTGTAGATGATAGGAAAATTACAAGCCATGGTGCATTCTTTCTTGGATGAAGATTGGTGTCATGGGTAAGTAAGAAACAAGATTCAGTGTCTTTATCTATTGCAGAGGCATAATACATTGCAACAACATTTTGTTGCATACAAGTGTTGTGGATGAAGGAAACATTAAAGGATCTATTAGGGTGGTATATGATGAACCAACTTCTATCTTCTATGATAATACAAGTGTTATCAATATTTCAAAGAATTTGGTAATGCATTCAAGGACAAAACATATCTCAATCTAGTACACTTTCTAAGAGAGAAGGTTGTAGAGAATGAAGTAAAGCTTGAGTATGTGCCTGCAAAGGATGAAGTTGCTAATATATTCACTAAGGATTTTCCTAAGGATACATTTTAGTTTCTTTGCAAGAAGTTGGGGGTCATTGCCACTCCTTCTTTGAACTAGATGCAAAATGAGATGCATCAGTCTAATGGATTTCAGGATCCATTATTTTGTCTGGACTGATGTTGGAGGCTACCTCTCAGGGGGAGTAGGTAGTGATATTTTTGGTTGTTGCAATCAAAGGGAGTAGGTACTGATATTGTTGGTTGTTGTAGTCAAGGGGAGTAAGCATTGACATTATGTAATAGTTGTTGATTGGTGTAGTATGGTGTGTGTGCTCCTAATAGGGAATATACTAAGCAGTTGTAAGAAGATTGATTGATTTCAAAAGGAAAATAAATTATGCAAATACTTTGTCTTTTGTCATTGATGTCAAAGGGGGGGAATGAGATATGTGAAAAAGATAAGTTACCAAAGGGGGAGAGAGTATAATGAGTTAGTTGTGCAAGAAGAGAGAAAAAAGGAAAGGAAATAGGTATAGAGCAGAGCTTTTGTGTCTTTGATGGATTTTCACATCATGTGTTTCCATCAATGACAAAGGGGGATATTGTTGCAAAGATGAGTAGATTGGTGTTGTCATTGATGTCAACAATCTTATGTTGTTGTCATTGATGAGTAGAAGATTGTTGCAAGAGTATGTTGGTGTTATCCATGCTTTGATTAGTTATATTGTGTTGTCATTAGTAAGCTATTGATGTCAATCTCTAGTGTTGCTTTAATAATCTTATGTATATGGATATATGGTTGAATTTCTATGTTTTAGTCAGCTTGGTAGTGATGAGGAAGTACTAAAAGTAATGAGGATGTGTCTCTGATGCTTGATTTTCAAGTGTTTTTGAGAAAATTTGATAAAAAGAGGAAACAATGTGTTGTAGTGTTGTTCCGGGTTGTAGTGTAGTGTTCTGGTGTTTCTTTGCATTTCCTATAGGTTGAAGATCTACCTGTGTGTTTTGGATATTTTGATCAGAGGTGTTCAAAGGCATTATATTCAAAATTTGGTGTGTTGGATCACTATACAAAAGAAGTTGTGTTCACTAGTATGTGAACGATGTATTACACAGGTGTCTTAGAGAAATATGTTTGCTTCGCATTTCTCCAAATTTTGGTTTTAGGTCTTGTGGATCTAAGGGTTGTTGATAGTGTTGGTATCTTTCTTTAGTTAAGGTTGTTTAAGTTTTGGTGCTTCGAAAGTTAGTTTCTTAAGTTGTAGTGTATGGTAGGTTTTATTGAGTGTACTAGTTGTGTACATTTCTTAGGTGAAAGTAGTTGCGAAGGATTTTTTTGGATTTTAGGGTGTTTATGGAATATTCCATATTGTATTTAGGTGACATTTGTTGTTGGGTCAAAGGAAGAGTGTACTTAAAATTTTAATGGTGTTCACACAGGTAATAGTCAACCTTGGTGTTTACACTAATTATGGTGAATGTTTATTATTTGTAGAAGCATGTTGTAGCATGGTGTTATAGATTTTGGCCCTAGATAAGGAGTAGTGTGATCCACTTTCACTTCTATCCACCATGGAAGTGCTTTGGTGCCGACCTAATTTGAATTCGCATGGTTGATGTGCATAGCCGACCTTGGAGAAGGGTTTAAAGGTTGAAGATGATATAAATAAGAGTTGAGTTGTTAAGGGATGATGAGATAGATAATAGAGATGTTAATGATGTGAATTTCAGGGTGTTAGAGTGTGAATTTGAGAAGTGCAGTGTGAGATTTCATGTGTTAAATTATTGGATGTAGTGAGCAGAAGGTGTCTACAATTCTTTAGTTATGTTGTGAAGGTGTTGGTGGTATTTTGGTGGATTCATCTATTGCATTGAGATGGATTTCTCTATGTAACACTCTTCTCTATCTTATTTTCTATTTTGGAAGTGAGCCTTTATTTCTTTGGGTAGTGAGCCCTATTGTATTTGATGTTGATATTACTTTATATTGTGAGCTCATCCTCACTGTGGTTTTTTCCATCTTGGGTTTTCCATGTAAATCTAGTGTTCTCTTGTGCATGTTGTTGATTTGTTTTAGTTTATGTTATTTGTCTTTCATGCTAAATCATTATAACATATTAAAGGTTAATTGAATGAATATGGATCTGAATGTGTATGAGGTTTTTGAAGGTTTAAGGTATAACTAATTCACCCCTCCTGAGTTGTCTTGTGCATTCAACAAATTTTAGTTGGAAAAGTTGTGGACATATCTAACTTAGCTAGAATGAATCTTAATCGGTCATATGTTTGACCAAAATTGATATTTAGTTAGAAATACTTAAATTCACATGTATTGATAAGTTGGCTAAAAGTGTTACACAACTTTGTACTTTTACCTTGCCAGTACATTAATATGTTAACTTTATTCAAGTTTTATTGGGGTGGTTATATAACACTCTTCTTTGATCTCGTGTTTTATTTATTTAGGGTTAGGTCAAGGAAATTGACATTCAAACTCAGGCCTACCCATTACTTGTAAATATTAAGTGTTAAGGTTGCAATTGTCTTGTTGGGATTCATTCTTCTATGTTTTAATGATTTATGGATCCCATGTTTATTCCTTAAATATCCTTGTCTTCTTCCAGAGGTTACTAGTTCCTATTGTATTGTGTTTTAGATTTCATATGCTTGGAGAAGTTTGAAGGATATTAAATTAGTGGTTATTTGATGTTTCTGCCTTTTGAGGTGTCTTCCTTGTGTTTGTGGTTGTTTACAGAGGTCTAATAGGTTGTATGTGTACCAAAAATTCTCTTTGAAATCCATAGACCTTCTAGGATGTTAGTTCTTATTCTTGGAGCCATGTTTCTTAAACATATACATTTTTTGTGCCATCATTGTCACTATCTAATTCAATTTCTTCAAAAAATTTGGGATGTTCCTCCTCTCCTATGATGGGTAATATTGAGATGGAGTAGAGATTCCTTGGGTCATCTTCTTCTTTATCTTGTGCAATTTCCTCCATCTATATTTCGTCTTATCTTTAACTGAGAGGGATGTATACCATTGTATTATCATTCACAAAAGAAATTTCTTCCTTTCTAGAGTCTACTATCCTACTAGAATTTACAAACCATTTGAGTCCAAACAATGCTCTAATTTTTTTGAAAGGCTCTTTCATCTCTACAACTTCAAAATAAACAACTTTTGTAACCCCTTTTATGTTTGCCTCCACATTTTTCTATGTTCCTAATGTTTCCATTCCATAACCATAAACTAGACTAATATTCATAAGTGTTCTAATGAGATTAGGTCCTCCTAGCCTCTCCCAAGTAGTTGGTGGAATGATATTAAGTTTGGCACCCAAATCTATCATTGCATGTTTAATTTTATTATTATTTAGATTTGTAGTAATTAGTAGAGGATCATTTTTCCAATTCTAATCTTCTGCAATTTGACGTACATGTCTTTTATTCCAACACTTTCCTAATTATTTCAAATTTTTTTAAATATCTTTTTACTGAGCCAATGAGGCTAAACTCTTCAACATCATTACTTCTTCTTCTGAAAAACATGTTATTTTGTCTTTTTGTTGTTGTATAATCTATTTCCTTTATTTTTCCACTATTTTTTCATGTTGTTTTTGTTGACATATGGCTTTGAAGAGAATGTTTTTGGCTACTTGTGTTGTCATTGATGGCAACTAGAGTCAACAGTATGGTCCAAAGTGTTAGTATTGCTCCTACGGGCAAGGGAAGTAAGATTTTGTAATCTACCGGCAGAAAGAATAAAGAACAGGACATCTGGTTGAAAAGCTGGTCGGATCACTTCACTAGATCACTATTTTGTGGTGTGGATCCCCAGGGAAGTCTTCCTAGCATGTATACTATCCTACTGGTGATTTTTGTGGTGTTGCATTAGCCGAAATTCAAGTTAAGAGGTTCGGTAGTATGGTTCATGGTTTATTCTCTCATTTTGGCCGACATGTTTTATATGGCATATCGTGGATTATGTGGAGTATGTATTTAGTTATTTTTTATGTTTGGAACTTTTTTTGGGGTCCCTACTATAGTCTAGCTGACTTGTGTGGGTATGCATAAACTCTAATTAATGATTTGAGCCTACATAAGCAAGAATATTATATTTTGTTGTGAAGCCGACATACAATGAATCCCTAATTAGCGGGTATATAAAGGAGATCGGAAAATAATTTTGGTGTGAAGTAGTGTGGAAAAGATAGAAGTATATGTGTATAAAGAAGAGAATGAAAAAAAGCAGATTAGTTATATGAGGGCAGAGAAGTTTTTTTTTCCAGAGCAGAGCAAAAGTGTGAACTAGTCAAAGATCCAAAATCTGATTATGAGCTTCATTGGAATTGAATCCCGGCATTTGTAGATGTTGTATTCTCAGTTCAAAATTTTGTTGTAATTTCAATTATACTTTGTAAGGCAATGAGCCTTTCTTTCTTGAGCAATGAGCTCTAGGAAGTGCACCTGAATGCAAGTGCATTCCCCTCTTTTCTCATACTTTTAACAGAGTATATATTGTGGATTAATCTCCACCGTGGTTTTTCCCCTAACAAGGTTTCCACATAAAAATATTTGGTGTTATGATGTTCATTAATGTGATTGCATGTTTTCCATTTTTTTATGTGTTGTGAATGTTATTGAGGGTTTAATTATTTTTGTTGATAGTTTTAGATCTGACTTGAAAATCAAATATTATGGAACACTGATTCACCCCCCCTCTCGGTGTTCCTAGTGTCCAACAATTGGTATCAGAGAAGGTTCCTCTTCTGGAATTTAACAACTTGAGGTGGATCTTGAATTACAATGGATGCTGGTGGTCTTCAACAACAACTTATGGTGGCACTTGATGATCTTGATCAATCCAAAGTAGAGGTAATGGAACTAAAAGAAAATCTTGTGGCTGCCAAAAAAATCATTCAATCACTGAAGGATAAGATAAATGAGTCAAGGGAAAAGAGGAAGGAACTATGTGATCAATTGAAGAAAAAAGAAAGCAAAGGTTTGGATGATATCCATCTGAATCAAACCCTAAGGGAAATAACAGAAGAATGTGAAAAGCTTGCTAAGGATAATATAGCTCTAAAGCTTGAAATGGAATATGTGGAAATGAAGTTTACCAAAGAGATTGAAGAGAGAAAGAAGAATGAGGAGAATTTGGCCCAGTCCATAAAAGAAAAATCTAAAGAGTGTAGCAAAATTAATAGTGGATTCATTCAGTTGAAAATTGAACTACAACAAACCAGAAACAATGAACAAGAGCTTGAGAGACAAGTAGTTATCCTCATAAATGAGCTTGCTACTACAAATGAATTCAAGGAGAAATTCAGGATAAGCTTTGCTAGGCTTTATGAGATAACCCAAGGACAAAAGGATACAAATGACAAGCGAGGCCTTGGCTATGAGAAGGGTGAAAGTTTTGAATCTGAACAGAAGAACCTTGAAAAGAAGAACAAAGGCAAAAGACATCTAGTAAGGCAACCCAATGCTCAGAAATTTAATGGATATTGCTTAGTTTGTAATAAATTTGGAAATATGGCTTCTCAATGTAGAAGAAAGATAAATCCTAGTACTCCATCATTTTCTAGTCAATGTTTTAAATGCAAGAAGTTTGGTCATAAGGCATTAGAATGCAGAAGTATGTATGTCAATGCAAGTAACATTAAATGTTATACCTGTGGTAGATTTGGACATGTTGCTAGTTAATGCAGGTTAGGAGGAAATCAGTGGAATGGATGGTATAGACAAAAAAATCCAATATGTTTCAATTGCAACAATTTTGGGCACATTGTAAGATTCTGCAGGAGCTGAAACATGAATAAAAGAGGTATGGTTTATCATGGAATAAATTCACAAAAAGACAACAAAGGAAAAGAAAAATCATCTATGGAAGAGATAAGAGATCAGATGAAGAAAACATGAGTAAAGAAAAGTGAATTTGATGAAGGAAACAAAGTTGTACCGGAAGCTCCCTCTAGTAACTCTTCTGACAATTGACTACAAGCCAATGGCCTAGGGAGAGTTTTTCATGAAAATATCTTGTCCCCCTGTGATATAGTTGGCACTGAATTGCAGGATGACATCAGCCGTTGTATTATTCATTGCTAAAAGTTTTTGCAATCATCTGTTGAGCTGGATGAAATGGTATGGATCTGCAATCGAATTCTTCACTTGTTGTCTGAATTTGCAGAGTAACTGAAACTTCTAGGGCAACACATTTAATGCAGCAGGAAGTTAAGTGTGTGAAGTTATAAAAGGGCACTTGGAACCCTAATTCGTCATAATGCATTGAAGGAGAACAGTTGGAGAGTATTTTCAACAAATTTCCAAAGGTGTGAGGTCAATTTGGCAACAAATTATCCTGATATTTCTATTGCTTATTGATTTAATATCTATTTGGCGATTGGTAGAACCTTGTTCAGCATGAAAAATGAAATGAATCTAAGGAATAATAACTCTTGATGAGTATAGCAGTCAAAAATTTAGGGATGAAAGAAATTTGTTGTCTCCCACTGAATTAAGGAAGCTTGGAGGATCAAAGCATAAGAATTTGGATGTATGGAATGAATTTCCTCATTTCATCAATGCGGAAGTGATTCAGTTTATCTTAAACAGATTGGATAGTGATATCCTCACTTTGGATAAACCCTATCGAATCTCAAAGGATGTAATCAAGAATCTAACAGGTCTGTGCAATGTTGGTAATATTATGAAGAAGAAATCGATTTGAAATGTTGAGGTCAAAGACCTAACCAGAATAAGGGGAGATCAAAGGGCTTTGATAATTTCATCAATTAAAGATCCTTTGACAAGGTATGTTGCACATGTAATCTCATACAAGATCTTCTTTAGAAATAGAGAAGGATCAACCTCGGTAGGTGTTGTATATATCGCTCATAAAATGATAATAGAAGATGAAGACTTTGACCTATGCAGCCTGATGAAGGATTAACTAATGGAGAATGTACAATTAAGGAAGGATATAGACTACTCCTTCAAGTTTGACACCCTTGCAATATGCATTATGATGTATTTCCTAAATTGCTTGCCTTTGAATGACAATGTGGTATGGAAAGAAAATACACCGGTCTGTAAGCAAATCTTTGAGCATTACAACTCTTTTGAAAATGGGGAACGAGTTAATGAAAATTTCTTTAGAAAGGTGTTAGAAAAGTTTGGTGTAAGTGTTATCCCTCTTCCAGTAAAAATAAATGAAGTTGGATCATCCTCTGGAAAGGCAGAGAAAAAGTAGAAGAGAGGAAGAGATCTGGCTGGTGTCACCCCTCCGACACCCAAGTTAGCGAGAATTGAAGAAAAACGGAAAGGATAGTTGGTTGTGGATGTAGTGGATGAAGAATCTGATGAATATACTCCTAGAGATCAACCAAAACTAGGTGAACCAGAAATAATAATAGTTGAAGACAGTGATGAAGAAGGTGCTCTGTTCAAATCAAAGATAATGCAAATTATTCAGGATGAAGATGGGATGCAAAAGATATATGACATATGGTTGAATGGACCATCTTATGAGCAGGATCTCATTGAGAACACTTTGGGAAGATACTTTGTTGATAACAATATTGAATTGGAAAGTCTGCAGGATGTTCTCCTAGAAGAACTAATTGAGTGTGTTAAGGAGGCTATGGAATCTGTGCCTCTAGATAGGAAAGATGAGGAAATAATTTCCCATTTGAAGATACAGTTTAGGCTATCTCTTGCTAAGCTAAAGAATAAAAATAATGTGCTGAGACAGTGCATTGATTAGGCCAATAAAGTCTTCAATTATTGTCTAAAGTGGCCTCATGTGGTCGACAAGTACAAGGATAAGTTGGAGGAAATTGAAAAAGAACTTGTCAGAATTGGACAGGACTACAATATGTTTTTGGATAAGGATGGAAAGGTTAAGAAAAAGGTTCATGATCTACAGGCTGAGCATGCAAAGGTTCACTTTACTAGAAATACTCTCATAGACACCTTCTGGAGAGTAAAAGACCTGACTGAAGGCATACTAGAGCAAATGATTGAAGTGCTCAAGACAGGAGAAAAGCTAGAAGAAGCAATCACCATTCCTGAATCCCTTGTCTAGATTATCAATAGGACATCAGAGAATAATAACTTGATTATAGCTATTGGGATTGTGGTGGACTCTTGGAAGAAATTCCTTCCAGAAATTAAAGATAAGTATAAAATAATCTTCTAATTTTTGCAGCAGTTTCTCAATTTTGATCCAACTCTCTATTTTGCAAAGGGGAAAGAATAAGAAGAGCAGTATAGTAAAGGAGAGAAGACGAAATAGGAGCTTTTTCATTGATGTCAAAGGGGGAGAGAATGCAGTGAAAAAATTCTTTGATATCCAAGGGGGAGCAGCAATTTTGGTTTTGTTGAGTTTTTGGTTTCGACACTTAGTCAATTTTTCACTAAGTGTTGCCATCAATGCCAAAGGGGGAGATTGTTGGCATATGGCTTTGAAGAGATTGTTTTTGGCTACTTGTGTTGTCATTGATGGAAACTAGAGTCAGCAGTATGGTCCACAGTGTTAGTATTGCTCCTACCGACAAGGGAAGTAAGATTTTGTAATCTACTGACAAAAAGAATAAAGAATAAGACATCTGGTTGACAAGCTGATCTGATCACTTCACTGGATCACTATTTTGTGGTGTGGATCTCCAGGGAAGTCTTCCTAGCATGTAAACTATCCTATTGGTGATTTTTGTGGTGTTTCATTAGTTGGAATTTGAGTTAAGAGGTTTAGTAGTATGGTTCATAGTTTATTCTCTCATTTTGGCTGACATGTTTTATATGGCGTATCGCGGATGTATGTGGAGTATGTATTTAGTTATTTACTATGTTTAGAACTTTTTTTTTGGTCCCTACTATAGTCTAGCCAACTTGTGTTGGTATACATCAACTCTAATTAATGATTTGAGCCGATATAAGCAAGAATATTATATTTTGTTGTGAAGCCGACATACAATGAATCCCTGATTAGCGGGTATATAAAGGAGATTGGAAAATCATTTTGGTGTGAAGTAGTGTGGAAAAGATAGAAGTATATGTGTATAAAGAAGAGAACGAAAAAAGGCAGATCAATTATATGAGGGCAGAGAAGTTTTTTTTTCAGAGCAGAGCAAAAGTGTGAACTGGTCAAAGATCCAGAATCCAATTATGAGCTTCATTGGAACTGAATCTAGGAATTTGTAGATGTTGTATTCTCAGTTCAAAATTTTGTTGTAATTTCAATTATACTTCGTAAGGAAGTGAGCCTTTATTTCTTGAGCAGTGAGCTCTAGGCAGTGCACCTGAATGCAAGTGCATTCCCCTCTTTTCTCATACTTTTAACAGAGTATATATTGCGGATTAATCTCCACCGTGGTTTTTCCCCTAACATGGTTTCCACGTAAAAATATCTGGTGTTATGATGTTCATTAATGTGATTGCATGTTTTCCATTTGTTTATGTGTTGTGGATTTTATTGAGGGTTTAATTACTGTTGTTGATAGTTTTAGATCTGACTTGAAAATAAAATATTATGGAACACTGATTCACCCCTCCTCTCAGTGTTCCTAGTGTCCAATAGTTTCTTCAATAATTTCTTCAATCTCCCTTATGTTCTTTCTAGTATTTGATCCCTAACTAGTTAGTACTATAACTTTGTTTGTTTTTCTTTGGATTTCTTCTTTTTACTGATTTTTGGTAGCTGTTCTTGTTTGGAATAATCTTCATTTGATGTGTCTGAGGACTAGTTATCTATTATTTAGCAACTTTTGACTCCTTGTGGTACTCTTCTAATCATTGTGGCTCCTTTATTGTCTTGTAGGTCATCTCTTCTAGAATGTGTTGTATTCTTATAACATTGTTGTGCCTTATCACATCTAAATATATCATGTGAATCGTCTTCACAAAAGAGACAATTTATCCTCTTTTTTGACAAACATTTTTTTATTTTCCCATAGTTGTAACATGTTGCATCACTCCTCTAGTGATTGTTTCTATCCCATCCTCTTCCTCTTTATAATTGTATTATCTATTATCTCATATATAGTCTTGCAGTGGGTTATTTTGTAATGCATATGCACTTCTATTATCCCTTCATGGTGGGTGTTTATATCCTACATCATAGAGAGGTATTTCCCCAATCCTTTGGCATATGCCATATTCATGCCTATATCTATATAGTAGTTCTGATTCATAGGGAATCTAGGTTCAAGATGATTCATGGTGTTTCAGATATGGAATTGGTTGGCAAGGTAGTCCTTGGTGAGATGACTATCCCACTCTTGGCAAGTCTCACAATATACTGAGTTTGTTTTGTATGGAACTATCTTTAATTCCACATGTGGTGCAACAATGTTTCTCTCTCCTTGAGCTTTAAGGTAGTAATTCCAAAGGTGACCTTCTCTTGAGCAATATATGCACCATATTTATTTTGTTTTCTTTATTTCTCCTCTTGCTAAGATGGAATTTTGTATTGTTAGTTGTTCTATCACAAGTTGTAATTTCTCAATGTTCTCCTTCATATCATCCTTCTGATATCTATACCAAGTTTGGGATTCAATTTGGTATATACCATAGTGATTATATTTGTATAGGCATTGAATATTCTTCCATCTAAAGCTACTCTTATATCTTTTTAAATTCTAAAAATAACCATTCTATTTCTATCTTTCAATCAATGGTTCTTCTAACTTATGGAAAACTTCTTTGAACTATTTATCATATTCTTTTACTGATTCTTCTTTCCTTTATAACAGGTCTCTCATTTGACTTACACTCTCTATTGGAATGTTTAGAGTATCAAAATTAGCTAAGAAGTCTTGTTTTACCTCATTCTAGCTTTTCCCATCGTTAGGATAGGTCTTCTTTTACCAGTCTAATACCTCTTTTTTGAGTGAGGATACAAAGTCAAGTAATTTTAGCTTATCTTCATCTATATCGTGCCTTTCCCATAGGGACTCTAATAAAAAATATGTTTTGCAGCCTTTGTTGTATCTTTTCCAAATATTGGGATCTTGATTGTAGATTCCATCTTGTATTTTATTTCTCCAATTTCAACTTTTCAGATTGGTAGACTAAGTTTTTCTTTTTCTCTTTCTTTATCTTTCAAATAGTATGTGGTTTTTATTCTCTACCTTTGTCTCTTGTTAATTTTATATCAAAATATTATTTTCTCAATATTTCTTTCCATGTTAATTCTTTTCCTTCTTCTTTTCTCGTTTCCTTGTCTTGCAATATCTCTTCTTTTAAAATTCTTTGAATATTATATGGTTGACTGGATGGATCCTGGTTATGGGTTGTGAGTCTTCAAAATATCTTTTCACTTTCTTATTTTTCAGTATCATCTTATTTGTTTATAAACATAAATCTTTTCCCAAATTCAATCTATTTTCTCCACTTTTCATTATTTCTTCCTCTTTTAATTTTCATATGCTTCTATTGAATAACTCTTCTAAATGTTCCTCTTGAATTGATGGAGTCTTCTCTGGAGTTTTCAAAAATTCCATAAATCTATCAGCCAATTTGATGGTAAGGTTTGATAAGTTTGGCTTGATTGTCAGATTTTTAGAAGGTTGCAATAGGAATGGAGTCTCTATATTGTTATAAGGTCCTAATATAAATCTTATATATTCTCCATAATCATTGATATTTTTCTTTATACTAGTTTGTCCTACTTTTTCTTAATATTTCCTTGATCTTTCTGGAGTTTCATGATCTTCTTCTTTATTTTATTTTCCTTTCTCCTTGGCAACACCCCTTTTGACACACTTAGCAACACCCTCTTTGGCATGCTCACTTCTTATATTTTCCCCATTTTAAATCCTTATATGGTGTCTCTCTTCTCTTTCAATCCTCTTTTTTTGTCTTCTCTCTTCTCCATCTAGGCTAGTTATGTTTAATTTTCTTACCAATTCAATATGTTCTCTAATCTTTCTTATCATTGTCTTATCTCCTTTTTCCATGGGTGTGATTGATTTGAGCTTTCATTACTCCTTTTAATTTTTCCAATGGTAGTTATTTGGTATTTTTTCCTTAAAGGTCATGTCTATTCAAATATCCCTTATGGAATCTCTCCCCCTTTTCATTCTCCATCCCTTGATGCCTAACCCCTCTCACAATGTAAGCGCTAAGAGGAAGGTTCCGTAGATCTTTATATCTTTATTGATTTTCTTTTCTTACCTTATGTCCAATTCTAAATTTTTAAAATTTTAGGTGTTAATTTCCTTTATATCACCTAACTAAAATGGAACCAATGTTAGAAAGAAATCTGGGGAAACACGTACCAAAGTTTTAAGGGCCCCAAGTACTATGTAAGTGTTGTAGTTTATACCCTGGACTCAATCACATAAAGGTAAAAACCAATAGAATTAGAGATAGGATTAACTTACTTATACATTCACAAAATAATATATAACATTACATAGATAGAATTCAAGTGTCCATTGTATTAATCAAATAAAAAATAACTAGTATAATGTTATATCTTCCCCTATACTCTTGCTTATCCCTTATCTAATCTTTATACATTTAAAATCTTATATATAGTTCTTAAATACATTTCTCTATTCTATCTTCCTTATATTCACTTATATTTTATCATTCATATCTTTCCCTATACTTATATCTAGCAGATGGGATGTGACCTATCTATGCTACCCCTAGTCTGTCTAGATGATATTTGTACAATATTATGCTTCGTAAGTGTTTTACGACAAGATGTGGTATATTTTTACTGGTGATGTCTTCATTGTCCTATTTTCTAGCTAATATGACGCAAGTGGATTTTTTAGTTTCTTCTCCAAAAATCAAGTGCACTCAATCAAAGTCATCCCTTCTTTTCAAACTTCAAATTTTCATAACTTGTTCATACAAAATTATTTTTTAACAATTTTTTAAATTTATCATAAAAGCATAAGGAATCCATTTTTCTATCCATTATTTCTATAGATCATTATTTTTGTAATGTTTTCCTCAAATTCAAAATTAGGCTTAAAATTTACCTCACATTTGAATTGTGTATTTAAAATAAAAAAATTCTCTTTGATCCCCAAGACTCACTTACGTATGCTCTCTTGTTTCACCCTAGTGTGATCTTGAGGATTAGAAATAAGTGATCTTATTTTCTTTTTTTAGGGGTCTTGCCTAAAGATTTCATCACCCTAGGGGACGACCTCAACTTCTTTGTTTTGATATATTATAAATAATGGGGGGTGAATCAAAAGGCATGCCTCCTAGAAGTAGAATATTATCAATCTGGGCTAAATCTCTAAGAAATTTATAACTTAGAGAATTGAATGTGGTGAGTGGGTTACCCAATTGTTTGGTAGTATTTCCTTTCATCTACATATTACGCCTCATGTACCCTTGTGGTATATGGAGGATATCCCTAGTTGAGATTGTAAAGCCTAGTTGAGACTATTTAGCCATCTTTTATCGTGGTGTATTGTGCCTACAAGGATTGACAATCCAACTTGATTTATGCTTGTTCATGTGTCTTATGTGCTTGAATTTTTAGATCACCTTCCCCACTTGAAACCAAAAGGGAACACTTATCCAAATTGAGCCACAAGATTTTATCATTTTGCATTATTCTCGTAACTTGATTAGAAAAGTAAAATCTAATTATTTCTACTAAGATATCAAGCCAAAGAATAGTTATGATAACCTCATCAAAGGCTGATGAGGTTCTCAAAAATTAGGATAAGACTAATAAAATTATATTTAGAAATTTTTAGGATAAATGTGAATGATTTAGGGCATATGACCAAAACCAATGTAACAAGTACCTAACATGGCCTAGTAGCCAAGACCCATCCTTGCATCTTTGCATAATAATGTTCTCCCTAAGTTGCACTTAAGGAGGGGTGTTGGTGTGAATCATGTCTTGTACCTAGTAATTTACCTTACTAGGGACTTAGGGGACTTCTTCATATGTTAAGTTTACTTAGGTCCTAAGATTATTTCTAGAAGACTTAGTTGTCATGTCTAGATCTTGTCTTTTTGAATTTATGTCAAGTTAGTTGTCTCATGTCATAGGATTAAGAGACTTATCATAATCTTCTCTAATCCTATGTCTCACCTTGGCTAAATAACCAAGGGGTTCTCATACATTGTATATTGAATTCTTGGGTATTAAATTCCATTTCAATCTTGAGCATTGCATATTGATCTCTGTGTGCTTTCAATTTAGCCTCTAGATCTTGGGTAGCTATTTCCATATCCAACTCTAACAATTATTAGGGTTCATTAGATTTCACATCTTGTGGTGTTGGAAAATATTGTATGGATTTTCAGGCTTATCATATTCCATATTTATATATTGATACTTCTTTCTATGGTAAAACACCTAAGGCATTTAATAATTCTAAGGAGATGTGTATGTGTGACAATGATCCTAAGAGTGATACATCTACATTGCTATGAGCTCCTCCTAAGCCATCATTTAGACATGTTTATGGTTTTGGATATGATCAAGTGTGATTTTTTTTTGGATATAGAGGAACTAAACTTGGAAAAAATGAACAAGGCTAATAAATACTTGTTGAACCATATGAAAATAGAAGGCATTTTTATGTAGGCTATAAACCAAAAGATATGACTAGATGGTTAGAAGAGTGATAAGAGCCCCACATCAATATTTATCCTAATCTTAATGATGCTTCGTGCTCCTTTGTTTTGTGTGACATTGATTATGGGTTTCCTTTTGTTCCCTTAATCAATTTATTTTTATATTTCCATATTATTATTAGGGTTCATCACTTACATTAGATAATATATGTTTCAATATTCATAATAAATTTTATATACCCACATATACATATGTACCTTAGAAAAATAGAATACATTTTAAACATGCACATATAATGAAAACTTAAACATGTACACAACTACCACATAACAAGATCAATTAAATATACTTATAACAATAACGAAAAAAATGTCTTATGATATAAAATTATCAAATTTTAATATACATCATAATTTAAAAATATATGTATACATGGACTATATATATATATATAAGCTAAAAATGTCTTTGACCATTGCGGATCAACAATGGTCAAAGCAGAAGGACTCCCAGTTACAACCGCAAGGACAAGTTGTAACTAGGAGTCCTTTCACTTTGACCATTGCTAAACCGCCTACACCCTCCAAGAGCCGCAACAGGATAGATTCATCCATGTCATGTTCCTATGACATGAAATTGAGATCAACACCAGGGAAAGGAAATGGGATGACATGTTATCTTTTGGGGATAGCAGACAAGAAGACATTGAAACATCAACGAGAGGAAGTGTATCTCCTCGAAGAACAACCAATAGAGGATGCGGGTCCCACCCGTAGCTTGGAAGTGGTGTTTGTTGCCTCATCTTCCCAGCCTTATGCAAGCCCGAGATCAAGGATGCTACACCATCCATTGCGTCTACTTGAGGTTGTCAACGCAACAACCAATGATGTAGTGCTCCCTCTCGACTGTCAAACATTGCCACCTTCACATGGTGACATCCAGGTTATATCTATCCTTGCTCATGTGAATACTCATAGCTACATTTATCTTTTGCTTATGGGAACGAGGGGAGACAAACTTGTTTATGGATCAACCATGGGTTTAATGAATCACCTCAACTGCTAATTCTTCCTGAATGTGTTATTAAATCTGAATGTTGCAACATTGAACTTCATTTTTCTAAATATAAGGAAGAATTTGCATGGCTTAGAACTGTAACGAGTGCCCTTCTACTTGTACATGGATTACAAAGTCCAATGGGCATGAATATTGGTTTACCTTCCCTGAACGCGGTCCTTTGTAAATATCTTTGTATATAGTTGTTTTGAGTAGTGTAGGTTTTGTGTATATAGTCCCACTTTCCTACTTTCATTAGGTTAGTTGGTTTGTCATAGATTAGTTTGCTTTAGAGTATTTTCTTTGTTGTTTGCTTTTGCTTTCCTACTTTGGTTTGTTTAGGTTGTTGCTCTAGGTTAGTTTGCTTTCAGTTTGTTTGCTTTCATTTTATTTTTGTCTGCTTCTACTTTGCTTCTTCGCTTGGGGTCCCTTTTGCTTGTTACTCGGCATATTTGCATACACAACAACTTGTTTTATATTTCCTAAGGTTTTTCTATGTATTTCTTCAATAAACTTTAATCAAGTCTCCAAAGTGGATGGTGAAGGTCTTTTGTTAGCGTCAAGTGACTTGGATGCCTGAGTCAAAGGGGATAAGTCATTGGTTGGTCTGATTCTAATGTATTCTAAAATCTTATATCTCTCACATACTTTAAGAATCCTGAGGTCATTGTAGGTCCTTTGTGAGGTCCAGTTAAGTGAAAAATCTAAAATTCTGCTTCAGCGCCACTGTGATCCTCAGCCCTAAGTGCAAGCTTCACTACTTGTAGGTTGAAATGAAAATTGAAAAGAGAAAAATCAAAAGGAAAGAAACAAAACAAAGAAAAAAAAGAAGGGAATTGAAAATCAAAAGAAAATAATTCAACTTTTTAGGGGGATTCAAGCAACTTTACCGGGGCTATGGATGCCTAGCTGGCAAGTAGAGCAATGTTCGGGAGAATCATAATGATAACCTTGTCGGGGCTATAGATGCCTGACTAGCAAAGAGGCAATGTCTCAGATGCTTTTGAAGTTAGAATCAATTATGTAGCTTAACTTTACGAAGCTTAGGTTCCTATAATGGCTTAAGGATAGGAATTAATGCAATTGCACACACTTGGATTTTCAGTTTACTGAAGGTTAGACTGACTAGTGGTTTTGATCCTTTGGTTGGGCGTCTAGTTTGTTTTCCCTAGTGTGAAGGTCAAAACCAAAGATTCTAGGTTCATGACTCTAGTTTATCATCAAAATTCTCTAGAGCATTTCCCCAATGAGTTTCCATGTGTTGTGCATATTTTGCACACATGCCTCGCAAAAGGTAGGGACCCCCTTTCTTGTGCTCTCGACGGATCATTTTCACTCTTGACAAGTTGTTTTGTTCTCACCTCATTTTGTGTGCCCCTTTCCTCGAGCCTAAGTTGGTCACATGCCTTTAAATGATCAAAAAATCCTTGACCAAATTCACCTATTTGAATTTCACTAAGTCTTTTTTCATTGTGGGTTTCCCTGTACGAGTTGTTGTCTGCGGGTTGCTAGTTGCGGGTTTTCGGGTTAAGTAGTGGCTAAAGGCAGACGGTGTCCCACAGATGAAATTA
Organism: Sequoia sempervirens; assembly: GCA_007258455.2. NCBI lineage: Eukaryota > Viridiplantae > Streptophyta > Pinopsida > Cupressales > Cupressaceae > Sequoia > Sequoia sempervirens. The sequence goes on along the minus strand of VDFB02105785.1, from coordinate 254,568,464 downwards.
AAATTCACCTATTTGAATTTCACTAAGTCTTTTTTCGTTGTGGGTTTCCCTGTATGAGTTGTTGTCTGCGGGTTGCTGGCTGTGGGTTTCCATCTGCAAAAGTTCATCTGTGGGACACCGTCTGCCTTTAGCCACTACTTAACTGTCAAACATCAATGCCTTTCCCATTGGTTGCGCCCACACTCCTTGCACCTACATAAGCAAAAGAGGTTTGTTTTGATAAAGGGAAGACATTTGAAGGTGCTCCATCATTTTTTTTTGCATGTTCCAAGTGACCTCAACCCAGATTTACCTTGTGATCATACCATGCAAAAATTTCCATGCGGGTGGTCACCTATAGATTTCCCTTACTCAGTTGTCATTCCCTAACATTCGAGCACCCGCATCTTCCTGTATGGCATGTTTCGCAGGATTGGTTTCCCTTTGCTATGTTGAAGTTCGACAAAAACCAAAACTTAATTCTAGGAGCTTGATGCGGGCCTACCTATACAGACCACCGCTTGCAAATCATTGTCCCTCCAAGGTCATTCCTTAACGGCGAACATTCGATAGCAGCCCAATAACTTCCATTTGCATGTCCAAGAATGATCAAACTTTAGGACACCACCCTAGCCGTCTAAGGTGCTCTCGGGTCTCGCGATGCAGAACTCCACATGCAGGTTGTCGTCCCCTGAGGGCTGCTACTTAGTGGCTGAGTTCCAAATGTCCTTTGACCTCCTTGTGCCTGCATACTCCAAACCTGCAAATGCATCATAGTCTAATCTAATGACTATGGGTACCTCATCGACCAATTTTCGTAGGTGCCTAATTACCTCATTAGAAATTTGACCACCGACTCACACAAGCAGAATTTCTGCTGCAGACAGCCACATACGGGTCTCTATGGCCTCGAAGTCATTTTCTCACTACCCTCATCCCAGTGACTTCCAACTTGGGGAAACCCACACTCCCAGGTCCACATCCTTTCAAATTGCCTAAATGAGCTTCAAATGGTAAAGTAGAATGAATATTATGATCTTTCAAGAATGTATACCTGGATCTAATCCTTGTTTTGTAGGATTTGACTAACGCTTGCTCTAATTTACACACGAATGCACTTACTGCATCTTTTGCATGCGGGATTTATGGAACCCGTGTGTGAGGTCACATAAAGGATAGAGATTTCAACTCAAAAGGAGGGTTGAACAATGGAATAACACATTGCTTTGGTCATCATTTTTTTTGTGTGTTTGCCTCTCCTCCTAGAACCCATCAACAGAGCTAGCAGTAGAAGAAAGAGAAACTTTGTGAGAGGATGAAACTATGATAAAAAAGAGTGCTTTCACACAAGATGTATCAGGAGCCGTGTCCAAAAGGGGAATACATCAAATCAAGTATGCTCGAGTAATGGATAGTTGATGAAGGATGGTTGACTTACATATGAATGTGTGCTAAGGAGGTCAATGCCATGAATCAAAAAAGTGACCTTGGGAAGGAGCAAGAGAGACTTGTTTTATTTCTCACCGAATGATAATGATTAATAAGGAGTTGTTCACCCGAATTCAGAGCAGCACGTCTAGTTCTCAGTAACATCAATCTGCAAGAAGACCCACTTGATTGGTTGGAAGAATGTTGCAAATACATCAAGTAGAGGGCAGCTTTCTATAGTTTTTAGCCAAAACCCAGAGAATAGTTAGAGGACAAAACTACTATAGTGCTAGGGTCACTACAGGACAAAATAGGGAAAGAGACAAGAATGTATTTTAAATTTCCATATATTGGGGGGTAGGTGAAACCCTAACTTGTATCAAATCTAGACCACTCATTGTAAATCAATCTTGGCCATTCATTCTTCCTTTGGAAAACCATAAATAGGGGCTTTCTCCTCATTTGTAAGTGTTGATGAACTGGTGTAAAGGGCATTTTGCAGCAATAGAAGGAAGCATTGCAACATTTTGGATGTTTTCTTTGAATTTTTTCATTATACATGCATGGTTCAGCCTCCATGTTAGATTTAGCTTGTAGTTTCTTGAATGACTTTAATGGTGAATGTTGTTATGGTATTTGATGGAATCCTAGCCCATACTTTTGGCACTTGTTAATGACAAACTACTGTGTAAAGTTAGCCTAGGCTTGTTTATTTCATTGCTGCAACTTAGTTCAATTGTATGTTCATGAGGTGAATGCACAATCTAAAAACCAACAGACCTTAGGAGATTGCACTAGTTTTGTGTAGTTGTAGGTTTCTCTTGGTCAAGCAAAACTTAGTTTGTAGGAGTCTATTTGTTGTAGCATCCTTCATTGTTACTATTCATTCATAGCTTAGATTTAGAACAACTCTCTTAACCCTTTCCTATTTTTCTATTTCTTTTAGATCTATGTTAGTTTAGGACTCCAAAGATCACAAAAATGCTAAATCTAATGAACATGGTGAGCTTCAGCTTGTTGTTTTGAGTGAGCAGCCACTATTCATTCATTTACAACACCCTTGAAACTCCATTTGCAGACCCAACTTCCCATGCTTTGTAAACCATAAAGGCCACCCTATGATTAATAGCAAATCACATCAACCAACTAAACTATTCCAAGTATTTCCATGACCTGACACTCGAGAGACCTTGGGGTAGTGATCTAGGACTTGTTTGTAGATTTCTACCTTTCAAGAGAGGTAGCATACTTGTGTGTTGCCTATGTTGAGAAGGTGAAACAACCATCAACAATATCTTCCTATAAAGTTTGTCACCTTTTCATGTTTTCCTTTTTTCAATGCACTAAATCAATTAACATGAGGTCCACTGTTTACTTGAAAGTGTTGCGGAAATGCATCAACCAACTCATTAAATAAATTTATGGAGTTGTTTGGTAATGAGAAAAACAATTACAAGGCCATGTCTTTCAATGATCTTGGAAAGAGTTTGTCTAGGAGCTTATCTTCAAATATGAAGTCACTACACAATGTCATATAAGCTGATATGTGACTATTAGGGTCTCCCTTACCATTATACTTCTCAAATTTAGGTATCTCTATGTTTTGAAGCATGGGTGTTTTCAATAATTCAATTGACAATGGGCTCCTCTTAAAATATTGTGGTGGTTTTCCATATTGACTTTTATTCAATGTGGAAACTTGTTGTTGGAGTGATGTTACATTTTATAAAATTTGGTTTATGACTTAATCGTTGCTTGAGATGTTTTGAGAGTTTGATGAATATGGTGGGATTGTGTAAGTGCTTGGTGGACTACTATGTTTCAAGTTCATGAGAGTTGATGAATATTGATGTGTCACATGTGATGTCATGAAACTATAAGGATTCTCACTAGGAAGCCCCAAGTTTGGAGTTAAATGTCATTAATGTGTTGTATTGTTGAAGCTACAATTGGCAATGTATATGTAGGAATAGAAGGTATAGTTGTGGGGAGAGAGATTTTCTTTCCTCCTTGGTTTTGAGTGTATCCTAATGCTCAAGCACAACTAGTTGTCATAGGGATGTTGGCATCTACTATATGAGCTAGACTACACAAAACCTCTATTCCCCGAGCATCATTGATTAGCTTCCTTAGTTGTCCACTATAGGCACTATTTGTCCCACTAAGGATTTGATGCTTAAATAGTCTTGTAATCCCTCTACAGTCTTTTTCCAATTGTTTTTGTAGACACCTAAATTTGACCACTTACATTTGGTCAAATTTATCTCTTTTTCATCTAAATATCCTCTTATCCACATTAATTAAATAATATTTCTATTATTTAATTAATATCCCTAAATTCACCTAAAATTCTAAGATATTTAATTAATCAATTAAATATTTTATTACCCTTTACCATTCTTCTCTAAATTAAATAATTATATCAATTTATCTAATTTAGTTATCTAACCTTATTGGGATTAAATTTAAACATTTAATTCCCTCTCCCCTTTCTCTCTCCTCCCATCACATCCTCCATAATTTGCAAGTTGTCCCTAATCTTTATCCATTAGCCTAATCACCCCACTAATCCCTCACATGCACATCCTAATCCTTGATTAATTATCCTAACCTAGCCCTTTGGTCAACCACCTAATAAATGCTAGCCCATACCCATATGGAATTTGTAATTCCATTATAATCTACCCACATCTCCAAATGGATTTTTAAATTCTATTTTATCTTCCCTAGATTTTTGGAGGAATTTTGAATTCCTCTCTCATCCTCCAAGGAATATTAAATTCCTTTTCTCATCCCCATAAGGATTGAAAGGGAATTTAATATTCCCTCTTGTCACATCCATCCCAAGGGTACTTTTAGGTACCCTCCACCTCATCCTCTCCTCTCCCCATGTGATGAAAAGTGTCATCACCTTGTGGGTTGAGATGCCTCAAAGCATCTCAACCCTTTATCTTCAACTCTCAATCTTGAACCCCCATCCAAAATCCTTCAATCTACTTATCCCAACACTTAGCCATTTTTCACCTCTCTCACCCATCTTTCATTCGAGCACCGTTATGTTGCCAAAATAATCCTAGAGCACACAAATCAAATCAAATCAAGGGACAAAAAAGCTATCAACTCAACAAGGTAAAAATTGTTGTTCATTTTCATATTCTTGTTTGAGTTCATCTACTTCCCAATCTTGAGTGTTGTCTTTAGATTTTCTATTTTGCTTGAGTTTATTTCTTGCATTTTTAGGTAGAAAAAACACTGCACACAGTCTTAGTTTGTCATCAGGAACATGGGAAACACCAATCTCAACATCCATAAAGGTGCTTGTTTGTGAAGTTTCCATGGGTATGGTAGGACTAGGGATGGAGACCAAAATGGGCTGAGTATTGACAATACCTTGGGTGAAAGAGTTGGAGGACCCATGATCCACAATGGGTGTAACAAAAGTGTGGGATGCCATAAGTATGCAACTATGTCTCACTAGAGTATTAGTAATAGGATGCTAGGTTGTGAAGCTCATACGAGTTTCAAAACACTAGGTGTGCCCACTATGAACACTATTATCACCTAAAGTTGCACCCTTGTTGAGCTTGATGTTCAACACCTCAGTGTAACATGGGAAGACCTCCAAAGCTGTGGGTCACTTATAGACAGAGGTCAACCTCCGGAGAAGGCCGACTTCCTTTGGTGTCACCTAAACTACTGATTTTGTAAAAGAAAAGGAAGAAAGAGTGCATAAAAATAAAACTAAATACTATGGTGATGCACCGAACTGATAAGAAATCATGAAATAAAAACAAGATGGACATACACTGGAAAACTAATGGTAGCTATTTCATTTACTCAACATAACCCTATTGAACTTATGCATCATTCTTAAAAGGCTTGATCTACATACATATTTTAAGAATGAAGGTTGAACTTCACAGCTTTAAGGTATGATTGCAGATTTAGAAAAGAACAGTTGAAAACTTGCATATTCTAAAAATACAAAAATGAGAGTAGTTTGAACACTAACACTAGCTTTCAAGGTAAACTCTGTGTTTTATATTCCAAAATCGAAATGAGTTACAAAGCATACATCAGCTAAGAAAGGATTTTTAAAAATCACTAACTCTTGAGAATGCATAATCTGAACTCCCTTTTTACAAGAAGGCAAAAATGAAAAAAAAAGTGTCGACCTGCCTGGGCTTACAAAAATATCAGCGTCCATAAAAATCTGCCCTTAGATCTTTTTTATGAAGTTAATGTTGCATTCAATGTGTATCCTCATTGTCCACTCTTGAATCTCCTTTACCAGCTGACATCCCAGTTGTCCCTGTGACTCGTGGCCTCTCTGCACCCCTCTTGTTCTAGACCCTTCCGCAAGTTGACCTTCTTCTGCAAGTAGTGTCAAACCTCCCTTGAACTGAATTTGCATGTCATCATCCATTGAAGCAAAGTGGATCCACTTCATTTATGCTCTGTTGATCCTCCTGGCACTGGTCAAGTTGCCAACAGTTCGCCTATAGCTCACTCTGATTGCTTAAACATATGCCATGCAAGATTATAGGCGGTCAAAGGTTCTTCTTGCAGAATCACATGTCGGTGAGACACTGGTCATGTCTCCCCAATGCTATTATGCCCTTTGGTAGTTATCGGCATAGCTCACAACCATCGGCAAGAGTTCATATCGAGTTGTAGAAGTCACGTCGATGTCAAAAATTGTCGCCCAGACTATCACTGTTGGCCAGAGGTCTCACCGAAGCCTATAACAGATCCATCGCTATCGGCAAGACACCAAGTCAACGGGACTTCATAGCAAACTCCTCCATTCTCCCCAAGCTCACTTCATTTCGACAAGACTTTGTTCTGTTTCAATGAGACCTCTCACTGAAGCCACCTTGCTTCAGCGAGAACTCTTATCGAGCTCCCTTCATTTCAGTTAGGGAGACTTTGCTTGGTCGGTGAGACCTCTTGCCGATACCACCATCTCATACCGAAGGTACCATCCTTTTGTTGACACATCATTAGGTCGCCAAGATGTTACAACAAGCCCCAAACTCCTCGTTGACATCTCCTTTTTCTGAGACCTTCGTTAGTGGCCAAGACATTTCCCCAAGCTCCTATTTCTTCGGCGAGACCCCCGGCCTTCGGCGAGACATTACACCGATATTAATCCCTCTCGGCGAGACTTTTCACTATCAATGAGACCTCATGCCAAAAGGAAAACTTTCGGCGAACTGAGAACACTTTGGTGAGATTGGAACATTTTAGGGAGACATCCAATAGTCGATGAAACGTTACACCAAGGGCCTTTTGTTTCGGCAAGACCTAGCCCATTTGGCCAGACCTCATGGCGAATGTAAAACTTTATCTCTGATGATGGCCTGGTGAACAACTGTCAGGGAGACTTTCCTCCATCGGCAAGACATCTTGGCTAGTTCCATTAGTCACACCGAAGGTTTACAACCATCAGTGAGACCATCACTTATCGGTAAGACATTACACCGAAGGAAAACCATTTTGCCGAGACTTCTGCCATTCAGCCAGACATTACAACAAGCCCCAAACTCCTCCCCGATGCTAACCTTGTGAACGACTGTCGACAGGACTTCCTTGGTTGGGGAGAGATAGAAAACTCATGGCAACCAAAATGTCCCAGTGACCTGAGGATTCCGAATGAATATAACACAATAGCCAGTCGGCAAGACAACTGGAGGGTCTTGCCGACTTTATCTCTGGGGAGTTTTGTGCCGAATCTGATTGAGGCAAGGCTTCCAATAGACCTTCTTGTGAAATAGCATTAGATGAAAACCTTCCCAATGAAATCCGAAGACATGCACGGTGGGCTCAACCCTTGTGGGAGCCACATTTAATCCACGTGCTGAATTTAAAACATGATTTCCCCTGATTGAGCCCGTAGGTGAAAATTGGGTAACATTTCTGGCGACCTCAGCTGGATGTTTGCCTATTAAACATGCAAATCAATAGCCTAGACTGTCCATTGGGCATGGAGTCACTTGATAATGCAGAGGTTGATTTAAAACATCAGCTTTGTATATGGTTCAAATGCATTTGTAACTCAAGAACTAGATCACTTAGACATTTATGAAAATAGGAAACTATAGAAGTGAAACTATTTATTGTGCTGGAACAACACTTAGGGAATTGAAAAAATGCAACTAAATCTACCCTATACTAACCAGCAAGAAACTGGTCAAACAAAACCATTTACAAGATGACTGAAATAGCTGCCCTTTCTTTTCAAAGTATAATGACTAGCATTATTAAGGACAGCTGAGTAAAAATGATACACAGAAAAATGTTTAACAAGATGATGCACTACTTCTTGAAAGAGGCAAACAAGCTCACTTACCTCACTAATCAGATAATATGTATTGTCAGCCAAAGAGGATAAGTGAACTAAACATATTCTTGCTTGGCTGTCAATGCATCCTTGATAACATCTTCTATTGTGTCTTCATGTATGGGTGCAAGATTGATCATTGGTGTTGTATTGAACTCCATCTAGGCAAAATATCTGATAGGGCAGCCTCTGATAATGGTAAAGCTTGCACTTTCCTTACTAATCTTTTTCTCATGAGCTGCCACTTTATCACCTTGTTGGCTAGAAAGATCTAACCTCAGTGACTGACTTGGTGGGAAAATAGAAACCTCCTTGGCTTGTTCATGCTTTCCAAAATGAGAATTCACTCCTTCAATGGAGAATAATGAGATGGCTTCCTCTAACACATTGTCAATCAATACATCAACCTCTGGCTCATTTATACACCAAAAAGGAAGTTGCTTATGATTTTGATCATTACTGAAAGAATTGCATTCCAATTCAGGCTTGTTTTCCTCAATAAAGGAAGGCAACAATTCTAAAGGTGATGAAATCTCAAGTTCTTCTACACAATAGAATGGAAGCTCCTCTAACCAGATATAATCTTGAAGAATAGGTTATGAGGATCCTCCTGTAGTTTCAATACCTCTACAAGTTGTTGCTCAAGATCATCATAACCCTCAACTTCTTTTGATTCTTTGCCATCCAATGTTGAACAAAACTGTTCAATAATACATGTGCACAACTCTTTGAAAAGCTCAACATTGGCTCTCTCATTCATAACATGCTCAAAGAAATCAAAATCCATACCTTGAAGGATAGAATCAAGTTGAATTCCAGGCTTTTCTTCCTGAATTAAGCCTCCATTGTCTTGCTGGTTGCCACCAATCAACAACTCTCCAATATCTTCCCTCTGTTCAATCATTTGTTGTTGTTGCTTTCTATATTCCTCCATAGCTAGATGCAACAGATTTGGAATTTGAATCTCCTCTCAGGTGAATGAACTAACTTGATTAGTGAGCTACTCTTCTTCTACAACAACTCTCTGTTCTTTGAAACCCCCTCAAGCTGCCTCTTTTGAAACTTCTCCATTAGTTGGTGTTGATAATCCGAGTAAGCTTGAGTATTATGTACTTGAGCAGACAAGAACTTCATTTGTCCTTCCTTAGCAGCTATTTCCTGTTCGAGGCCTTCCTCGAATTGAATTATTTTTGCCACTCTCTCTTGATCATAAAAGTAGACTTGTTCAGCCATTTCTTGCTATTGCATAATGGTACCTTTATGCATCTTGATATCAACCAACATCTTAGGTAGGCACACAAGCACCTTACTAATATCATTAATCTTCATATTGTGAAGACCTTGACTTAGACCCCACAACATATGGTCAATCTATTGGAGCAGGTCCAATATGCTCTGGTATGGATGCCTTTGAGGTTGATTAGATAAATAATCATAATGGTTAACCTCAGAAACCTCCTCTTGGGGCTGATTTTGATCAAATATTGATTGAAACATAGGCTGAACTAGAGTGGGAGGGTGGGAAACATGATGAAAATGTTGATTAGTTGTTACTACAAGGGGAATTGGGTCGAAACTAGCACTATGGTTGGTTGAATGTAATTGATAAGAAGGTGTAGGAGCAACATACTCATGATGTGGAGGGTAATAGTAAGCATTTTCATGAATATTTGACATTTTTTCATTCAAAGAGATGGAAACTCAGAACTAACAGATTCTTTTGAGACATACCAACACTTGTTCCTGTGAAACCAAAAGATTTGAGCTCGAAGTCGCCAGGTGTTGTTTGAACTGCCTCCAAAGGCTGACTAATACTGAGGTAGACACCAAATCCCTCAGTATGTTGAATTTCTTATTAATGCATTGGCTTTTCTGCTACTTCCCAAACTCAAAGTCACCATGATATGCTAATGTCATCAGTTTGAAAGACTCGAAACTCGTTGGCTGCATATCAAAAAACTAGCAATAATATGTACTCTTTAAACTGTTTTGATTCGAACAGTCCCACCGGGCTTGCTAGAAACTATTATCACCTGAAGTTGCACCCTTGTTGAGCCTGATGTTCAACACCTCAGTGTAACATGGGAAGACCTCTAAAGCTGTGGGTCACTTATAGACAGAGGTCAACCTCCGGAGAAGGCCGGCTTCCTTTGGTGTCACCTAAACTACTGATTTTGTAAAAGAAAAGGGAGAAAGAGTGCATAAAAATAAAACTAAATACTATGGTGATGCACCAAACTGATAAGAAATCATGAAATAAAAACAAGATGGACATACACTAGAAAACTAATGGTAGCTATTTCATTTACTCAACATAACCCTATTGAACTTATGCATCATTCTTAAAAGGCTTGATCTACATACATACTTTAAGAAGGAAGGTTGAACTTCACAACTTTAAGGTATGAATGTAGACTTAGAAAAGAATAGTTGAAAACTTGCATAGTCTAAAAATATAGAAATGAGAGTAGTCTAAACACTAACACTGGCTTTCAAGGTAAACTCTGTGTTTTATATTCTAGAATCGAAATGAGTTACAAAGCATACATCAGCTGAGAAAGGATTGTTAAAAGTCACTAACTCTTGAGAATGCATAATCTGAACTCCCTTTTTACAAGAAGGAAAAAATACCATATATATAAAAGTGTCAGCCTGCCTGGGCTTACAAAAATATCAGCGTCCATAAAAATCTGCCCTTAGATCTTTTTTATGAAGTTAATGTTGCGTTCAATGTGTATCCTCGCTATCCACTCTTGAATCTCCTTTACCAGCCAACATCCCAGCTGTCCCTATGACTCATGGCCTCTCCGCACCCCTCTTGTTCTAGACCCTTCCGCAAGTTGACCTTCTTTTGCAAGCGGCGTCAGACCTCCCTTGAACTGAATTCGCATGTCCTCATCGTCCATTGAAGCAAAGTGAATTCACTTCATTTATGCTCTGTTGATCCTCCTGGCACTGGTCAAGCTGCCAATGGTTCACCTATAGCTCACTCTGATTGGTTGAACATATGCCACGCAAGATTACAAGGTGGTCAAAGGTTCTTCCTGCAGAATCACATGTCGGTGAGACACTGGTCGTGTCTCCCCAATGCAATTATTCCTTTCGGAATTTATCAGCATAGCTCACAACCGTCGGCAAGAGTTCATATTGAGCTGCAGAAGTCACGCCGATGTCAAAAAATATTGCCTAGACTATCGTTGTCGGCCAGAGGTCTCACTGAAGCCTATAACAGATCCATCGCTATCGGCAAGACACCAAGTCAGCAGGACTTCATAGCGAACTCCTCCATTCTCCCCGAGCTCACTTCATTTCGGCAATACTTCGTTCTATTTCGGCGAGAACTCTTATCAAGCTCCCTTCATTTTAGTCGGAGAGACTTTGCTTGGTTGGTGAGACCTCTCGCCGAGACCACCATCTCATACCGAAGGCACCATCCTTTCGTTGAGACATCATTCGATCGCCAAGACGTTACAGCGAGCCCCAAACTCCTCGTTGACATCTCCTTTCGCCGAGACCTTCCTTAGTTGCTGAGACATTTCCCCGAGCTCCTATTTCTTCGGTGAGACCCCTGGCCTTCGGTGAGACAATACGCCAATATCAATCCCTCTTAGTGAGACTAATCACTATCGGTGAGACATCATGTCGAAAGCAAAACTTTCGATGAATTGAGAATACTTTGGAGAGCTCAGAACATTTCAGGGAGACATCCAATAGTCGGTGAAACATTACACCGAGGGCCTTTTGTTTTGGCAAGACCTATCCCATTCGGCCAGACCTCATGGTGAATGTAAAACTTTATCTCCGATGATGGCCTGGTGAACAACTATCAGGGAGACTTTCCTCCGTCGGCAGGACATCTTGGCGGGTTCCATTAGTCACACCGAAGGTTTACAACCATCGACGAGACCATCGCTTGTCGGTAAGACATTACACCGAAGGCAAACCATTTCGCTGAAACTTCTGCCATTCAGCCAGACATTACAGTGAGCCCCAAACTCCTCCCCGACGCTAACCTTGTGAACTACTATCGACAGGACTTCCTTGGTTGGGGAGAGATAGAAAACTCATGGCGACCAAAATGTCCCAGTGACCTAAGGATTCTGAACGAATATAGCACAATAGCCAATCGGCAAGACAACTGGAGGGTCTTGCCGACTTTATCTCTGGGGAGTTTTGTGCCGAATCTGATTGAGGCAAGGCTTCCAATAAACCTCCTTGTGAAATAGGATCAGATGAAAACCTTCCCAATGAAATCCGAAGACTTGCACGCTGGGCTCAACCCTTGTGGGAGCCACATTTAATCCACGTGCCAAATTTAAAACATGATTTCCCCTGATTGAGCCCGTAGGTGAAAATTGGGTAACAAACACTAAAGTGCAAAATACACAAGAGCAAAATTTAGAAAGAAGAAACTGTGATAGGTCGAATGTGAGCGTTAGAAAGCAAGCAACAAGGAAAAGAGTGCAAACAAACAACTTAAAACAACCTACACTTCAAGATTAGCCTAAGTTGGAAACAAAACAAGACAAAGCCACAAAATAGAACTTTATACCTTGCGTTGAGTCGATCCTTTGGTTGGCCCTTCGATCTTTGATGTGTATGCTCCTTGGATGGCAAGTAGGGGATGTGAAGATGGAAATGATGCTTGGAATCATGAAAATGGCTAAGTGTTGGTTGAGAAACAAAACTGCAAGAGTTTGGCTAGCAAAATGATCTCTCTAAAATGAGAGAAAAGAGGGGGTATTTATAGGATTTTTGGGAAATCCTAGGGGAAATGGACGGCTAAGATTGAGCCACCAAATATCAAGATGTAGGGCCAAGGTGAGTTGAGAACTCACAAGCCCTCACATCTTGACATGTGGCATGTGAGATAGCCCTAAAAGGTGAAGTGGACATGAGGTGGAAGGACAGGTACATGACATGGAGGGGGGTACAAAGTACCTTGGGATTGGACAAGATCTCCTCATAAAGGAGGTCCTTGTCCCCATGTGGGTGAGAGGACATGTGAGGAATTAAAAATTCCTCAAATATTCCTATGGGGAGATGGAAAATAATTTTAAATTCCAAAGGGTGCATTGGGGGATAAAAAGGTGAATTAAAAATTCACATGGGGAAGAAAGGAGCCTAGGATAAATAAAAAAGAATTAAAAATTCCTTGGGGGATGGGGAGAGTTGACTAAAGGGGGTGATTAGGATTGTGCAAGTACTTGATTAGATTAATTAATGAAGATTAGAAGAGGTGGACCATGTGGATGCATGTCAAAGATCACATGGGGGAAGAGGAATGAAGGATTAGGATGAGGGGTTAGGTGGCGGGTGAGACAGGCCAACTGGAGGATGTGGACACGGACCAAGGATTAGGTATGTACATCCCCAATGAGATGGATTTAGAAGGATTAAGATAAGATAAAAATGATGGAGGATGTGATGATGAGGGGAACTAAATAAACAGATATTTATTTAATCCAATTGATGGAAGGAGGATTAAAGAGATAAGGTATTATTGATTAAATACCTTAAGGGTTTGGTAGAATTAAAGCTATTAATTAAATAATAGTAGTATTACTTAATTAACAAAAATAAGACGAAAGGGGATGAATTTGGATAAATTAAGTGTCCAAATTTAGACGTCTACATAAACAAATAGGAAACACAAAGATAGGGATCTAATAAAAATTTAAAGCAAAATTAGCTAGACAAGGGCACCTAGGGCAACTATGTCCAGCATAGATTTCTATAAATTTCAAAGTTTGAATATCTATAATACTGCTTAAGGTTCCTATTCCTGTGTGTGTGTAGGTATGACAATGAATATTTTTCCAGAAAATGATTTGATTTAAAATTATACAATGCAAGTATGCAACAGTTTTGAAAAATTTCAAGCAATAAAAGATAATTTCAAATGCAATTTCCAAATTCAAAATGCAACAATTGATTGATCCTAATATGCAAAATCTGAAAATGATGATTTTTATCACTTTTTGACACAAAACAATACAAATTTTCACCTTTTGACTAGATGCAAAGTACCTAAAATGATGCAATGAACACTTTCAAAGTTAAAATAACCTAATGTAGATTGTCAAATGTAATTATAATGTAGATCTGATCTATGATTAGTACAATTAACCCTATTGGAACCTATGATATGATATGAGATGCAATTTTTTGAATTTTATGCTTTTTGTGAGACGCAATTGAATGCATAAATGCACAATGAAAAATAATGCAATACTAATCCTAGATCTAGGATGGCATGTTTTAGATTTTAGAAGATGTACAATGTTAATGTGTCAAGTTCACCAAAATCATAAGGTAGAAAAGTGAAACCCTAGGAATTCGCTTTATGATTTCATAAGGGCTCTCTTTTCCACAATTTGGGGGGCCTCTTATAATTTAAATTCGATATTGGCTAGGATAGGAGATTGACTTGCAACCTGAAAGGGTGAACCAAGCAATCCTAAAATCTGAATTTAAGGAGCCTTAATTTGGAACTACTGTGATTAGATCCATCTTCTTAATGATGCTAAATATTAGCCAACATAACATGCTTAATTACACCACCATAAGACCAATATATAAAGAATAAAATCACCACATAAGATAGAAGCAATGATGCACAAATCAACAACACACAAGTATCACATAACATAGGATTTATGTGGAGAAACCCTTGTAGGAAAAATCTCCACCAAGAAGAGAGGTTAAGTATGCATTATGTTCAAATAAATGAGATTACAATACAATCACTTACATTCTTCGCTTTTCCTCCACCATAGAAACACCTGTGCACCTGTGAACAACCTCCTTATGCCTTAACCTATCCTTGTACTTGCAATGGAACTCTACATCCAACTATTGCTCATAATTTTGCATCCAAGAGGTTGAATTTATAGATGTGTGAAGACATCTTAAGCCCTAAACAAGGATCCCATGAACATCCCCGACCCTTGGAATACCTCCTTAGAATGCGAAAGGACACCGATTTTGGCTCCAATACTTTCCCTCCAACTTGGGAGCCCAAACTTGAGAGATAAACATTATATTAAATGTAATAAATGATGGAATACCAAGAGACACATGTTGCCTCGTTCCAAGCTCCCACTTGGAGAATCCCAATAGTCACTCATTTGTCCTTTTCCTTATCTTTTATTATCTCATTTTAGGCATCCACATGTGGGGAAAATAATATTAAATATTTATGTCCATAACTCACCTTTATCATTGTTAGTGGGCCCATCACCCCTTATGAATATATTACAAACAATGGTGAGAATTAATATTACAAAATATTTTCCCAATACACCCTAAGTGACTAGAGACACTTTCCAAGGATGTTGGAACCATGACATAGGATTTACAAGGTGGATGTCACATAATTGTAACAATGAAGTTATCCCTAAGACTAATAAGTACCTCTTGCTAATGCTAGATGTGTTCTTCAACTATTGGATCCTTTGGATGTGCCTCCAATGAAGAGGTGATTGATGGTGGTTGGTACAATATAGTGCAAAAAATGGAGACATTTTAGAGGAATTATGGAAATAAGTGTTAAACCATTATTTTTTTGGCAACAAGCATTGCACCCATCTCTCTTGCTAATATGAAGCGAAACATCAAATTTGAATCTCTAATTACTTGTTGACGACTTGAGTCTAGCCATCTAATTGGGGATGATATGATGAGCTATCAACAAGCCAAGTTCTCAAACATGAAAATAATCCATCTAAAAATTACTTGCAAATATAAGATCATGGTTACTTATTACAAGTTTTTGAGTCCCATTTGTTGGTTCTCAAACCTGTAGTCCAATAACTTCTAAAGATTATTATAATCTTATGCTTGAAGGCATTGGAGGATTGTCCAATAAATAGGAAGCACTCTTAATTTATTTTTCTTTGCACTTTAGGCTTTACAAAACTTAGGTGGGCTCCCCTTTTATGACACCAATTGATGATATACAGTGTAAATTCTAGATGATGCTTATCATATCAATTCTCATACACTTTTGACAAGGATTTGTAAATTATATTAGGAAGAAATATAAAATACTTATAATCAATTTGATACAAGTATGAGGATACAAATAGTTACATATAATTTAAAATTGGCTTAAGATTTATCAATTTAGATGCAATCATGAGGTTGTGTGAGAAACAAGAACAAACCCCTACCTATTCAGGGTCATAGAGTCACTCAACCATACACCTTCATTTCATAACACCTAAATATACTTTGATGGTCTTTTGGGAATGAATACCTTGTAATAATTCGACCTTCTATAGACTAAAAATGTGATCCTACTTCAAAATCCATTATGTGACAATAATATTCTCATTATTTTTAATGAAAGAGATTACAATGCTCTTTGAACATAGACTAATAATAGAAATAACAAAGATGCAACAAATGTGAATTGAAGGACACTACAATCCTTGATTATTTTTCCTAAAGAAATACCCTATTACAAACTAGAGATAATACACATTAAAGCATGTATTCATATATTCCTTAAGTTAAAGTATACAATGTTATTATAAAATAATTGCATAGTCTTAGATAATTATTTTTCATGAAAACAAACTAAAAATACTCCTATCTCACCCAAAACAAAATTATTAAACTCCTCAAAACCCTTGCAATTGATTATGATTCCCCTTTTTAAAGGTAAGAGATGGATTTTGCATGCTTGTGAGAAGGAGACACTTGTCACTCAATAAACTATGCCTTGTGTGCAACTACTCATAACAACTTGGAGTCTTTGTCATCGTGTCACTTTTATTTCTGCAATGAATTGAACATATTCATAAATATAATTGTGCATGCAATTGATCTTCGATTATTACTAAAGATCTCCCTTTGATGGTGTAAAAATGGTGTTCTTTAAACTTTAATCTATAATTTGATATGCTCCTAGAATTTTTTCAGGGGTTTGAAGTGAATTAGGAACTAACAAGAACTTGGAGCAAGAACTAAAATGATCGACGATTCTAGGTGTTCTCAGAACATCCATAACCTTTGTTGCCTTACACTTCTTCATTATTCCCTTCTTTCTTTTGCTATTAGGGATTCATGAGGAACCATGAACCTATCAGAGGTTCCTATAGTTCCAAGAACCAATACACGATTTCATTTCCTTGTGAAGATCATCAAATAGTTTGTTGGAGCATCTTGCAAGAATAGGAACTAGTCAAAGGTTCTCAAGGTTCTTAGGACACCTGAAACCTTCAATTTGTTCCTAAGTATGGACAAACCTCTAATTTCTTTCAAACTTAGCAATTTTGATTCATTTTTTACCAAATTGAAAATGGAAGCACTCTTTTAGCCCCCTTCAAGATGAACCTTGGATGACTTACACATTGTTTCTTTCTTTTTCCTTGTTGAGGCTTGGCCATTCGTTAAGAACCAATGGAACACCCATGGTTAACTACCCTAGGATTGGTTTCGTAGCTCATTCCTGCATAGTGTTAGGATTTTTCAAGTAGGATGAAGTAATAAAATAAACCAATTATAAATGAAGATACAAAAATTAAAGAACATATGTAAATTATAGAGACAACAATTTCAATGTGGTTCACCCAATGTGGGCTACATCCACAAAATAACTATTTAATATTTATTAATTTCTAGCAAAAATAAAGTTACAATATTTACTTAACCTGCAGTAATATTCCAACTGCATGTAACTCAAAATTCCTACACTCTGCGCTCAACACACTCTTTGTTGTTGCGTGTTCCCAATGCAAAACCCTATGATCACCAAACTCTATCGTCTCAATTCATGCATGTTGTTGCATGTAACTACTTCTTCCATGCCTGACTATTCAACTCCAATCTGTAGCAATAAAATATTTAGTTGTGGGTAGTTACAAATTGATTTCTTCAAGAATTATTTACAAATTTCCTTTATTAAAAATGGCAAATTTTTGCTTCAGGGGTGCTGCCCTTAAGTCCCCAGATCCCCACCATGGGCTCCACCCCTGGGCCCCTATGGGGGGAGGGGGTGGTCCCCTCCAACCTTGCAAGAGGGGCTTTGCCTCTTGCACTCCCCCATTAATTATTTTGAGGGGAAAATATGGCTTCCAAAGTTACTAAAATATTATCTTGGAGCATGATCAAGCTCCACATACCAACACATAACATGTTCACTCAAATATGCTCAAAAACCCTCACTATTGCAAAAATATCATAGGTTATTGAACACCACTAAGTTGCATTCCCTAAAAAATCAAGATCAGCCCCTTGCACTCCCCCTTTCATTATTTTGAGGGGAAACCATGGTTGCCAAACTCACTAAAATATTAACCTGAAGCATGATCAGACTCCACACACCAACACATAGCATGTTCACTTGAATATGTTCACAAAACCTCACTCTTGCAAATATCCCATAGGTTATTGAACATCACTAAGTGGCATTCCCTAAAGAATTGACATCTTCATACCTAAAATGAGGCATATTTTTATGGTAGATTCATATCTTTGCAGAATTGACAATAGGAAACACATGTTAGCCATTACCATCAAAATCCATTAGACAATCCTACCAAAATACATCAATTGGCTTGGAGGAAGTTGGAAGTGATCTTCTTGCAAATATAGATCTTTCAGTTGCTACCACCATGTGAGATCTTCATTTGCTATCATTGTGCGAGACTTCACAAGTGAACTAGTTGTGTTGAGTCTTAACAATCAAGTTTAGAACATTATGAAATATTGGCTTCCATTTGATCATTATGGAACATCAACTTCCATTTAAACTGCACCCATCAAATAAGAAGCCAATTCACATACCTTTTTCCTTTTAGCAAATTGGTTAGTAGGTTCCTGCAAATGTGAAAAACCAATTCGATGTTGGTCTTGCAGAGAAAAATATTTTAACCATTTCATAAATATTGACTAGTTGAAAAAAATTGGTTCAATTGACCAAGACATTCCCACATACCTTCACTTTTGTAGAGATTTGATGGTGAACTTCACTAGAGAACATTGTTTAATAGTAGTTCACTTAACTACTCGCACTAACTAGTCTATTGTGTTTGAATCTTTGCAAAAATCCAACTCAGTAATAAATTACACTTATCAAGTAATGTCAGGTTCACTTACCTTTCCCCACAAAAGGCCTTGTTTATAAACCTCATCTAACTTTTGTGAAAATTTGAAGCCTTACTAGAATTCTTCCTCTTAGTGCACTTTAAAATGTTCAATTCATATAAAATTGGACACTAGGTTAAAAAGAGTTTAGTGGAAATATGGAAAGACCAATTGGCACCAACCATGTGGGAAAACACTTTGGAATTGGTCAAAAAAGAGTTGGACTAGTTCAACAACAATTCCCTGTAAAAAGTCGATTGGAGACCCAAATCTCGCAAATGCTTAACATAGCCAATTTTTGTCCAATCTTCACCAAATTTGAACTGTAGATAGCCGTTAAGTTCTTCTACAAGGTGGAAACCCTATACAACCCCCACAAATATTTTACTTTTTAACTTGGGTACTTAGATCTAAAGAAAGAAATGAACACAATGACTAGAAACACAACTCAAACATAACAAGCCCATGTAGATTATCTCAAATCGGTTATAAATGATGGGAAATGAAATGTGGGCATGAAAACATACAAATCTAACACCATGCAATTTCTAAATAGTATTCATAAAGGCCATTTCTATGGTGCTTACTATACATGACTGTGATAAAACACATAATATGTGCATATTCGGTGAGATGATCCATAACGACCATGATGATATTTTTCCTTAAGATCTTGGTAACCTTGAGATAAAATCCATGGATAGCTCCTCCCACCTCTAACTTGGAATAGATAAGGGTTGTAAAAGATCTAGAGTCTTAATTATCTCTCCTTTTTATTGGCATACAATGCATTTTGTTACAAAATTTTGAATATCCCCTTAAGCATATCCTGAAAGAAATCTTGCTTAATTCTATGACCAAGTCTTTGAGAACCATGGGT
>VDFB02105785.1:254535062-254548640 GCA_007258455.2 Sequoia sempervirens | reverse complement strand
GTAAGTCACTTCCAGACTTAACTTCTTTATTTGTTCGGCCATTTCATCAATCCTCTCCCTATTAGGATCTTGGTAGGGGATCTGGTTCGGGTTACTCTGAGGGGGAATAGTCATTGTGGCGGATCCCAAAGACTGGTGCAACACCTCAGAATTCTGCAGATAGGCAGGGAAGCTATTCTGCTGTGGCTGATACATGGGTTGGTTCACTTGTTGTTGAGGGAAGTTTGTCATAGGAGAGATTTGGTTCATGGGATGACCAGGGTGTGGTACTATGGGTAATTGGGGAACTGGGTTCATAATTGGGGTATGATTGGTGAGGGCCTGATTTACTGCCTGAATCTGGTTAGGATGTGCAGCTGGTCCCAGAGAAGGCAATGGCCCAATCAAGTGTTGCCTCAGATCCGTACTGAGCTTGACAGCCTCTGTATAAGCATCAGTCAGGGTGCCCGGAGGGTTGGGTCTCCATTTCAAAAAGGTTGCGGTTAGGCTATCCAGAGCTTCATAATACACTCCCAGGGCAGTACCATCGTCCAAAACATATGGGTCTTGTAATCTGGTGAATGCACGGTGAAACCTATTATTGAAACTGGCTATGGGTTCGTTAACCTCTCTCTTAACCTTGATGAACTGCAGGTATAACTCATTGGCACTGATGGGAATCCGGAACTTCTGTAAAAAGGCCTTCTCAAGGTCATTCCAATTAAGAATTGAACCGGCAGGGAGATGGTTATACCAATAAAAGGCTTCTTCTCCCAGTGAATAAGGGAACAACCTACAAGCAACATCCTCATGAACTATCCCCCTGTCCTTAAGGCAAGTCTGAAAAATTCTCAGGTGCTCTTCAGCAGTCCTATTTGGGTCGTTAGCATGGAATTTTGAACAGAAGTGTTCAGGGTTCTTGGGCATAACATTGTAGGCTTGAAAGAACAAAGGTGATGGATTATTGGCAAGGAAAGCCATTGATAAGAGCGGGGGTGGAGGTGGTGGTAGATTATTGGTAGGCTGAGGCTGTTGAAGAGGAACCTCTTCAGGGACGGGTATGGCTTCAACCTCAGGATGTGAGGATATGGGCGATGTGGGTGAAGGGATGGGTGATGATGATTCTCCCCTTACTCTAGTCCTCCTTGACCTATTGGGGAACTGTAACTCTTCTAAATCCTCCTCTCCTGTGGTGGATCTGGTATTTCTCCTATATCTCTCTGAAGAGATGGCATTCAAGAAATGATCCAATGTGCTCATTCAGGCCCTCTTTCTAGCACCAATTTGTTGATGGTGTTTTCTGCACAGCAACAACTCAGACAAAATATGATATCCTATCTCTCTTGAAAGGTTATTTTCAATAGCGAATCACTGAAAATCACCCCAAGGTCTCTCGGGTGTTAGGTCATAACAATGCATAAAACAACTCAGATAAAATGTGAAATTGCTGGTAATCACAATCGGACCTTACTACAAGCAAACTGTACATTTTCAATTTATCAAATCTGAAAATATGATGATCTTAAAATCCTAGATCTAACCGAATAACAAAGAAATTGCAAAAGATAGGGATGCAAGGAAGTAATAAAATCTGAACTACTACAAGGACAAGCAATGCAAATGACATATATCTAGAATGGACCTATCTCGAATAACCAATTCCTGTTCGACCCACAAGGCAATCTTACAAGAACAGTGCAATCTTCTGAGGAATACAGATTTTTAAATCATAGACTTGCATCTACAACCGAACTTAAGCACATTTGAATATACGGTCCAGGTTGACTTCACCAGCCTACTACAATCAGATAGTTACTGGGAGTATAGACCAGAGATAGCTACAAACATTCCAAATATGAGATCACAAACATCATTTATCCAACCTAACTAATTTATTTCTGAATATTAAACGATAAACCTTCAAGCAATTTAAAAGATAGAACAAAGGAACCATGCAAGATGAGATAACACAAAGGATTTCACCAAGAATAACCACAATGTCTTCAATTGTATTAATCACCAGAAAATGCTGCAACAATTCAACCGTTCTGAATATAGTGTTTGTTTCAAGAAACTTCAAATACTCTAACTATAGCTCTTGCTCTATTACTGTCTTGCTATGTCTATAACCAATGTCTAACCCTTACAATGAGGCAAGAATGCCTATTTATCAAATTTCCCCCCAAAACATGTCGGCCCAGCCAAACATTTTACAAAATAAACAAAACCACCAAAACAGGTCAGCCAAGGAAACAAACTAAGGCACACATTTAATGCCATCATCCAAGTCGCCCAAGGCACAGTCCCCAAGGAAGTCCGGTCCAATGCATGCCCTATAATAATAGGGAAGCACAAATCTTGAAAAGAGCATTAACTACTACTCCCTTTGTCTTTCCTCTGCGCTGGTGACCCTTGGACCTTCGAGAATATCCCATCCAGCTCAGCAATAGGTGGCAATGGAAAAACCATGAGTCGAAATTTAATTGAATCAATTCGTTCATTGGACCGCTCAACAGTTTTCTTCAAGTCCCTCCCACTGGCCATGTACCTGTCTATCACTGCCAAGTATGTAGCTGCATCATCAAGCAAATGGGAGGTGACAGTTCCATCATATTCTAGGGCATAAACCTCATGCCACCATTCTTTCAGTTGATCCAAGCTCAAATATTTGGGAGCTATTTTCTTCCTCCCTGTCATCACCTCAAAGAAGGCAATGCAACCATCATAGATTGCAGTGAGGTCAGCATCAATTGATTTCCTTCATTTTTGTATCTTTTTCAGGCCTCCCTGCCAGATCTGCAATGCCTCGAACCACTCCCATGGTTCATCCAATCTAGCAGAAGGAAGGATTCCATCTTTGCCCAACTGATCCTTGCCATATCCTAGAATAGTCCTTGATTTCTGCAGCAGGAGGTCTATGTCATTCTTATCCTGAGACAAGATGCTCTCTAACAGCTCCTTTTCCTGGACTGCATCCTTGCCCACAGACAGGATCTCTTTGATAGCTTCATCCCCTTGTGTCTGGACACCCATTAACCAGTCTGTGGCAGCCTGAGCGGAGGCCTTCATTTTTTCAATTCCGGAGATTGTCTCCTTAGGCAAAAATCCCAGAGTAGTAGAGGAGGAAGGATGGAGAGACTGTAGAGGCTTCATTACCTCCTCCAGACATTTCCTCAATCTTTCATTTTCTCTTTTCAGCTCTTGTTTTGACTGGGTCTCCTTCTTTAGTCTGTCAACAATTATAGCACTCGACCCTTCAAATTCCTCAATATCCTGCTCCAGGGAGGCCGGCCCAAGGTTAATAGTTTGAACATTGTAATCCTGGCCTGTTACCTCATCTCTTGTTTTATCTGCAGCAGGGGTGGCGATGTGAACTACCCGGTTATGCACCTCATCCCTTTCCACCCGGGAAATCACCCTTGCAACCTTCTTCTTCTTCCCTTTGCCGATCTGAGATAACATTTCATCCCAGTCTAGAGGAGTGTCTTCAACAATCACCTGTTTCTTCTTTGCAAGTTCTCTCTCTAGCTAGTCCGGGGCTACAGGGTCAGTCTGGATTTCTTCCGTATGGGTTTCTCCCGGGTCTTCTGTCACTTTCTCCCCTTCTGCGGCTGTCACCTCGACCTCCTCCTCAGTTGTTACTTTGTCACCTTCTTTCTCCAGAGTCTGCTCACCTTGATCAGTCTCCTCAAATCCCAATTCTGGAAGCACCGGTGATGGAGTCCTGGCAGGGATGCTTTCCTCTGGTTCCGGTGATCCTCAGCCCTTATCACTCTCCAGAGAATCCTCGTATTGTACCAGGGGAGAAGTGTGCCTTTCTTCCATTTCCACCTCGAGCTCGGCAGCCCCACTGAACAATGTTCCTTCTTTGAACGGTTCTGCTTCCCCGCTAATTTCCTGTTCATCCGGATTCTCCGGTTCTAGTATGCTCTGCGGAGGAGAAACAGGCTTATCTTGCTCTTTAACTGGTAATGCTGGTGGGGAGTCCTTTGGCTGTGCAACATCCTTGGGAGAAGGGGTTCTTGATTTACGGGTATATACTTTGGTCTTTTCCCCTCCGGAGCTCTCTACATCAACAATTGGAGGTTCATCCTCCGAAGTGGCTTGATCCTTCTTCTTTGCCACCCTTGCAGTTCTAGCTTTCTTAGGCGGCGGAGGGGCATCCTCCCCTTCAGCTTTCTCTGCTTCTTCCTCATCCGAGGACTTGCTGATTGTCAGAGTCTTCCACCTGCGCTTGCCAATTGGTTTCCTCTTCGTTGCAGGTTCAGTTCCCTTAGGACCTCTGACTTTAATCTTGAATGGCGAGGTTTTAGCCGTTTTCCCTTTGGGATCCTCCTCCTCCCCGGATTCTTCAGAAGTGGACATGGGGTTGAGATTCCCCATCAAATCGAAGGTACAGGGCACATTGGCATTCTCCAATACCCAGACTTTATGCTTAATCCAAGAAAAGGTGAATCTCAACACAGGAGTCATCAAGTCCTCCAACTCTGTCACCTCAGGCTCACTCCAATCAATGTCTGCAACTGACCTGTCCTTTATGGGCTCGTAAACATGGTCTTGAACTAATTTTCCGTCATCATCCAGCTGATCCGGGATCAGCTTCACATTATATTGTCTAATTGCCTCCACAGGCAGCCGGGAATACCTCCTCTTCCTCGCATCAAGGTCATCCTTGATATTGACCCAGTAGTCTTCCAGGTCCTCCTTATGCCTAAATTCCCAGGTAGCCCTCTTCTGTGCCTCTCCGGTTATGTCAAAGTTCATTCTCTTTGAATGGAAAGAGAATCCATAGGCTGCCAACTCCTCTCCTGCAGTGTGAGCTGATTGGATAGATGGGCACATTTCTCCCACTCCAATCCCAAGGGGGAAGTCTCCTCCAAAACTAGTCTTATGCTTTTCCCTCTTCACCACTGCATCAAACTCACAAATTTGTCGTACAACCTCTAGCAGCACCAAATGGTCAGTAGGATACCGGGGTAACCTGTAGGGAGCAGCTGGGCATCCATCAATCCGGAGGTATGTGAAGGTAGGGAACTGGATAAACCATGCTCCGTAATTCTTGATCAGCCCCTTAGCCCCATCGGATAATCTGATGTGCTCTGCATTTTGAAGTGTCTGGGTAATGTGCATTGTGAATGCATCATTGGCCCTCCTGTAATCTTTATGTCCCAAATGCAGCTCCGGATAGACTTCATAGATGATATCTTGCCCAATAGTTCCCATCGGAGTCAGTCCTTTGTAGGGATAGGAGATGGCCAACACATACATGATGTAGGAGGACATGGTGAACTTCTTTGCCTCCAGGACATTTCTCAGTTGTTTGTCTATCTCTGCACTAATGAGTCCTGCCCAGTGATAATTTGTCCCCTGACTCATCTTGGTGATCACGTGGACCATCCAATTCTCCAATACTCCGGCAGTTCTCAATCCGGCCACCCTGCTCAACAGTGTGATGGCATCATAGATATCCGGCCTGAATTTCACCCTGTGCAACTGTTTAGGCAATTTGGAATGGTGAGATTTTGGCTTCTCCAGCCATGAGTTGATGATCTGCTGAGCCTTAACTGGCTCATTCTCATAGTATGTTCGGGCAGTGTCAATGTTTAAAGCACAGACCGAGGGGAGATCCGGCATGCTGAAGGCCCGGGCAATGGAGGCCGGACTGAAGTTGGCCAAGACTCGTCCCTCAGTGCTGACCACCATCTGTGTATCAAAAGCGTATTGTCGGGCACATTCAAGAATCAATTCGTAGCACTGAACCGCTGGAGGGAACCCTGCCACATGCACCAATCCCGAGTTCATCATTCCTTGTCTCAAGGCTGACTGGTCCTTCTCAGCCGTTCTTTGCTTGAACTCCTCATAGCGCCAGGCACCGACGTTGGTATCAGATACATCAGCCCACACGAAAGATATCCTACTTTCAGGGACCTGGCTCTTCATGTCTAATCTCAACCGTTCTGTCTCAGAAATTGAAGATGCCCCTGCACCACCTTTGGACTTCCCAGCAGTAGCCTTGCTTGATTCGGCCTGTACATTCAAGAATTGTCATTAGAATCCAATTATTAAGCTCATATCAATCCAAAGGGTTAGCACACATCATATAAATCCTTCAAAATCTGCTGCTAACTGCCAATCCTTCGAGATCCAGAGAAATCAGACAATCCAGGAAAATCACGCAAACCGAGAAAATACCGTCGGGGCAGAATTTCAGAGAAATCCGACCCAGACGTATTCCTGCTACCAAATCATCATTAGTCGAATAATCATTAATGCGCATGGAAAATCAAAGGATGATCATTAAATGCATTTATTGGCAACAAGAAATAAACATTAGACACTCATTCCATCAATCCTATCATCGAAATGTCAAAAGAACGGAGCCAAACAGGAAATCCAGAAAAATCCAGATGGGACGGATTTTCGCGGACAGCTTAAATGTACTGGGAATAAACCCAACCCGCGGAATAAGCCCCAACCGGGAAAATCCGGGAGCAACGAAATTCCGCGACGGTCCCGGAAACCCGAAAAACGGCAAAACGTGCACCAAGACTCGAACGACCGCGAGATCTCCACTACCTGAGCTCAAATGATCCCGGAACTAGCAATAATCAACAATCTCAAGTATGCAAAGGATTCCAACTCTCAAAAGCCCTCAAAGGATGGATCCCCGTGTTAAAATAATGGTGCCCTAAATTGAATGACCAACTCTCTGCCATTAAAACCAGAGCAAGCTTTAGGGCTCAAAATATCAGTTCAGGATTGACCTAAAAGCCCTCTAATCTTCGCAGGACGGGAAGCCAACATGACATGGAACAAAAGTCACTCAAGCATAAAATAAAATCATCATTCTGGGCCAAACACCAAGGGAAACCCTAATTTCGCATGATAACACATTTCGCGCCCGAAACAAACAAGCAATCCGACCCAAAATGCCACCTAAAGGATAAATATGCAATCCAACGGACAAATGGAGCTCACAGGGCATGGATAATGGGGTTCCATAATAAAAACGGGATGGACCCCGACTCTATAAATACAAAATCAAAATCAAATCAAGGGCCGACCCAAATTTAACAATACCCAGTGCAAGAAAACCCCAAATCATCTTGCAAGCAAACGGAAGGGCAATGGATACATACCATGGATCAAGGCGGACGGAATTCGAGCTTAAAAATTCGACCACGCAACGAACACGCTCAGGAGGTAAAAATACCAGCACTAGCACTCAAGAAATCCTCACGCAAACAAAGTAGGATCAATCCCTCAAAGCTCAAATGAAAATCTCAATCGCCAGAGCAGTCAGCAAGGAAGCAATGGAGTTAGAATGAATCAGAAAATGCCCTAAATTTGACCTTATACCTATCTGAGCAAAGGTACCTCAATCATTAATGCGCGATAAGACATTTCTGACAAGTCCGAAAACCTGAGCCCCAAGCGGAATTTCGAAAAATCCCAAAATGCGTGGAAACACGGATTCCGCGAAAATGCAGAAACCGGGGAAATCAGGAAGATCGGGATTTTGGCAGAATCCGGGAAAATCCGACAGGTCCGAAAAATCCCAAAGTTAGGCAGAAACCCGGAATCGGAGAATTGAGCTAGAAACGGACAAGGAACCAGAGCCCGGAAAAATCCGCCAGCGACGAAAAATCCCAGATCCGGGTGAAAATCCGGACTTGGCCCAAAACTCAATTTCAATCAATTCCAACCCCAAGGAAGGGTCCAAGCAAGAAATACCAACATGTCAAGACCCCAAAATGATAAATCCAATAAAATCAAAGGTCAAAGACACCAGAAAAAGGAGGGTCCCCACCCCAAGTGGGCGTGTGGCGAAAAGAGCTGCTGCAACACAACTATGAATGGTGAAGTAAGTGATGATTGCAGTGTTCAAAGGAACGATTGTGACGCAGAAACCCGTGGCAATAAAAACACAAAGATCTAACATAAAATAGTAAATTTGATGATGCCAGTGATGAGTATACTATCAAAATGTCAAGAAAATAATCAAAACCCTAGAAAATGATGAAAATAATAGTAATTGAATGATTGTGAGATTTGTAAAATAACAGTAAGATGTGGTAGTCTAGGCGATAGATGCAGTGCAGAAGACCTCACATGTGTCCTAATGTACAATGATTATGGTGTTTGAAGGAATAGATGTGGTGTTGCACATGATGATTGCATCACACACTTGAAACTCAAAATTTCTCAAAATTTCCAACAAATCCAATTAGTTCACGTCGGGTTCACCATATGTAGATAGGGGAAATTAAGGGGAAATGCATGAATCAATGATATAAACCACAAAACTACCTAATTTAAGACACAATGACCCTAATCTAACAATGAAGCACAAATGCCAATATAAATCCAAATAATAAAACAATAAACCTCAATTCTTATACCATGGTTGATTCATCTCTATTGCTCTTCTTTATTTTGCAAGTTGTTTACTCTCATATTTGTAGTATGCAATTTGTATTTGATAAGATTGATATGTAGTAGAAAGATCTCAAGATAGCATGAATGATATGATAGAAAAATTTCAAAGATTGTGGTTATTAATCTTGAAATGAAGGTAATGGTTTGGTTTTATAGAAGTCCCAATTCAAATGAAGGGTAAGGATTGAATGATGAGGTATGAAGATCAATGAATGAGATTAACTATGAGGAAATGAGATAAGGATGGGAAGGATTGACCAAAACTCAAGAAATTAGATCAAATTTAGGGCATGGCTAAGAATAGGAAAATTAAATAATTACAATGTTCAATTATTTAATTATAGGAGGAAACTGATAAATAATTAAATAAATAAGGATTTATTTAATTATGGAGAGAAAAAGATAATGACTAATAATAATTAAACTAATTATTTAATTATAGAAGAAAGGGAGGGAAAATGAAAATGAATAATTAAATAAATAATAACTTATTTAATTATAGAGGGAAAAAAGGATAATTAGTGATGTAATTTTAAATAAATTGACATTTATTTAAATTAATCAAAAGAGGAATAAAAATAGAATGAATTAATTAAATAATTAAGAATTATTTAATTAATAGAAGAAATTACTATGAAAGAATAATTAAATAATTAAAATTATTTAATTATGCAAAGAAAGGTGCAAATTAGTACATAAAAATGTAGCTCACAAGCTTAGGACAATTTTCAATGTCTACACTAGTGATTGTATTCTAACCATCCCAATCTATGCCTATCTAATTTTTGTGTTGTCCTTTGTTGTAGGGTCATTCACCTATCCTTAGGTAGATCCACTAGTCTTAGAGGTGGCTCCACTGCATCCTCAGGCGGTTGCATCTTGTCTAGAGGTGGCTATATTCTTTGTCTAGTCAATCCAGTCAATCATCCTCCATATGTGGATACATCTTGTTCAGAGGTAGCTCTGTTGTGTCCTTAGGTGACTATGATTATTTAGAGGCAGCTGCACTTTAACCATCTAGTCCATCCATTTAGTCATCCTCCTTAGGTGGATACACCTTCTACATAGGTGTGAATCCATTTTTATATTTGTCAACCTTCTTAGGTGGATATGTCATGTACAATATAGGTGGATCTATTTTCACCCATCATCTTTAGATAGGCAGTCCTGCTTTGTTTGTGGGTAGATAGACTCTGGTGTATGACCTATCAGTCATCCTAGATAGGTGTATCTATTCTCCATACAAAATCCAAAAGAGTCAATCCTTCCCATCACAGTTAGCCTATGTCTTCCTAAGTCCAAAATTGTAATCCAATTATTTTTCCTCTTCATATCTCATCTAAACAATCTCTTTCACCTCATTGACCACCATCACCATATCCAAAAAGCCACCCCCTTTGAACAAGTAGTCAACTAAACTCATCCTATCAACATATAAATCATCCACAATCCAAAATCCAACCTCAAACACTTAATCAAGACCCTACATCTTAAATCAAATCATCCATAATAACACTTTCTTGGGAAATCAGCCCATCCCAATTTAGTAATCCCTCATTCAAACTATTTCACCTTGAGCTAGAGGTATATTTTACATCAATATCTCCTCTTGATTGAGAACTTAGCCTATCTCAAGTAGGAAGTCCATCCAATCAAACTTTGACATAGGATCTTAACCTTAGTTGAGAGAATACTATCAACTATCCATCCAACAATCACTTCATCATTTTAGCCACATCCTTGAACTTAGGTGACCATCCCACCATATCTTCCAAATAATCCTAATCTGAGCTTAATCTAAATCTCGAAGTGAGCTTTAATACATCCACCACTAGGATCTTCTGATATCAAAACAAATCTTTGGATCCCTTCTCCCACATTCTTCTAATCCATTCCATTCATCCTCTAATCATCTCTTCCCATCTCCTCCATTATCCATAACCATCCAACCTAATATCATGAATTCTCATCCTTCGTCAACATGATAAAACATAGTAATGAAGGGAGATCACAATTACATTGATGATGATAATGCAAGTCTTGTTGATCAAGTCAAGTATGAAATAGATCCCTTCAATGCTATCATTTCTAGTAAGCTTGTTCCAAGCATCTTCCACCATTCAATCATGCATCCAACCTATCCCATCATACCTCTATCACCTCCCCCTAGCAATATTTATGCTATCTTTGATAAGGGTAATCCATTAGCTCCACCATTTATATCTCAATCATATTCCTCATCCACCTCTCTCTCATATCTATTCCCCGCATATCCCTCTCATCCCATATTCATATCTCCATCTTCTCCTATAGCCATATCTCAACCTACACCTTTGCACAACAACACAATCACCTTCATCCCTAGTTCAAATCCACAATCAAATTATCATCCAAACCATCTCCCAACCCATAACCCTACTCCTCTGATCCATTATCCCAATCCACCATCCACATCTTCCTATCTCAACCCACCATCCAATTCCTCTTGTCTCAATCCACCATACACATCTTCCTATCTCAACCCATAATCCACTTCCTCCTATATAAATCCATCATCCATGTCCTCCTCTCTCACTTCATCTTTCACTCCCTCATACCTCAATCCTCCCTCCCATCCATCATACTTTCATCCTCCATCTAATCATAATCTGCCAATCCATAATCCTAGTCCTCCATCCATTCATAATCTTTCATATAATCATAACCATCCATCTGAGCCTAAAATATACAAGTATCTCATTCTATATGTCATCCAAGGACTCATGACAAAGAAGTTACCACCACATCCACATCCTAAAGTTGTGGAGTCAATTCATCCCAGTCCACCATGCACGGTCACTAGTGATAAGGCCCCTCTTCATCCCACACCTATCATTCCTTTTTACAACTCCTAGTACCATCCAAACCATTGGAACCATCCAAGCCATTGAAGCCACCCAAATCCAATCCCCTTCTCCTACTCCTAGCATCAACCAAATCCACTGCCATGAACTTCATGAATCCTAGATATCCTTCCATCTACTCCATCTGAGGATTCCATCCAACACTCTTCCATCATCACACCACCCACACAAGTTGAAACATGCCAAGAGCTTCTTCTAAAGAATACCAATACATCCCTCATCCAAATCAAGATCTTACCATCTCACCTATTCTATCTTATGATTCCTTAACATCTCCTCATCCAAATCAAGATTCTACCATCTCACTAAATCCCTCTCATGATCCCTTATCATCCCCTCATCCAAATCAAGATCCTACCATCCCATATACTCCATCTCATGATCCTTTATCACTTCCTATCCAAAATATCCCAACACCACCTCCATATCCCCTTGGTCCTCTTACATTAACCCATGGTGGTACTCTTGTAGTAGAAGAAAAAATCATATCCACCACCCATCTTCCTCCACCTAGTAATGGACTCATATCATGCTTCCAAAATAATAATCATCCTATTATAAGTTGAATTCTTAAGACCATGAACTATCAAGGTAAAGGCTTGAGCCTTCATGAGAAAGGTATATTGGATCCCATACATGTCAAACAAAATCAATGGGAATAGGGCCTTGGCTACATATCTCAAGGCTCAAAATCCAAAATTTTTGGTAGAACCTTCATAAATACCTAAGCAATCCTCTTCAAAAAGGGAAAAAGATGCTTCCCATCATTCCTCCAAACCATTTGTCACCATCCCCCTCCTCCATCATATCAACTCAAAATAAATGTCCATATCCCTCCATCCTCCAAATCCATTTTAGGTCCTTACATTACACCATCCATTATCACACATCCTCCATCTCCTTAGTCCATTTTAGGCCCTTATATCCCAAAATTCCATCCCCCATCTTATATCATTCCTCTCCTCATTGAAAAATCACCTATCCCTCTTGTTGCAAGGTGTGACCCTTGGTCTCCTCTTCTTGTGGTAGGCATAGTCCAACATGACGCCTGGGTTTCATGACATGGTTTAACCACCTCCTATGGATCTTGATCTTGTATAAATCCAACGGTTGTATCAGGCATTAACAGGTCAATCTTTTGGTGCAATGGCAGTCGTCTTTGCAACAATTGGTATTAGAGTCGAGGTCACAGGTTTGAACCCCACACTTGTGCTAGTAGTGATTGTTGCAAGGTGTAACCCTTGGTCTCCTCTTCCTATGGTACAGACATAGTCCAATGTGGTGCTTGGGCTTCATGACATGGTTTAACCACCTCTTGTGGATCTTGATCTTGTATAAATCCAACGGCTATATCAGGCATTAACAAGTCAATCTTTTGGTGCAATGACAACCATCTTTGCAACACCTCTCACCCCACCATAAACATCCCACTCTCATAATCCCCAATTAGGATAAAAAAATGAACACCTCCATGCATTTCATCCAACATCCTCCATCTATTTGTCATCTCCAAAATCACACTTCTATCACTATCTATCCATGCACCATCTCCAAAATCTCTCCATGTCATCCATCTCCTTGCACCCATACCATTGCTATTGGAAGTAATTTGGATGCCACATTAAAAATGCATAAATCGAAACATCCACATGGATCTAAAGATACCCATGTCCCCTCAAAAATAAATGATGAAGAAAAAGAAAATCCAATCCAAAATATAAATTAATCCCAAAGGCTAGCTACAAAGGCCCACCAAAGAAAAAATAAAAACCATGTGGATCATAAAGAAAAAAGATGCAATACATTCAAAGAAAAAATTCATAATGGCATCCAAATTTGCTAATCCAAAATCTATGCATTCCCATCTTCCATTTCCTAAATCCATTTTGGGTCCCTATGTCCCGAAATTCACTATAAACAACTCCTCCATCATCCCAACATTCTCCATCCATTAATCCTCCTATCATTCCATATCCACCACAATATGTGCCAATGTTGGTCCTGAAAAACATCCTCCCATCACAATCTTCTTCCATCCTTCTATCCGTATACACTTTCCAACATCCCATCCATTATCCCACATATCTCCCTCATCAAATGCCTTTAATCCATTCCCTTGCATAATCCATCTATCTTAATAAGGTTGTACCAACATCTAATAGTCACTTCAAACATGGGCTCTTATTGTACCTTATATGGAACTTGATGCTTGATTCCTT
Source organism: Sequoia sempervirens (assembly GCA_007258455.2). Taxonomy (NCBI): domain Eukaryota; kingdom Viridiplantae; phylum Streptophyta; class Pinopsida; order Cupressales; family Cupressaceae; genus Sequoia; species Sequoia sempervirens. The sequence continues at coordinate 254,535,100 of VDFB02105785.1, read as the reverse complement.
CATCCATCTCCTTATCACATATCTTCCAAATCCATTTA
>VDFB02105785.1:254518778-254534828 GCA_007258455.2 Sequoia sempervirens | reverse complement strand
CACCCCTTTAGTCAACTCTCCTCATCCCCCAAGGAATTTTAATTCCTTTTTATTTATCCTAGGCTCCTCTCTTTCCCATGTGAATTTTTAATTCACCTTTTAATCCCCCAATGCACCCTTTGGAATTTAAAATTTTTTCCCATCTCCCCATGTGAATATTTGAGGAATTTTTAATTCCTCACATGTCCTTTCCTCACCCACATGGGACAAGGACCTCCTTATGAGGAGATCTTGTCCAATCCTGCTGTACTTTTGTACCCTCCATGTCATGTCCTTTTCCTTCCACCTCATGTCCACTTCACCTTTTAGGGCTTTCTCACATGCCACATGTCAAGATGTGAGGGCTTGTGAGTTCTCAACTCACCTTAGCCCTACATCTTGATATTTGGTGGATCAATCTCAACCGTCCATTTCCCCTAGGATTTCCCAAAAATCCTATAAATACCCCCTCTTTTCTCTCATTTTAGGGAGATCATTTTGTGTAGCCAAACTCTTGCAGTTTTGTTTCTCAATCCACACTTAGCTATTTTCATGTTTCCAAGCATCATTTGCATCTCACATCACACATCTTGTGCCATCTAAGGAGCATACACATCCAAGATCGAAGGGCCAACCAAAGGATCGACTCAACGCAAGGTATAAAGTTTCATTTCGTGGCTTTGTCTTGTTTTGTTTCCAACTTAGGCTAATCTCGAAGTGTAGGTTGTTTTAGTCATTTATTTGCACTCTTTATTTTGTTGCTTGATTTCTAACCACCTAATTCGACCTATCACACAAACATAGTAATCTTCCACCATTCAATCACTCATCCAACCTATCCAATCATGCCTCTATCACCTCCCCCTAGCAATATTTATGCTATTTTTGAAAAGGGAAATCCATTAGCTCCACCATCTATATCTCCATCACATTCCTCATCCACCTCTCTCTCATATCTATTCCCCACATATCCCTTTCATCCCATATTCATATCTCCATCTTCTCCTATAGCCATATCTCAACCTCCATCTTTGCACAAGATTATCACCTTCATCCCTTGTCCAAATCCATAATCAAATTATCATCCAAACCATCTTCCAATCCATAACCCTACTCCTCCAATCCATGATCCCAATCCACCATCCACATCTTCCTATCTCAACCCACCATCCATTTCCTCTTGTCTCAATCCACCATCCAGATCTTCCTATCCCAGTTCCCATAATCCACTTCCTCTATTAATCCATCATCCATGTCCTCCTCTCTCACTCCACCTTTCACTCCCTCATACCTCAATCCTCCCTCCCATCCATCATACTTTCATCCTCTATCTAATCCTAATCCACCAATCCATAATCCTAGTCCTCCACCCATTCATAATCTCTCATCTAGTCATAACCATCCATCTAAGCCTAAAATATACAAGTATGTCATCCAATAACTCATGAAAATGAAGTTACCACCACATCTACATCCTGAAGTTGTGGAGTCAAGTCACCCCAGTACACCATGCATGATCACTAGTGGTGAGGCCCCTCTCTATCCCACACCTATCATTCCTTTTTCCAACTCCTAGTACCATCCAAACCATTGAAACCATCCAAGCCATTGAAGCCACCCAAATCCAATCCCCTTCTCCTACTCCTAGCATCAACCAAATCCACTCCCATGAACTTCATGAATCCTAGATATCCTTCCATCTACTCCATATGAGGATTCCATCCAACACTCTTCCATCATCACACCACCCACACAAGTTGAGACATGCCAAGAACTTCATCTAAAGCATACCAATACATCCCTCATCCAAATCAAGATCTTACCATCTCACCTATTCTATCTCATGATTCCTTAACATCCCCTCATCCAAATCAAGATTCTACCATCCCACTAAATACCTCTCATGATCCCTTATCATCCCCTCACACAAATCAAGATCCTACCATCCCATATACTCCATCTCATGATCCTTTATCACTTCCTATCCAAACTATCCCAATACCACCTCCATATCCCCTAGGTCCTCTTACATTCACCCATGGCAGTACTCTTGTAGTAGAAGAACAAATCATATCCACCACCCATCTTCCTCCACCTAGTAATGGACTCACATCATGCTTCCAAAATAATAATCATCCTACTATAAGCTGAATGCTTAAGACCATGAACTATTAAGGTAAAGGCTTGGGCCTTAATGAGAAAGGTATATTGGAGCCCATGTATACATCTCAAAGAAAATCAATGGTCATAGGGCCTTGGGTACATATCTCAAGGCTCAAAATCCAAAAATGTTGGTACAACCTTCATAAATACCTAAGCAAGCCTCTTCGGAAAGGACAAAATATGCTTCCCATCATTCCTCCAAACCATTTTTCATCATCCCTCTCCTCCATCATATCAACTCAAAATAAATGTCCATATCTCTCCTTCATCCTCCAAATCCATTTGTAAAGAGTCTGGGTGTCTCACTTACTAAATATATTCCTCAATTTCCAAAAATAGTTTAATAGAACCCAAGAATTATATACTAGTGGGAATAAAGAGGAATACTTCAATAGTTTTTAATCATTTATTCAAATGGAATGAAAAGCATATCAATGAATCAAGGTATATTGAAAGAATCTCAGATAAGCGATTTACTAGTATAAATGAGAATCATCTTCATTCAAAGTAAATAACTTATAGGTACAACATAGTAGACCAACCTAAGGATGCTTACGCAAGAAAGGATAGCTCATCCATGTGTCAACCACCTAGACCTGCAAGAAAATGTTAGTGAATAGGGGTTTGCCTTGGTCAAACCCCGTTTTGGTAATCAAACCATGAAATTGGAAGAAATAAAATAAATGAAAGAAGAATGATCACATTATGATGTTGCAACTCACCGTAACTCTAGCAATAAACTCTTGCTTGATTTTGATAGATCTTGATTTGAATGCTTCTTGAATCATGAAATCTTCATCACAATTGTTACTCGTATATAAGCATGATACATGAATGATGTTTGGGAATTGTGGGTTACTATTACAACAATGATGGTAAGAATCTTTCGCTCATAAAAGAATACCTTATAAAAGGTAACACTATTTAATTTTTTAATAAACAAGATTCCTAAGTTTTCCTTCCAAGTGACATGAGATAAATTTAATAAACACATACTTAACAAGTTACCTCAAATTTCCTTCAAAAGATGAGATTTTTAGACATGATAATCAAGATATTAAGCATACTGATTGTGTATCCAACATAGTTTAAATGCACACAAGCATATGCAAACGTGACTAAGTTCATCATTCAATGACCTAATATGAGAAACCTACCCTAGAAATTACACACCACTTCCATGTATAATAAGCATAGAACCCATACAACCAAATTTTTAAACCTTTATTTTGAGTATTAGATTTGAATTCAATCAAAACAAAGTAGAAAATATTAGATGCTTCCAATTACTCTAATGCAATAGAAGTAATATCCTTGATCTACACTTTGTATTGAAGTTAAGTCTATCTTTATCAACTTCTATATAAAATCTAGGAAATTGATATTTACCCAAATTCATATAAATCTAATAACATATCTTCCCCTTAATTAACTACACAATTCTTTACCTAATAGTTTAAATTTTCACTTACATAGCAACTATTCAATTTAAATCTTTTACTGAATGACACTTTATTTCCACATTTAAAATATAATACTAACAGGATGCAAGTTGAAATATAGTCTCAAAATATAATTAACATACATATATATATATATTACCAAATGCAACATTTATAATAAAATTATCTAATTAAGACCAATATTAGATAGTCTATAATAGATGGTTACTCATATAGAGGTCAAGCTGGAGACATAGGTTGCTAGGCTTGGTGGCCTCTTACAAAGGTTTGCATTACAAGAACTTGGCCTACCTTTGTTAACACCCTACTTCAATATATATAGCTAGATCCCCAAAACTTCTAATATTTGAAACTCGGTGGCGTAATTGTCTATAGCATAATGTTGGTTGTCATATCAAATATCTTAACAATAGTAGCAAGAGGTGGAAAATAGATCGTGCTATCTCACTATTTCAGCCATACATGTCAAATTCATTTTCTTGGAAACAGTGGGCCAACATTGACCAACTCTCTGTCTAGCCTCAATTGACCCTAAATTGATAATTCTATAGGAAGAAAGTTCTACACACTTAACAATATTTGCTTGGAAAGAGAAATTACAAGATATTGCAACTTTTAGGGGAAGGGAGTACACTGATAAGATGCAACATTTGTACAAAGGAGTAGAAGGATCAGAAATAGGCCATCTCTAAAACATGTTCAACTCCCTAAACTGGTATACATTTATTTTCTTGTTTATGCGGACAAGAAACAACTTTTCAATTCTACTTTTCCCATTGAAATGTTGGAAAAAACTATGGCCAATTCAATTTCTTTGAAAAATCCCACTTGCAAACACTCACCTCACAAACACTCAGTTCAAGGGCATTGTGGTGATCTCTTGGATGGAAGATGTATGATATTACTACCATGTAATGCAGAAGGGCATAGATGCAGTCCTGAAATAAAACTTCATTATATAAAATGATGACAAAAATTTGGAAACTGAGCAGTTACCACAAATTTGTCATAAGTTTACATGTATTAAATATTTTATCAGCTATTTTATGGCCTTCCTTGACCACCTCTTGTGTTTACTCAATATGCAATTCAAATGAGTTTCATAGCTTTAACAATAGCGCCAACAAAAGCCTTTTCCCAACACACTTAAGCTATTAACTTGGAAAAGGAACTATCCTTTGTTGATGAGCAGAAAAGTAACAATCCCAAAATCACAAGGGTTACAACTACAGTCCTAGGTGTTCAAAGCCGACTGAGCTCTGGGCACGAATTGATTGCAGAATATACACAAGAGACCATCGAGCCCACAAGGAGTGGAATCATCAAAATAAATTCGCAATGATAAATATCAATGAGGAATGCTGGCTTTTAAACACCTTGTACAACTTCAATCATTTGCAAAATTCAAATGGGAAAGCATGATAATGACTACTAAACATAAAGCATAGGCATTTCAAACTCAAACATCAAGCCCAAAGAATTACACGGAGAAAATCACACTTCCTAACATCCGATGCATTTCATGCATGTGAATAAACTGCCTCCAATAGTATGGTCATGGATTCGTCACCCATTAGAAACAGACTAAATTTAGGTAAAAGATAACGAGCATTGCCAGGTACGCTGCAAAGGCAGCCAATGCACTTGAGCCCAATTATAAGCTTGATTTAATCAACAAACTTCAATCCCCAAAGCAACAGGAAAGAATAGGCAAAGTTCCTAAACGGTTTGAAAGACTACCTCAAGAAGACATGCAAGGCAGAATGTTCTAAGAAAGAGAACCCTTAAAATAATGACAGGCCTTTCAAGATACTTAATGGAAATTATGCATGAAACAGTAAGGACTCATGCTTAAGTTTGACTCTGAACACGCTTTCCTGGGAAGTTCCTGAACTTCTTCATGTGATTCTTTCTACTGACTTCTCGCATAACATACATGGATCATAGCAATGAAGGTGGATCTCTAAAAATTGGAAAACTTTGGTGCATCAAAAGAAGAATCAACCATCAAATGTAATTGTTGCGAATGATGAACATGATCACCCAAATGAAGAGTAAAGAGGGCAATATTAGCTTTCAGGTTGGAGTTTTCCTCCCTTCACCGAAAACGCGACTTTTTTTTTTTTAAAGATTTCCATTCAGTTTTTACAATAACCGAATCTTGAAAATAAGATTTTTCTATTTTTATTTATTTATTTGATTCTACATAACGTATTTATCCACTGTAAATGATAAATAATATCATTTTAATTTTATTTGCAATTTAAATATATATATTCAAAATAGTTAGCAAGGCTATCATTTAATTTGCAAATAGGAATAATTATTCTAAATACCCATTCATTATCATTTATGTGAAAATTTGAAAAATAAAATCTATAACTAAATTATAATTAATTCCTTTTGTTTCATTGTACTTTTATTCCACTACTAATTAATTTAATGAAACATTGTAAAATACGAACCATAAAATAGGGGTCATGACACCATTTTAGGTCCTTACATTCCACCATCCACTATCACACATCCTCCATCTCCTAAGTCCATTTTGGGCCCTTATATCCCAAAATATCATCCTCCATCGTATATCCTTCCTCCCCTCATAAAAAAATAACCTATCCCTATCACCCCACCATAAACATCCCACTCTCATAATCCCCAATCAAGATCAATAAAGGAACACCTCCATGCATTTCATCCAACATCCTCCATCTATGTGTCATCTCCAAAATCCCACTTCTATGACTATCTATCCATGCACCATCTCCAAAATCTCTCCACATCATCCATCTCCTCGCACCCATACCATTGCTATTGGAAGTAGTTTGGATGCCACATTAAAATTCATAAATCCAAACATCCACATGGATCTAAAGATCCCCATGTCCCCTCAAAAATACATGATGAAGAAAAGGAAAATCAAATCCAAAATATAAATTAATCCCAAAGGATACAAAGGCCTACCAAAGAAAAAATAGAAACCATGTGGATCATAAAGCAAAAAGATGCAATGCATTGAAAGAAAAAATACATAATGGCATCCAAAGTTGCTAATCCAAAATCTATGCATTCCCATATTCCATTTCCTAAATCCATTTTGGGTCCCTAAGTCCTGAAATTCACTATCCCAACTCCTCCAACATCCCAACATTCTCCATCCGTTAATCCTCCTATAATTCCACATCCACCACAATATGTGCCAATGTTGGTCTTGAAAACATCCTCCCATCACAATCCTCTTCCATCCCTCTATCCATATACACTTTCCAACATCCCATCCATTATCCCACATATCCCCCTATCAAATCCTTTAATCCATTCCCTTGCATAATCCATCTATCCTAATAAGGTTGTACCAACATCTAATAGTCAATTCAAACATGGTCTCTTATTGTAGAAATTGAGAAAGCCAACTTCATAGACCCTGAAGATCACCTACATGCAAATAACCTATAACAGAGAAGAAGAGATGGAGACAAAAAAGCAAGGGTGTTCTGCAAGCTTCAAGAGATATTGCATTGACTGAATTGAAATAATTACAAAGATCAATCCTTAAAATGAGATCATGCAAAACCTAAAAGTAACCCTAATAGGTAGACATTTAATAATTAATATAATTATTAAATGTCACAATATGCAAACTAAAGTGAAATCTTAAGAGAGAAATAAAGGTAACTTAATTAACATAATTAAGTTAAAACCTTTACTCTAACACCCCCCCTTAAGATGAACAAGAGTGCAACTACAAACATGTGCAAGAACGCAAAGGTAACTACAATGCATGAAAGCAAACAAGGGTCCCAACACCTAGGCCTGATGAGGTACCCGAATACAACCAAATCTCTGTAAAGTGGAGAAATAGAGAAAACCTCATGGGAAAAACTCTAATCCAAAAAGAGATGCACAAGACATGAAGAACATCACTGAAGTAGAAGAAGCTACAAACAACTGTCAAAAGATGACTGCTATGGTGCTGAAGAACCTCCTCTAAAGATAGGATGATCAAGATCAAGAAGACAACAATCTGCATGAGTTCCCCAAACGACACTACTTGAATCAGATGGAAAACAAACGAAAACACCTGGAACGAAGATACAGATGGCACAAGTACCAATAGTCTGAAAAACACTGATCAATTGAGAATGGAAGATTCCTTCCAAGGTGAAACCAAGGAAGCATTAGCACAAATAGTATAATACCCCTCCATAATGTTGATTGGGAGAGCCTGACAGATCCACTGAAATGTTGTGTAACACCCTATAGTGCATGAAGGAGAAGAAACAACATTTGAAAGTGCACAAGAAAGCACCTACAACTGAAAAAGTGGTGTGCAAAACAAAGCACACATGCATGAAGTTGGAATCATATGGATCCACTGTTGTCATGGAGGGACACTCACCGGACAAAGGTGTGATGGAAAAAACAAAGGCACCGCACAACCCCCCCATGGCACTTTATAATATAGTGCGAGTATAAAATTTGGCACAACCTTATGTGAAAAATCCCCAAAATACATGTACAATAGTGTGGCACTTTATCTCAGTGCATTTACATATAAGATTGCTTACAAATGATGCTCAAAATGCTCACAAAGGAAAAAATACTGGAAATACATGAAGAATAGCCAAAAATGAAGCAACCCAGCAAACGAGAAGTTCCCAAGAGCTAATATGTCCAGGAAATTCACCAGAGTGTGAAAACACATAAAATTGAATAAAATATACCTGGAGTGAAATATGGAAAAATTGCATGGATGGAACTGAAGAGATCTGAAATATGGTTCCAACGTCGCTGAGATAGCGAAAAATGAAGAAACTGATCAAAAGTTATGAAGCTTGGGACTGAAAAAAACTCCTTTGACTTAAACTGGCTGTAGAATACACCAATAGAAAAATGAAGTGATGAGACCCACACCACTGGAAATTTGACAAAGTTAGCTTTCCGATGATATCTCGTTTGCCAAAAAACGATATCGTATGCCCAAGTTATGGCCTCTGCAAGAAAACAACTCCAAAGGGGAAAATAAACTAGTGCTGGATTAAATTTGACGGTCATACGGCCATCGCAGCAAAAATACGGGCCTAAATTTGATAGCCAAATGGTCGTCGGCAGATTTGCACAACTGGGCTTATTACAAAAAAAATTGTTTTTTTATAAAAAACAACAATAAAAAAACTTTACATATATAATTTTATTGTTTTTATAATAAAAAACATTAAGCAGTCACTGCATTTAGGGCCGCCGTCGGTGTGAAAAGGGCCATGTGGCGGACTTGTCAGCCACCAGCGGGTCTGTATAGATGACGCGATAGGGTACTATGTACCTTAACAATAAAATGCCCCAAAAATTTAAGCCTTTTTTTTTTAAAGCTTTTAATTTTTTTTTTCAATGAATTTTTTGAAAAAAAAAAATTCGTGGACGAAAAAAATAATAATAAAGTTTTTTTGACAAATTTTTTTAATACCTCGATCCGCATGCTGGGGAGGTTGTACAACCTCTCTGGCAAATTTTTTTTTGCCTCTCAGACCAACTTTGTCCAAAATGGATGAATGAACAATCGATTTTGGGGTTTTGGATTGTTGCAGACTTAATGGCAAGGTTCGTTTGGACTCAAAAGACTCTGATCAAATAGGTATGCCCTGGATCAAAAGAAACAAACCCTAAACCCTTGAAGCTCCAAGAATCCTTCAAAACACGAATAGGAAGCAACAAGTCTGGAGCTCTGATACCATGTAGATGTTGAGAAAGCCAACTTCACAGACCCCGAAGATCACCTGCATGCAAATAACTTGTCATAGAAAAGAAGAGATGGAGACAAAAAAGCAAGGGTGGTATGCAAGCTTCAAGAGAGATTGCATTGACTGAATTGAAATAATTACAAAGATCAATCCTTAAAAGGAGATCATGCAAAACCTAAAAGTAACCCTAATAGGTAGACATTTAATAATTAATATAATTATTAAATGTCACAATATGCAAAACTAAAGTGAAATCTTAAGAGAGGAATAAAGGTAATTTAATTAACATAATTAAGTTAAAACCTTTACTCTAACACTTATTACCTCATATGGAACTTGATGCTTGATTCCTTCATCCATATCCTTATCACATATCTTCCAAATCCATTTATCCACATCCCTATCCTTATCTATCTCTGTCCACACAATTTTCAAAAAATACAAAAAAATTCAAAAAATCCAAAAAAAATAATAAAGAGAAAAAATCATGGACAATGGTGAAAACTTGGAAAACAAGCATCTTGGATAAGTACCATGATGAAAACCTAGCAAATAGGATTCATGTGTAAATTCCCCATTTTTCAGCCTCCTACAATGATCTCATAACTGGGCTTTTACAACCATGATTTAGAGATTGGACATCTAACCTGAATAGTCATTCAACCATCATGAAGGTGCATTTAACTTGTCAACCCAAGGACATGAACTTGAAATGGGTCAGCACTGCATGTGCACTAGGGGCTTAAGTAGTCATTGCATTCTATGACTAAGAAACACAACGCTGAAAGTAAATAGCTGAAAAGAAATAAAGCAAATGTTGAACATCCACCAATAGCTATGCTTAAATTGAAATGCAAAGAAAGAATAAAAGATCTGAGCAAAAAACATGAACTACTCTGTCTTCTTTGGCTACAGGAACAGACACAAAATGGACTTCTAGTGGCTGCAGGAGCAATCAATGTCAAATTTCAAACTAAGTATCATACGACAAGTAATACTAAGCTAATGTTGAACTAAGAGAACTGATTACTCACCAAGTGGGCCCCCTTGGATAAGTATCCTCTAAACTAACAAAAACTCAGATGTTCGAACTTAGAACTTGATTTTTATTCACTGTAAATCATGCATACAAAGAGTAATGTATCTGTATTACTGAAATGAGAGTACAATGTAGAATCAAGGAACCTCCTAAGAAGGAGCATCCAATTATTATTTACACTACAACTAACAAGGCAGTCAACTCCATGACTGGGAGGATGCCATTTAGGGAAAACAGGGGAAAGTGGAGCGGCAACGGTTACACATGCATAGAATCCGGTCAAACATGCAAGTTAAGTGCAGATCCAACACAACAGTAACACCCATGCATGCTCGATCATTAAGGTCCACTGCAAGGCAGTTACATTCGGTTGCATGAAGAATCTTTGTTGTCGGCTGCCTTTGACTTGGAGCGACTTCTCAGCTGGACGTTATGGTGCATGCCTAGTTGGCGGTGTCTTCCATAACTTGACGTATTAAGTCTACAGTCCACAGTTAGTACACATAATATCTTCACATCAATAATAACCCTAAGAAACACTCATTAATCGCATGAAAAATCAACATAGATGACCCACATATTATGTCAAATATCATTAAAGCCTGCAGAGATAGGGTAATGTCGAATGTCAATGGTTTGAGGGAAACATTATGCCAATACTAGCATTTAACATTAAAATTCATGACATCAATGAGCAAATAGGCTATAGATTCTACCAAAACTAGACCAAAAACTAGGCTCATCACCATCCATTTTCTCTCCACACTTGGGGGCAACTTCATGCCAAGCATCCTCATCCTTCATCTCCTCCATCCACCCTATCGTACCCATCCTACCTATCATTTCCCATCTGTCCCAATCCTTTTGTCATCCTTGTGATCTTGATGTAGACAAGGGAATATATATATATATATATATATATATATGAAAATTAAGCTCAATTAATAGAATTACTTAGCTCTAAAATTGATGATGGGAGAATGGTGTTGATGATGTGTTGAATTGATTTGTCACCTCAAAAAATTAACTGCCTTGATTTGAGCACTTTCTTAGGTGATGTGTTTTCTTAGAACACTTTTTAGTTTGATCCCAAGTGCCATTAGTTAAATCTTGAGTGCTATGAACTTGATTTACCATGCAAATCTAATTTATTCTATGTAAGACCAATGCAATAGAGTAAGCCCCTAAAAAATTACTCACATTTATTTATTTTTAGATATTTAAACTTGTCAAGGTGGTGTTTAAGGACACTCTTTAGGTGTCTGTTAACTCAATAGTTAATGGATTCTCCTAGGTCACACCCCTTAGGAAAGTTGAATTCATGACTATGAGCAATTTCAAAGATATCATATGTAGACATGTAGATGGCCTATATGATGGTGACATAGATCCAATTATGTATTTGCCTAAATTGGAAATCAAAATATACTCTAATTATTCTCTCATATATCTTCCATATGTAGTTAAGTGCACATTAAATGTCTTAAATATGATGACATAAAACTTGTCACACAAATATGTGTTAAGTCAAATCATAATTGTTAGTAGAAGGTAGGGTGGGTAGTGTGTGGGGGAGGGGGTGGAAGGAAGGAGGGTGAGAATAAAGGAGTTGTTACAATTTGAATATGATAATTTTAAGTTTAGTTCATTCCTATTAGGATTGAACTAAGTCAATCTCAACCACTCAAAAATGAACCTTCGGAAAAAAAAATAACTAGTGCAAATGAGGACGACAACTATGGATAAAAATTGGACCACGTACCAAATCATGAATAGGAGTATGCTACTTTTCAATCTATTATTTGTACTAAGACATTCCACCAAAATAAATTCAAAATTAAATGAGAAATGACATAGACTACACTAATTTCACCATTATAGATATTTATTACCTTCACAAATATATTACGACTTATCGACAAACATTTATTATAAAAATATTATTACCATAGACCCTATAATAATTCGAATCTCTCCCATCTTAGTGCAATAAATAAATAAATATTACAACTTAGAAAAATAAGATGTAAAGTAGAGTCAATATTAAACCCTAGATCTAGTGCTTATAATAAATACATTATTCCTGGGTGGAAATACATTTCAATCTTCGCCCTATTTTCTCTGTTAAGACTTTAAAATAATGGCCATTGATTTGATACATCCAACGAGACAATAATGACATAGTGTGTACGATCTGTAGGGTTCCTGAGAGGAACTGGAAGCATGAGGGGCTAGTGAGCACATGGAGCTCTTACTCCCTCGATAATTATTTTTCAGTTGGACAAGATACCCGTATCCACTTAGCTTATCCATTTCCGTTTAGATTCTTCAGCTTCTGTCAGCAACGCCAGCCAACTTTGACGCCACGCTGTGGAAATTGACAGATATCTATAATGGCATTACCCTTACAACTGTAGCTTTTTAAAATCATTTTAACAAATTAAAAACACAGCCCACGAAAATTTCGACTTCCCACACACATGATTCTGGGTCCACCAAAACGCTGCCAACTACTCCTGTGAAATTAATGAAGAAAAATTCTCCCCACCAATGTATTCCCAAGATTTCTAATCTACCTACTTTCAAAGTGAATGCTTGTGCCCATCGCCCTCTTTCTTTGCACCCCTCTGCAGGTTTCAGGTATAAATAAAATTTAATGTGGTGCTGAAATCTGTGTAAATAAAAAAAAGTTCTCTACGGTGTAGTAATGGGCCGCCTTATTTGATCCGTCCTGTACACCTCTACTTATTATCCTAAATGAGAAACTCGGAGGCTCAACATTTGAAATTGATTGCGCAGAGAAAGAATTTTCCCTTTGGAGTTACAAAAAGAATTTGCTCTCATTATGGAATTGGGCGCCTTTGTACTTTTGGGTTCATAGCAAAAGTCGGGAGAGAGCCGTGAGTTAATCGAAGTTTGAAGTTAGTTGTTCAGAAGTCTGAACAAAGAAAGTAAGGCCCTAAAGCTTATTTTGTTATATCCACTAAGGAAGTGACAAGTGAGGAGCTGAGCTTACTTTGAAATGGAGGGATCCCTGTGCTCATGATCGATTCTGTAAAGCTCAGATAAATTGTTAGTAGAGTTGAAAGAAATGGGACGGCGCCATGCTTGTTGTCACAAGCAGAAGCTGAAGAAAGGCCTGTGGTCGCCAGAAGAAGATGAGAAGTTAATGCAATACATTTCAAAACATGGCCATGGTCGCTGGAGCTCTGTGCCCAAGCATGCAGGTCTGTAGCACTTATTATTTTATGTGATTAAAAGAAATAGCAAATATATGACAAGATTTACATAGGTAGATGGTACCCATCAAAAGATTTACATGATATTTTAAAGATGGTTTACATACTGCCAATTTTTTATATCCACTGCATGAAACCAGTTTTTATTGCTAATTATGTATATCACAAGTATGAAGTAGTAAATGATCAAGCGAATTTTTAAGGTAAGCATTCTGAACTGTGATTAATTTCAATGAATAGAAAATGTGGGATTTTGGGGTGTGTTGTTTTATGTGTTAGAAATTTTCTTTCTTACCTAGACTTATATCAGAGACCATACACATTTGTATGTGAGGCAGGATTAGAACGTTGTGGGAAGAGTTGCAGGCTACGTTGGATAAACTACCTGAGGCCAGATCTGAAAAGAGGCACGTTTTCTAGCCTCGAAGAGAACCTTATCATTAATCTTCACGCGAACCTTGGAAACAGGTAATAAAAGGATATTTAATCTCTGACATTATAGATGATATAGTTGCCCTGATTTGTAAGAAAACATTGAGATAGAATAATGGATTCACATGTACTATCATTCTCCAATATATGCATATATTACAGCATTGCAAGAGGAATTGAAATGTGAAGGTATTCATGAATAGCAGATGGTCGCAGATAGCTACACAACTACCAGGGAGAACTGATAACGAGATAAAGAACTTCTGGAACTCATGCATCAAGAAGAAGCTCCGCGCCAAGGGCATAGATCCCAGCACCCACAAGACCATTACCGATGTTGCAGCCGCAGGAGCTTCTGAGGATAAATCTGCGGATCATCACCAAACTTCTCCCAAGGTTGAGGAGTATGCTACTTTTTCTCATGAGCCTGCTAATCAGGATGATATAATTTCCATGAAGTCCAATACAATCACTAACAATGCTTTCCTACAGAAGCAAATATTTGGTCTTAACAGCTTCAACCAGGATGCAATATCTCAAGCTTTTAGTAGTCGAACTCCCAACAAACTAACAGATCTAAATCCAGCAGCTGGCTGCAGTAACCCAGTTCTCTGGTTGCTTTCAGCCTCAGCACAACCTCAAATTTATGGGTCTGAGGGAATTTTCAATGCCCAAGAAGAACAGTCTGCGATTAACCCTCACATGAAGCCAATTGTCTCAGAATGTACTCCATACAATACAATGTCATCAAGCAACTCCATGATTATGGACTCAAGTCATGCCATTCCGAGAACAACTACTTGCTTCTCTTCACCACTATCCGGTAGAATACTACCAATCCAGGATGAGTTATCAAATGAACTCATACAGCAGTGTGATAATCAAGGCCAAATCTGGGATTCAGATGAGAAAAACCAATCCATGATGGAAAGCAAGATTAATTCCTTAGAGGGGTCTATCAAATGGTCCGATTTTCTGCAGCAGCAGGCTTATGACTCCACAGACAGAGACAAGGGAAACTACGGAATTCCATGGCAGTTGCATGAAAGTCCACATATTTTCTACGAGAGATCCGCTCCATCATTACAGCATTCCAGTACATCTCCTGATCTGCAACATTTTGCTGCTGTTCTGGACGAGATTCAGCAGTAAATATATTATTAATTGGCATAACCATTATTACTTTCATGTAGAAGTACAAATTCTTTGTAACTTGCATATACTATAACAGGCCAAAATAAAGGAGTTGCCATAAATGCATGGTTGTGTTGATCAACATCAGGGCTGTTGTTCCAATTAAAATAAAGCCATTTACTAGTCTTTCATTCTTCTCTCATTCAGTTGCCCTCCGGCTGGACACAATTACAAGCCATGTAGAATATTTCTAAATACAGTACTTTAGGTGTCAAAATAAAATATTTTTTGTTAGAAGGTTGTTTGCCAGATTCTGTAAAGAAGGATATTTAGTGCAAAAATATGTATTGAGTGTATCAAGTTTTAAATCACTATCATGAATGTAATATTGATTTTATCCTCTGTTCCCATCAGACCATTGAACTTGTTCTACCATATGGTAAGAGTCAGATATAGTTATTCCAAGTATAATTATCTGAAAACATGGTAAGATATTGCACTAACTCTCTAAGATAAATTGAGATGATTATAATTGGAATAAGCTCTTAGTCTTGATTTATAAACTTGTTCATTTGATTGGTTGAATAAGAATTACAAAAATTAAACGTCGACTAGAGAGAATCTCTCATTATTTCCATGAAGATGTATAAACAGACACTACCTGACATTTCAATGCTTTCATATGTTTTTGGACGGCCAAACGTCACATTAAGAAATTCTTTATAGACCTTAAAATTACAACCATATACGAACAAGAACAACTATAACGACCTCGGGAGCTTTGTCCCGAATCAGTCCATCCACAAACTGAGAGCTCATTCTATTTCAAAGCATAGCCTCAGAATTGATATTCACCTACTTTT
>VDFB02105785.1:254275063-254518678 GCA_007258455.2 Sequoia sempervirens | reverse complement strand
ATGGATCCACTGTTGTCATGGAGGGACATTCACCGAACAAAGGTGTGATGGAAAAAACAAAGGCACCACACAACCCCCCCATGGCACTTTATAATATAGTGCGGGTATAAAATATGGCACAACCTTATGTGCAAAATCCCCAAAATACATGTACAATAGTGTGGCACTTTATCTCAGTGCATTTACATATAAGATTGCTTACAAATGATGCTCAAAATGGTCACAAAGGAAAAAATACTGGAAATACATGAAGAATAGCCAAAATCGAAGCAACCCACGCAAACGAGAAGTTCCCAAGAGCTCATATGTCCAGGAAATTCACTAGAGTGTGAAAACACATAAAATTGAATAAAATATACTAGGAGAGAAATATGGAAAAATTGCATGGATGGAACTGAAGAGCTCTGAAATATGGTTCCAACGCCGCTGAGATAGCGAAAAATGAAGAAATTGATCAAAAGTTATGAAGCTCGGGACTGAAAAAAACTCCTTTGAATTAAATTGGCTGTAGAATGCACCAACAGAAAAATGAAGTGATGAAACCCACACCACTGGAAATTTGACAGAATTAGCTTTCTGACGATATCTCGTTTGCCAAAAAACGATATCGTATACCCAAGTTATGGCCTTTGCAAGAAAACAACTCCAAAGGGGAAAATAAACTAGTGCTGGATTAAATTTGACGGTCATACGACCGTCGCAGCAAAAATACGGGCCTAAATTTGACAGCCAAATGGTCGTCGGCAAATTTGCACAACTGGGCTTATTACAAAAAAAAATGTTTTTTTTATAAAAAACAACAATAAAAAAACTTTACATATATAATTTTATTGTTTTTATAAAAGCTTAATAAAAAAAACATTAAGCAGTCGCTTCTGCATTTAGGGTTGCCGTCGGTGTGAAAAGGGCCGTTGGTGGCGGATTTGTACAACCACTGCCAACGGGTCTGTACAGCCGCCGATGCGATAGGGTACTATGTACCCTTAACAATAAAACGCCCCCCAAAAAAAATTCGCCTCAGCCTTTTTTTTTTAAAGCTTTTTAATTATTTTTTTTTCAATGAATTTTTTTAAAAAAAATAAATTTGTGGACGAAAAAAATAATAATAAAGTTTTTTTGACAAATTTTTTTAATACCTCGATCCGCATGCTGGGGAGGTTGTACAACCTCTCTGGCAAATTTTTTTTTGCCTCTCAGACCAACTTTGTCCAAAATGGATGAATGAACAATCGATTTTGGGGTTTTGGATTGTTGCAGACTTAATGGCAAGGTTCGTTTGGACTCAAAAGACTCTGATCAAATAGGTATGCCCTGGATCAAAAGAAACAAACCCTAAACCCTTGAAGCTCCAAGAATCCTTCAAAACACGAATAGGAAGCAACAAGTCTGGAGCTCTGATACCATGTAGATGTTGAGAAAGCCAACTTCACAGACCCCGAAGATCACCTGCATGCAAATAACTTGTCATAGAAAAGAAGAGATGGAGACAAAAAAGCAAGGGTGGTATGCAAGCTTCAAGAGAGATTGCATTGACTGAATTGAAATAATTACAAAGATCAATCCTTAAAAGGAGATCATGCAAAACCTAAAAGTAACCCTAATAGGTAGACATTTAATAATTAATATAATTATTAAATGTCACAATATGCAAAACTAAAGTGAAATCTTAAGAGAGGAATAAAGGTAATTTAATTAACATAATTAAGTTAAAACCTTTACTCTAACACTTATTACCTCATATGGAACTTGATGCTTGATTCCTTCATCCATATCCTTATCACATATCTTCCAAATCCATTTATCCACATCCCTATCCTTATCTATCTCTGTCCACACAATTTTCAAAAAATACAAAAAAATTCAAAAAATCCAAAAAAAATAATAAAGAGAAAAAATCATGGACAATGGTGAAAACTTGGAAAACAAGCATCTTGGATAAGTACCATGATGAAAACCTAGCAAATAGGATTCATGTGTAAATTCCCCATTTTTCAGCCTCCTACAATGATCTCATAACTGGGCTTTTACAACCATGATTTAGAGATTGGACATCTAACCTGAATAGTCATTCAACCATCATGAAGGTGCATTTAACTTGTCAACCCAAGGACATGAACTTGAAATGGGTCAGCACTGCATGTGCACTAGGGGCTTAAGTAGTCATTGCATTCTATGACTAAGAAACACAACGCTGAAAGTAAATAGCTGAAAAGAAATAAAGCAAATGTTGAACATCCACCAATAGCTATGCTTAAATTGAAATGCAAAGAAAGAATAAAAGATCTGAGCAAAAAACATGAACTACTCTGTCTTCTTTGGCTACAGGAACAGACACAAAATGGACTTCTAGTGGCTGCAGGAGCAATCAATGTCAAATTTCAAACTAAGTATCATACGACAAGTAATACTAAGCTAATGTTGAACTAAGAGAACTGATTACTCACCAAGTGGGCCCCCTTGGATAAGTATCCTCTAAACTAACAAAAACTCAGATGTTCGAACTTAGAACTTGATTTTTATTCACTGTAAATCATGCATACAAAGAGTAATGTATCTGTATTACTGAAATGATAGTACAATGTAGAATCAAGGAACCTCCTAAGAAGGAGCATCCAATTATTATTTACACTACAACTAACAAGGCAGTCAACTCCATGACTGGGAGGATGCCATTTAGGGAAAACAGGGGAAAGTGGAGCGGCAACGGTTACACATGCATAGAATCCGGTCAAACATGCAAGTTAAGTGCAGATCCAACACAACAGTAACACCCATGCATGCTCGATCATTAAGGTCCACTGCAAGGCAGTTACATTCGGTTGCATGAAGAATCTTTGTTGTCGGCTGCCTTTGACTTGGAGCGACTTCTCAGCTGGACGTTATGGTGCATGCCTAGTTGGCGGTGTCTTCCATAACTTGACGTATTAAGTCTACAGTCCACAGTTAGTACACATAATATCTTCACATCAATAATAACCCTAAGAAACACTCATTAATCGCATGAAAAATCAACATAGATGACCCACATATTATGTCAAATATCATTAAAGCCTGCAGAGATAGGGTAATGTCGAATGTCAATGGTTTGAGGGAAACATTATGCCAATACTAGCATTTAACATTAAAATTCATGACATCAATGAGCAAATAGGCTATAGATTCTACCAAAACTAGACCAAAAACTAGGCTCATCACCATCCATTTTCTCTCCACACTTGGGGGCAACTTCATGCCAAGCATCCTCATCCTTCATCTCCTCCATCCACCCTATCGTACCCATCCTACCTATCATTTCCCATCTGTCCCAATCCTTTTGTCATCCTTGTGATCTTGATGTAGACAAGGGAATATATATATATATATATATATATATGAAAATTAAGCTCAATTAATAGAATTACTTAGCTCTAAAATTGATGATGGGAGAATGGTGTTGATGATGTGTTGAATTGATTTGTCACCTCAAAAAATTAACTGCCTTGATTTGAGCACTTTCTTAGGTGATGTGTTTTCTTAGAACACTTTTTAGTTTGATCCCAAGTGCCATTAGTTAAATCTTGAGTGCTATGAACTTGATTTACCATGCAAATCTAATTTATTCTATGTAAGACCAATGCAATAGAGTAAGCCCCTAAAAAATTACTCACATTTATTTATTTTTAGATATTTAAACTTGTCAAGGTGGTGTTTAAGGACACTCTTTAGGTGTCTGTTAACTCAATAGTTAATGGATTCTCCTAGGTCACACCCCTTAGGAAAGTTGAATTCATGACTATGAGCAATTTCAAAGATATCATATGTAGACATGTAGATGGCCTATATGATGGTGACATAGATCCAATTATGTATTTGCCTAAATTGGAAATCAAAATATACTCTAATTATTCTCTCATATATCTTCCATATGTAGTTAAGTGCACATTAAATGTCTTAAATATGATGACATAAAACTTGTCACACAAATATGTGTTAAGTCAAATCATAATTGTTAGTAGAAGGTAGGGTGGGTAGTGTGTGGGGGAGGGGGTGGAAGGAAGGAGGGTGAGAATAAAGGAGTTGTTACAATTTGAATATGATAATTTTAAGTTTAGTTCATTCCTATTAGGATTGAACTAAGTCAATCTCAACCACTCAAAAATGAACCTTCGGAAAAAAAAATAACTAGTGCAAATGAGGACGACAACTATGGATAAAAATTGGACCACGTACCAAATCATGAATAGGAGTATGCTACTTTTCAATCTATTATTTGTACTAAGACATTCCACCAAAATAAATTCAAAATTAAATGAGAAATGACATAGACTACACTAATTTCACCATTATAGATATTTATTACCTTCACAAATATATTACGACTTATCGACAAACATTTATTATAAAAATATTATTACCATAGACCCTATAATAATTCGAATCTCTCCCATCTTAGTGCAATAAATAAATAAATATTACAACTTAGAAAAATAAGATGTAAAGTGGAGTCAATATTAAACCCTAGATCTAGTGCTTATAATAAATACATTATTCCTGGGTGGAAATACATTTCAATCTTCGCCCTATTTTCTCTGTTAAGACTTTAAAATAATGGCCATTGATTTGATACATCCAACGAGACAATAATGACATAGTGTGTACGATCTGTAGGGTTCCTGAGAGGAACTGGAAGCATGAGGGGCTAGTGAGCACATGGAGCTCTTACTCCCTCGATAATTATTTTTCAGTTGGACAAGATACCCGTATCCACTTAGCTTATCCATTTCCGTTTAGATTCTTCAGCTTCTGTCAGCAACGCCAGCCAACTTTGACGCCACGCTGTGGAAATTGACAGATATCTATAATGGCATTACCCTTACAACTGTAGCTTTTTAAAATCATTTTAACAAATTAAAAACACAGCCCACGAAAATTTCGACTTCCCACACACATGATTCTGGGTCCACCAAAACGATGCCAACTACTCGTGTGAAATTAATGAAGAAAAATTCTCCCCACCGATGTATTCCCACGATTTCTAATCTACCTACTTTCAAAGTGAATGCTTGTGCCCATTGCCCTCTTTCATTACACCCCTCTGCAGGTTTCAGGTATAAATAAAATTTAATGTGGTGCTCAAATCTGTGTAAATCAAAAAAAGTTCTCTACGGTGTAGTAATGGGCCGCCTTATTTGATCCGTCCTGTACACCTCTACTTATTATCCTAAATGAGAAACTCGGAGGCTCAACATTTGAAATTGATTGCGCAGAGAAAGAATTTTCCCTTTGGAGTTACAAAAAGAATTTGCTCTCATTATGGAACTGGGCGCCTTTGTACTTTTGGGTTCATAGCAAAAGTCAGGAGAGAGCCGTGAGTTAATCGAAGTTTGAAGTTAGTTGTTCAGAAGTCTGAACAAAGAAAGGCCCTAAAGCTTATTTTTGTTATATCCACTAAGGAAGTGACAAGTGAGGAGCTGAGCTTACTTTGAAATGGAGGGATCCCTGTGCTCATGATCGATTCTGTAAAGCTCAGATAAATTGTTAGTAGAGTTGAAAGAAATGGGACGGCGCCATGCTTGTTGTCACAAGCAGAAGCTGAAGAAAGGCCTCTGGTCGCCAGAAGAAGATGAGAAGTTAATGCAATACATTTCAAAACATGGCCATGGTCGCTGGAGTTCTGTGCCCAAGCATGCAGGTCTGTAGAACTTTTTATTTTATGTGATTAAAAGAAATAGCAAATATATGACAAGATTTACATAGGTAGATGGTACCCATCAAAAGATTTACATGATATTTAGATGGTTTACATACTGCCAATTTTTTATATCCACTGCATGAAACCAGTTTTTATTGCTAATTATTTATATCACAAGTATGAAGTAGTAAATGATCAAGCGAATTTTTAAGGTAAGCATTCTGAACTGTGATTAATTTCAATGAATTGAAATTGTGGGATTTTGGGGTGTGTTGTTTTTAAGTGTTGAAATTTTCTTTCCTACCTAGACTTATATCAGAGACCATACACATTTAAATGTGAGGCAGGTTTAGAACGTTGTGGGAAGAGTTGCAGGCTACGTTGGATAAACTACCTGAGGCCAGATCTGAAAAGAGGCACGTTTTCTAGCTACGAAGAGAACCTTATCATTAATCTTCACGCGAACCTTGGAAACAGGTAATAAAAGGATATTTAATCTCTGAGATTATAGATGATATAGTTGCCCTGATTTGTAAGAAAACATTGAGATAGAATAATGGATTCACATGTACTATCATTCTCCAATATATGCATATATTACAGCATTGCAAGAGGAATTGAAATGTGAAGGTATTCATGAATAGCAGATGGTCGCAGATAGCTACACAACTACCAGGGAGAACTGATAACGAGATAAAGAACTTCTGGAACTCATGCATCAAGAAGAAGCTCCGCGCCAAGGGCATAGATCCCAGCACCCACAAGACCATTACCGATGTTGCAGCCGCAGGAGCTTCTGAGGATAAATCTGCAGATCATCACCAAACTTCTCCCAAGGTTGAGGAGTATGCTACTTTTTCTCATGAGCCTGCTAATCAGGATGATATAATTTCCATGAAGTCCAATACAATCACTAACAATGCTTTCCTACAGAAGCAAATATTTGGTCTTAACAGCTTTAACCAGGATGCAATATCTCAAGCTTTTAGTAGTCGAACTCCCAACAAATTAACAGATCTAAATCCAGCAGCTGGCTGCAGTAACCCAGTTCTCTGGTTGCTTTCAGCCTCAGCACAACCTCAAATTTATGGGTCTGAGGGAATTTTCAATGCCCAAGAAGAACAGTCTGCGATTAACCCTCACATGAAGCCAATTGTCTCAGAATGTACTCCATACAATACAATGTCATCAAGCAACTCCATGATTATGGACTCAAGTCATGCCATTCCGAGAACAACTACTTGCTTCTCTTCACCACTATCCGGTAGAATACTACCAATCCAGGATGAGTTATCAAATGAACTCATACAGCAGTGTGATAATCAAGGCCAAATCTGGGATTCAGATGAGAAAAACCAATCTATGATGGAAAGCAAGATTAATTCCTTAGAGGGGTCTATCAAATGGTCCGATTTTCTGCAGCAGCAGGCTTATGACTCCACAGACAGAGACAAGGGAAACTACGGAATTCCATGGCAGTTGCATGAAAGTCCGCATATTTTCTACGAGAGATCCACTCCATCATTACAGCATTCCAGTACATCTCCTGATCTGCAACATTTTGCTGCTGTTCTGGACGAGATTCAGCAGTAAATATATTATTAATTGGCATAACCATTATTACTTTCATGTAGAAGTACAAATTCTTTGTAACTTGCATATACTATAACAGGCCAAAATAAAGGAGTTGCCATAAATGCATGGTTGTGTTGATCAACATCAGGGCTGTTGTTCCAATTAAAATAAGCCATTTACTAGTCTTTCATTCTTCTCTCATTCAGTTGCCCTCCGGCTGGACACAATTACAAGCCATGTAGAATATTTCAAAATACAGTACTTTAGGTGTCAAAATAAAATATTTTTTGTTAGAAGGTTGTTTGCCAGATTCTGTAAACAAGGATATTTAGTGCAAAAATATGTATTGAGTGTATCAAGTTTTAAATCACTATCATGAATGTAATATTGATTTTATCCTCTGTTCCCATCAGACCATTGAACTTGTTCTACCATATGGTAAGAATCAGATATAGTTATTCCAAGTATAATTATCTGAAAACATGGTAAGATATTGCACTTACTCTCTAAGTTAAATTGAGATGATTATAATAGGAATAAGCTCTTAGTCTTGATTTATAAAGTTGTTCATTTGATTGGTTGAATAAGAATTACAAAAATTAAACGTCGACGAGAAAGAATCTCTCATTATTTCCATGAAGATGTATAAACAGACACTACCTGACATTTCAATGCTTTCATATGTTTTTGGACGGCCAAACGTCACATTAAGAAATTCTTTATAGACCTTAAAATTACAACCATATACGAACAAGAACAACTATAACGACCTCGGGAGCTTTGTCCCGAATCAGTCCATCCACAAACTGAGAGTTCATTCTATTTCAAAGCATAGCCTCAGAATTGATATTCACCTACTTTTCTCTTATGACGATTTCTTCTGGTCAGAGAATAGAACCATAAAAATTTAAAAAATGTGAGAACAGATCTGTAAGGATTCATAACACTAAAACAAAAGTGTCAGCGAATCTCTCAGGGATCGATAGTAATGTGCGAGGAAACTTGCAAGGATTCCATAAACTTCATACGTTTAAACAGTCTGATATTACCAGTAAACAATGGCAGTCGGCCGGTGAGCTGCCCTGTCAAATTTGTAAGAAGTGGTCAGCAATTGACCCGGCAACATAGTTGGTATTCGACATTCTTTTATAACGTTTTCTTCTGGTCAGAGATTGAAACCATAATACTATAAAAACATTTGAGCAGAGCTGTGAGAATCCTGCAAACTTATGAGGATTCCATAAGTGTTATAATACTATAAAAACATTTGAGCAGAGCTGTAAGAATTCTGCAAACTTAGAAGGATTCCATAAGTGTTATAATACTATAAAAATGTATTAGCAAAATTCAAAAGTCTCCATACCAACAGTGTGATATTCTGTTTTTATGTGAGTCGATTTGAAATTTACAGCTCTGGCTAACAGTCGTGCATGTTCACAATTTTTCAAGCAAATAAAAGCAGGTGACGACAGGTGGGACTGCCCTGTCAAAATTGTAAGAAGTGGTCAGTAATTGATCATGCAATTTACTTACAATTTGACATGGGTACCAGTGTTTAAATTTGATGGCTGTACAATTGTATTTAGAGATATTTATTATAAAATATATATAATTTTTTAATAACACTGTATTACATGAAAGACAAGATTTTGTATAAAAATAAAAATAATTATAATTAAATATATAATAATTTTATGATATATATTTTTAAAAATTAGATATGTTAAATTTTGGATAGTTCTTTGATGGATATGGTCAACAGTTAAATTCTGGTCATATGAGGTGACTGATTGATTAATCCTTCCAAAAATTCCAATAACATACAAATATTTAATTGTTTTTAGTCGGTCTTTTTTAAGTTAATTTCATTATTATTATTTTTTTACATTTTCAATAAAAACTAATTGCATATTAATAAAAAAGGTTTGGTCTATGTCAAGTATATAAATAATATATCTAGTTTTTAATAATAATTCAAGAGGTCACAAGGTCTAGTCTCCCCCCAAACCTGGAGGGCAGGTCACGCTAGTGCCACCTGTCACATGAAAAAAGTTTACTAGCGCATTGTAGTTTATAAAGAGACGGATACTCATATATTCCTGCAGTCTAAAAAAAAAAGGACAATCAAAGTGACTTTTTCTACTAAGAAATTAATATATTTATCAATTTGAGTAACAATTGTATATGTTCACAATTTTTCAAGAAATTAAATGTGTGAGATAGGTGATTACCTTTCAAAATTGTAAGAAGTGATCAGTTTACTTAGAAATCTACTAGTATTTGATATGGGTAACAAGGCTTAAATCTAATGGTTGAATGACTATATTTAGAGATTTTTATTGAATAATATTAATATATTTTTTTTGGAAAGATTTTATTAGATGGGAGAGATGATTTTGTAAAGATCATGAAAAAACACATATAATTAAATATATAGCTTTTCTATTATATAAAGTTTTTAAAATAAAATATGTCTACAACTGTAATAGATAATTGTCATAAAAAATGTGTTTGATAAATGTAGGGTGATTGATTGATAAACCCTTCCAAAAACCATAATAAAGTACATATATTTAATAGTTTTAAGTCATATTCTTTTTGAAGTTAATTTTACTATTAAGTTATTTTTATATTTTTCAAAAAAATAATAATTATATATTAATTAAGAGGTTTGGTCTATGTCAAGTATATAACTAATATACTATAGTTTATAATAACATTTGGAAGATGATTTTACAATCGAAGTGAATTTTCATAACAACTGTAAGTGTTCACAAATTTTGAAGTAAAGAAAGACAAATGTCAAGTGGATTGCCTTGTTAAAATTGTAAGAAGTAGTTAGTAATTTACATACCAATCTACTTAATATTTGACATGGGTAACATGCCTTAAATTTGATGGCTATATGATTGAATTTAGAGATTTTTATTGTAAAATATAATAAATTTTTTGAAAGATTGTATTACATGAAAGGGAAGATTTTGTATATAGACCATTAAAAGTTATATATAATTATAATTAAACACATAGCTATTCTATAATATATATACTTTTAAAAATATGTTTGTAATTTTGAATAAGTAATTGTCAAAAAAATCGTTTGATAGGCAAAGTTGACTATCAATTTTAGACCCTATAAAAAATAATTGATTGGTAAACCTTTCCAAAAAATCTGATAATAAACCAATATTTAATCATTTTTAATCAAGTTATTTTTTAGAGTTAATTTTACTATTAAGATTTATTCTATACCAAGATACCCTAATTATAATAACAATTAAGATGATGTTGCAATTGAAAGGACTTTTCTACTAAAAAAACTAATATTTTTATGACGATTCTACAGTTGTAAAGACCAAAGAAAGTATTTCAAACAGAGATTTTGAAAGAAAAGCACGGTTGAACAAAGTTTCTTAAATCTCCTTAAAACCTCAATAAAAGAAGGTAATTGAAAGTGCAAGCTGTCCCAAAAGTTAGAATTCCCATAAAACTATCATGGGCCTTCTCTCTGTTAGTTTCAAATCTCATAAAGACTTACGTTGTTTGATTGGATGGTTGTCTTTTTTGTAACGTATGTTTGATTAGACCAAGCAACTTAAGGCTTACAAGTCATTCAGATTGATTACAACATGGTTGATGCTAAAACAGACAAGTCTATGCTTAATAATGATGTACGTATGATACAGTGGAGGAAAATGCATGAGAGTCACACATGCTTTGTTTTGGAGGTCAAATTAGCATAAAGAGATCAAGTACTGATAAGGAAATGGCACAAAAAATTGAGATAAGGTTAAAAACTTCACTTTCATCATAAAGGACGATGACTCAGTGTTCTTGGTAATGGAACAAGTTTAAAGGTAGCATTCTTTTGGACGGACACTGAATAACAGGGAACTTGTGGAAAGCTGAATATGAATATGATGATGGTATTATCTTTATAAGCTTCCATTTCTTATTAAGCAAGACTGGTTTGAAAATCAGATACCACCTCCATTGATTAAAATACTTTAGCTTTAAGATAGATGAAGTAAGCTTATACCTCATTTTTCATTATGGATGAAGTACACATATTCGTGACATTAGCAATGTAAGGTTTCTGTACGATGGAGAGGAATATCAGGGAAAAAAATATAAAAACTTCCTGGTACTACAATAATAATGTTGACATCTGAAATGAAACAAAAAGTTTCTTAAAAGTGAATAATTTCTTTTTATTAAGGAGAGTGTAGATAATTAGGTATGTAAGAATATTGAATTTTAATTAGTTGAGCATTGTGTTAGTAGGTGAATCATTTCTATTATAAAATTATGGCAGATTGGATTATTGCATTTTTGCATTTTCTTTTACTTTCTTTTTCAATTGTTTTAGCTTTTATCTTTTTCTTTTCCTTGTTTAGCCTTAGTCTAATCCTTTCCCTTTCATTTCCCTTTTCCCACATGTTCTCCCCTTTCATATGTGTTTCTTAGCTCTTAAAATTTCATTAGATATTTTTCCATCTAGTGGATAACATTTCCCAACCCCCTCATTAAATGCTTGTAGATATTTTCGTGTAGTGAACCATTCCCTTTCCCCTCCTAATATCTCACTTTCATTGATTATCTTGACATAAGGTCACCAAAATTTTTTAGCCATCCTTTCCCTTTGCCTTTCTTAGAAAATTGACCCTTTTTATGTATAAGGACATCCCCATAGAGGTGTGTGTACATGTTTGCGATATATTTTTTATCTTCTCTTGCCACCAAAAATCAATGTGGAATTCATCCTTAGATGTTTCACATGTTCCTACCCATCTCTTGCTCAAAACCTTAGCAAAAATCTATAAATACTCTTTATCATGAATTGATTTAGAGTGTTTTGGCTAGTCCATTCAAGGGGCTACAATGTAATTAATAATCATTCAATTGAAATAGGGGTTTACCTAGTTAAATTTGTCACTATTAGCTACCACAATCTTCTTACATTATTTTTAAATACATTGATTATCTCCACTTTTGAATTTGTTCAAATTCATATAAGTGGATTTTATCACTAGATTGCATTAAAAAGTGAATAGTAGTAGTGTATCCATTAAATCAGAATTTGATAATACAAAATTTAAAAGGTCATTTCTAAAAAAAATTCTACTTTTAAAGTACTTAAATTATAAAATTATGGGGTAATGATAAATAAGTTGAACCTTGTAAATTTTTTCATTGAGAAGTTGAGAAAATAGCTTAAATATCTACCTTGCATGGATAAAAATGTATAATTAAAAACTAAAACTTAAAACTAATCTATCGTTCATGTAAAAAATTACAAAGAGAAGAGCAAAGAAAATCAAAGAGAACAAAAAATCAAACCTGGCCCTACTCCTCTCAGACACTATTTGGAAAATGGACGAATCTAACTAAAACCAATATTTGTTGGACTTGTTTCCACAATTATAGTGTGAGATAGTGCAATCTTCAAAGGAAACATGTGTATGAATGTTGGCGAGTCTTATCTTGTATAAATGTGTTCAATTAACCATAGAAATATCTCCATCATTAGTGTGACATTAGTAGTTTAACACATACTAATTTTCATCAACATTTATTAAATTAAACACATAAGATTGGATGGAAAAGAAACAAATTTAGTGTTTGGAAAACACCATTAAATGAAAGAAAAAATAAAAATAAAAATAAAATGCCAAATTTTATTTGAAGTTCAAGGCTTCCAAATGCCAATGAGTTTTCCAATGGATTATAATGAGTTGCAAAAAGGTATATATAGGAAAATTAGATGGGAAAGAAAATAGCCTTTCCCTCCAAAAACTCACAAAATGATAAAAATACCTTTGAATGTGAAAGGTCATGGGTTGGATTTTCACCTTCTACTCTTTCCCTTGATTTACTTCAAAGTTCAATTAGATCTTCATTTTTAAGAGGATCAATAACAACTATTTGGTCAAGTCTATTTAATATCTTTGGTATGAAGTGCTCTCTCACTTCTTTCATTAATTTCTATCTTGCATCTTACAAGGATATGTGTCTAGAGAATCCTACAAGAAATTACTTTTCTTTGAGCCTGTTGAATTTCATGATAATAATTGTGTTTTAGAATTGAACCATCCAACCATGTTCAACTATCAATTTACCATCATAGTATTGATTCATTAAAAAAATAGAAAACTTGGTCTTTGAATATTTTAATTTTTAGTGATTTTTGTTGCTTGTTCATAATCTTCATTTGATAGCAAATTTTTCCATTATTTTAACAATTCACATTTTTTTATCTATAGTTTTAATTCTCAATAATTCAAATGTCTACTATCTTGTAGTAAACAATAATGAAGTATCAAATTCATTTAATTAAAATTTAACAATTAATTAAATAAAATAATTAGTCAAACTTGAAGCACCATTTTGATTCATACTCCCACATGACTCATTCCCTAACATAATGCATAAGTTTAGGATTTGGGTATGTGCAAGATCATCATGGAAAAAACAGGCCCTTAAGTGGCGAAAAATTCAGAAAAATCAAAGTTAGGCAATTTGACGTAAAAATTTGAATAAGTTATCTATATTACTTCAAAAATATGTAAGAATAGAATCTGTAGAAAATTGAATGTAGTTTATAAACTACTAGGTTTATTAAAAAAAAAATCTATTTGGTGAAAATTTGAAATTTCAATGCAGTAGTACTTAAATTTTAGGGAAAAAATAAGAAGTAGGTGTTTGTCTGACCACCCTAACCACAATAAAATGATAATATTTTTTTATAATATTTTAGATATAAGTAGAGGACTTATGTCCCGATCTGATGCATATTTTTTTGTAATTTTTTTCAAGTAAATAATTAATTATGAATTTTTTATTATAACTTTTAAAAAATATAAAAAAATCGTATGTCTAACAACCTTAACTTGGTCAAAACTTCATGAAATTCATTTTTTTTTTTTTAATCCTATAGTATGTGAAACATAGAATGTGATGCATGTTTTGGATTCAAAAAGTGTGATACTATTTGAAAGCTATAGATGTTTTTCAATCATCCTATCAATCAGGAATTTAGTCGTAATTCAAATAGAAAATGAATAATAATTATTTATTAAATTCAAAGTAAAACATAATTTATATTAGTGGAAAGCTGAGAATCTCCTTTAAAAACTCTATTCGTTTCATCAATTTTGGGTAAAAAAAAGTCGTCAGCCACATACCCTACACATACCCATCATATCGCCACTTTTTGGCCCATCATGATCTTGCACATACCCATTTTATTGATAATAATCATTAAAAAAATTAGGTAAGCTATGAAATTCATCTAAATATTATTTAACATTAGTAGGTATGATCCTTCTCAAATATATTTTTAAATAGAAACTATGCTTAACCTTGGCCATCATGTGTTCTTTCCACATTGTTTTGGTCATCACATTCTAAGTTTATTTTATCACCTAAGTCTAAAGTTGCTAGTAATAAATTCAAAACATATTTAAAGTGTATGGAACAAATAATATATTCTAGATGATAATTTAAATCTCTTGTTAATTGGTCCCCTTTAGTCAATTATTGTAGCTTTGGAATCCAAGTGGAGCCTACATAATTATTTCATACTATGTTCATCTTGCAAAATGCACATATCAAATGTTGCCAATACATTAGCTTTGGTAAAATAAACATAATAACATCTTGGTTCTTTCAATTTTCCCCTAATCATGGAGAAATACTAACTTGTTTAGATTTTTAAAAGTCCTTGAATCATATGCTTAAATCATGTAAATCATTTATTTGTGAAGTAAATGATGTACAAGTTCCTAAAAAAGAGATGGCATATTTCGAGTGTTCCTTCCAATTCATCTAGATAACTTCTATAGAAAACACCTCACTCTAATAAACCCTTTTATTTTGAACCTCTCCTCTTGTATCATTGACTTTGCAATTAGTAAATTTATTAAGTATTGTTATTTATCTTTAGGTCTTGAGTTGGACACCTAAAATTTTATGAAACTGATGAAATATTTTATAATCAAAGCATAGTATTCATGAGTTTTGACAACATAAGAATCTCTAGAGACTTGAGAGGGCCACATGAAAGGATCTCTAGTTGTTAAAGAATATGAAATGGAACTACAAAAACTAAAGGCTTGTTCGCATTTTCTATAAATATTAGTATCAACATATTTAGTGATTTCAATTTTTAACTCACAACATCCACCAACTGAACCCTTTCTTCCAATATCTTTAAGATAAGATTAGTTATAAAATTATACAATATTTATTCCTTTACCCATGTACAACCTTTTTTATTTGGAATTCCTTGAAGATGCATCAACATTGACTATGCTAATTTTTTTAGAAACCTTTGTTTTTAAGAATGATACAAAGTTGATCTAACTCATTTAAAAGGTCATCTATGGCCATGCCACTAGAATTATTAGATTGGATAAGGTTATAACAAATAAAATTCATGTCTATAACTTGTTCTAGGGATTCATAGTCAATAACATTAATTACTGCTTTGTAATTAAATGGGTCCATTATTTGTGATAAGCACGGTAAAAAAATAAGATAGGTATTTTTTAGTCTTTTGTTAAATTTATGGATAGGAGCTCTATGAGGTTACACCATGGATTATGTAAAAAAATTAAGAGATCCAATATTTTTAATATTTTATATTATATTGTTCCTTTCAAGATTTACATTTATCTTTGAGAAAATTTTGATTGATATATTTTGTTACCATTTAGTGTCATCCAATTTAAAATAAATAACATATAAAATAAGGAAAATTTTAAATTCTCTTTTTTTGGTCATATATGCTATGGTTAAATTATGCCCCTTCCTATAATTTTCTACTACTGTTGATAGGAAATATAGTTATAAAGTATTTAGAGAAATAGGTTTGATTGAATGTTGAACTAGGAACATCATGACATAGGTTTTATTGAGTGAGGAGTAAGTATAAGGTGGCTAATCTAAATACTTTGAGTGTCTAATAATTCACTTTCTCCTATTCCAAAACAATCATAAGTAGAGGATGCTAACAAATAAATTTTAAAATTTGTACATTTGTATTTAATAATTCTCATTTGTCTAAATATTCTTAAATAATAATTATTCTATCCATTGTGTGAATATCCTTCAATTCGGGCATTCCATGAGACCACATTTATTTGAGGCATTTTTTGAAACATTTCATTCACCTTACTTGTTTGAAATTTGTACATCTCTTGGAATCTTGAAATTTGTACATCTCTTGTTATCTTGAAATTTATACATCTCTTGGAATCTTTAGTTTGTATTTATGTTTTTCATTTATAGTTTTATGGATTATTTCTCTCCTAATTTTTTTTTGGGTTTGCATCTATTTCAAATTTCTAACATGGTACTAAATCTTTGGTTTTTATATTTTTAAGTATTAATATTTTTTTTATAGATCATAGTTCTTTGTGTTATCTTGTAATTTTTTGTATGATCTTTTGTATTTTAAAATGATATAGATAACTTTTATTTTTGAATGGTATTGTACAGTCATAAATTATCACCCTCGATAATTTTGCATTATGTTTTGCTCCCTTTTAAAGTATTAGACCCAATTAAGCATTCAGATTTCTAAATTATGCATTAAATAATCTATTTTAAATATTTTCTAACAATTTTCAAGCATACAAAAATGCTCTCATTTAATACTTTGTCCTTGACTTATAAACTTTCCAAAAATATGGATGGGATAGTAACACCTAGGGTGCCTATGTCCCCATATTTGGGCTCCAAATTCAAATATTTTGGTTGTGACACTTTATTATTTGAAATTCAAATCCCTAAAGTCAGCTATCAAGATTTAATTTTTAGGAAATTGAATAAATGTCTATAAATACCTAGTTATTGCACCATTTCAAAGAATAACACACTCTATCTAGCAATTCAATTGAGCAATTATTGTCAAGAGAATTCAAGAGTAAAATTTCAAAGAATTATAGCAACAATTCAAGATCTAACATCATTCAAAGTTTATGTGTGTTCATGTTTCTTTGTGAAGGCTAAAATTATTGTGGGTCTCCAAGCATCAAAGCATTCAAACAAATCTATCAAGAAAGATCCAAAATCATTAAAGTGATGTGTATGATGTCAATCCTTCAAGGAAATCATTGAAGGGTGGCGAGTTACAACATTTTTTTCATTCATCATTTCCTTCCTTTCCTTTATCGATTTATCATTGACATTGCCATTGTGGAATTGGAAACACTTACATGAGGTTTGATTGAGGCAAGCCCCTAAAATGGCCCAATATTTTCTCTCTACATTATGAATGTGCTATTGGGAAATTGTTGGATGGTGTGATGTGATGCTGATACGTGGTTGTCATTGATTTCAACACTATTAGCACTTGATATTCTAAGTGTTGTATATGTCGAGGATATTGAGAAAATTATAAGTGAATGTGTTCCTGGTTCCTAGTGGAACTATGCAGGTCATGAAGGAATTACGTTATGTACGTAAATATTTAGTTGTTGTGGATCAAAGGGTTTAATGTTGAGTATGTCTAGATCATCTATCAGAAGTTTCAGAGGTCCGCATGAACTCGTGTACAAGTTGTGGTCTAACAGTGTTTTGTTGGTCTCTATTAGAGTTTTTGAGTGAAGATTGTATGTTCCTAGTTATCTCGGTTGTTGCAGATGTCTCTCTACTATTTCTTGGTGTTTTCAGATGCCTCTAGTTCATCCTCTATCTTTGTGGTACGTCCACATGATTTGGTGAAGCCTGTGATTGAAAATATTCTCTTGCGCATGTTCAGTTTTCTTGTTCTTGGCTGACATGTTGATGCTAGCATGTTGTGGATGTTCGAGGCATGATTAATTGGAGTATTCTTGTTTTGGAGAAGTGAATTTGGGTCCCCACTATGTTGTAGCCAACCTTGGTGGGTGCGAATTAAAATTTTTATTGTGAATTTAAGCTGACATTGAAAATATATTATTTTCCTTTGGCCGACTTTTTTATGGTGAAATCTTTGTGGAAGATATATAAGAAGCAATATTGTGGAGTATGTGAAGTGTTGTTAGTGTGCTGAGTATGCGTTGTGTGCTCTTGTGTGCATAAGTGCAAATATCATTGAAGAGCAAGTGTGTAGAAGGTTGAGCGAAGTATGCAGAAGTATTGTGCCTAATTGGAACTGTAATTAGGCTTGGACAAAAGCCATTCTATCAGTTCAAATTTCCAAATGGTTTTAATTCGAATCTTTCTGTAAGACAGCGAGTCTTCTATTTATAATTGAGCAGTGAGCTCTAGGTAGTGAGCCTGAATGCATGTGCATTCCCCTTATTATTTTTCTTTATACTTTTAATAGAGTATAATCTTGTGGACTGGCATCCACCATGGTTTTTCCCCTAACAGGGTTTCCACGCAAAAATCTTGGTGTTCTTTGTCTCTTTGATGTGTTAATTTCTTATGGTTAATTGTTTATTCATTAGATCTAAGATTAAAGTTAAGTTAAGTTTATAAAGTTTAATTTTCTGTGATAGCTGATTCACCCCCCTCTCAGTTGTATGTCCTTGCTTTTGCCAACAATTGGTATTAGAGATAGTTCCTCTAAAGAAAATTCTAATAGCTTGAGGTGATCTAGGATGGCAACATTCAAGAAGGAAAACCCTATATTTGATGGCACCAACTATTCACTATGGAAAGTTAGGATGCAATTTCATTTATAGTGCATTGGAGATGCTATCTGGAAGATTACAAAGAATCAATACACTATTGCTAAAAATGGACCCTCCACTCCTAATTAGATCAAGGATGTAGATAGCAATACTAGAGCCATTGAAGCATTGGTGAGCACTCTGAAAAATTCAAAGATGGCTAATGTGGTAGGCCTACAGACAACTCATGAGATCTGGATAAAGTTGGAAACCTTGTATGAAGGAGATACAGAGGTAAAGATGACTAAGCTAAAAAGTCTGAAAGGTAAGTATGAAAACCTGAAGATCGGTGAAGATGAGAATATTACTTTTATGCAAAGAGTAAATGAGATAGTGCTAGGTATTAAATGTGTCAGTGGTTCAGTAAGTGAAGATGAAATTGTGGCTAAGATACTTAGATCCTTACCTCCCTCCTACAAGTCAAAAGTTCATGCTATTGAAGAGTTTATGTCTGTAAACAAGATGGCAAGAGACACATTGATAGGAAAGCTTGCTGCTTTTGAAATAAGTGAATTTGGTGAATCCACACCGAAGACTGAATCTGCATTCAAAGCTACTGTATCTAGAAGCTATAGGCGAAGTTACAGTCCTGGAGAGAGTTCTAGAAGGGCATCCAAATATGATGAAGAAATGAAACAAATCGAAGAAAAAGATAGAGAAGTTCTAGAACTAGAAGCACTCATTGCAAAACAAGAAGGAAGAGGAAAAGGTAAGTATGAAGATGTACTACCTATTAAATGTTTTTCATGCAGTAATATAGGTCACTTTGCATCAAGATGTCCTAAAAGAGTTCCTAGGTCTAAACCTAGAAACCTAGATTTTAGAAGAAATCTACTTTGCTGAAGAAGTAGTAACAGATGTTGAGTTTGATAAAGATGCTAGAAATGAGGATGATTGTGCCTTTATTGCTACCATTGAAAATAAGCCTAAACCTACTGAATCCACTAAAGAAAAGAAAGCTCTTGCAGCCCGTGTTGAGGAGAAACATGAATGGGTCATTGATAGTGGATGCTCACATCATATGACCGGTGAAAAAATCAAGTTTGTGAATCTAGAAGAGTATAATGGTAGGGTTGTGAGATTTGGATACAATAATGCTTGTGTGATTCGTGGTATAGGCTCTATTAGCCTTGGTGGTAAAGAAAATACCGATGATGTTCTCTATGTTGAAGGCCTGAAGCATAACTTGTTAAGTTTTGGATAGATGGTGCATAAGGGATATGATCTACAGTTCAAGGGTAGAAAATGTCAGATTCATGGAAAATTTGGAAACATGATTGTCACTGGTGTGCAGACTAAAGGTAACATCTTTCATTTGAATACTGTTAATGGTAGTTGCTTAATTGCTCAAGTAGATGAAAGTTGGTTATGGCATAGGAGATTGTGTCATGTAAACTTTGACAACATCATTAAGTTAAGTTCTACTCACGCAGTAAGAGATTTTCCTAAATTAGTGAAGCTTGCTAATGTAATATGTCAATAATGTCAAATGGGTAAACAAACTAGAGTTTCCTTCCAAAGCAAGCTATTTCACTCAAATAATGTGTTAGAACTATTACATACTAATTTGTGTGGTTCCTCTAGAGTTAAGAGCATTCATGGAGAAAGATATTTTATGCTTGTCATTGATGACTACTCTAGAATGATTTGGGTTTCCTTTTTGAGAGAGAAAAGTGAAGCATTAGATAAGTTCAAAAGATTTAAGGCCATGGAAAAAAATGAAAAAGGTCTGAAGATCAAATGCCTGAGATCTAACAGAGGTGGAGAATTTCTTTCAAAAGAATTCAATACTTACTGTGAAGAGCATGGAATTAAAAGATAGTTATCTACTCCCCAAACCCCTCAACAGAATGGAGTTGCAGAAAGAAAGAATAAAACAATTATGGATGCTACTAGAACAATGATGGTGGAAGGAAATGTGCCTCAGATGTACTGGAGTGAAGTGGTAAGTATTGTGGTATATACCTTGAATAGAGTAAATTTGAATGGTAATTCCGGTAAGACTGCTTATGAACTATGGTTTCATCATAAGCCTACTATCAAATACTTCAAAATATTTGGAAGAAAATGCTATATCAAAAGAGATGATGACATAGGAAATTTTGATGTTAGAAGTGATGAAGGAATCTTCCTAGGTTACTCCACAAAGAGCAAGGCATACATATGCTACAACAAAAGACTGAGAAAGGTAATTGAAAGTGCAAATGTCAAGGTGGATAAGGATTCAGTTAGATCATCTAGAAGATGTAGCTATGATTCATATGAAGACATCATGAACTGAGGGAAAAATTTGCAATCACCAAATCTACTTTAGATTATTCCATATGTTCTGATGAAGCAACCACAAGTTGTTCTGGTAAATCAATTCAGTCAAGAAGCGCAGTCAAGTGCAACTACACAAGTAAGTTCAACAAACACAGAAGTCCAAGAGAGTCCTAAAACTCCAAGGTATGTAAAGCTGAATCATTCTGAAAGTCAAATCATAGGAGACAAGAGCAAAGGAGTGCAAACTATAAAGAAAATTGTTGAAGAAAATTGTTTGATTTCCAAGATTGAACCTAAGAATGTCATTGAAGCCTGTCAAGATGTACACTGGCTGGAAGCTATGAAAGAAGAACTGTCACAAATTGAAAAGAATGACACATGGACACTGGTTCGTAGGCCCAAAGACAAAAATGTGATTGGCACTAAGTGGGTATTCATAAACAAGCTGAATGAAGATGGTGAAGTGGTCCGAAATAAGGTGAGACTGGTATGTAAAGGTTACTCCCAAATGGAAGGTATAGATTTTGAAGAGAACTTTGCCCCTGTTGCTAGAATTGAAGCAATAAGACTATTTCTTGCTTATGCTACTTACAAGAACTACAAAGTTTACCAAATGGATGTAAAGTCCTTATTTCTAAATGGGGAACTTGAAGAAGAAGTGTATATTGAACAACTAGATGGATTTCAGCTAACATATGAGGAAGACATGGTTTGCAGGTTAAAGAAATCCTTGTATGGACTCAAACAATCCCCCAAATTTTGGTATGCCAGACTATACAAATACCTATTGAAGCTTGGATTCTCAAAAGGTAATGCTGACAGTAACTTATATTTCAAGATAGATCATGATAAGGAATTAATCATAGAAGTTTTGGTTGATGATATCATCTTTAGTGGAGATGATAATTTGTACATGAAGTTTGCTGATAAAATGAAGAATGAATTTGAGATGAGCATGATTGGTGAAATGAAGTTCTTTCTGGGATTGTAAGTTTCACAATTGGATCAAGGGATTTTCATATCTCAGTCCAAGTATGTGAAAGAACTGTTAAAGAAGTTTGGTATGGATGATTCCAAACCGGTTGGTACACCCATGGTAACCGGATGGAAGTTGACACAAAATGATGATTCTCCTAAGGAAAATCAAACTAGATACAAATCAATGATTGGAGGATTACTCTACTTAACATAGACAAGGCCAAATATTGTGCATGTTGTATGTATGGTTGCAAGATTTCAAGTTGATCTAAAAGAATCACATGTAACTACTGTCAAAAGAATTTTTAGATACTTGAAGGGAACTGCAAATTTTGGACTTTGGTATTCAAAGGATGATGATCTTACACTATGTGCTTATACAGATGCTGATTGGGATGGTGATGTGGATGACAAAAAAATTACTAGTGGTGGTGCTTTCTTCCTTGGGAAGAAGCTGGTATCTTGGTTAAGCAAGAAGCAAAGCTCTATTTCTCTATCCACTGTTGAAGCAAAATATATTGTTGTTGTAAATAATTGTACTTAGGTACTATGGATGAAACAAATGTTGAAAGATATCAAGGTGATATATGAAGAACTTATTGCAATATACTGTGACAACTCAATTGCAATAAATATATCAAGGAATCTGGTACTACACTCAAAGACCAAGCATACATCAATCAAGTTTCACTTCTTAAGAGAGAAAGTGAATGAGAAGGAAGTTAGACTAGAGTATGTACCCACAAAAGAATAAATTGTAGATATCTTTACAAAGCCATTTCTGAAATATACTTTTGAGTATCTTAGAGGAATGCTAGGGGTAGTTACCCCTCCTAACAAGAACTAAATGATGCACTTACTTGCATGAATCCATGAGCTACATTGCTATATTTTAATCCGGATTGATGTTTCTATGGCTGCTACTCAGGGGGAGTAGTTAGATGTGTATAGATATGGATTAGAGCATGTGTGTGGAAAGGTCATAGTTACCTTTTCCATTGATGTCAAAGGGGGAGAAGTGTAGTGTGAAAAATGTAAATATCTAAGGCGCAGAAGTGTAGAATGAAAAATCTTTCCAAGAAGAAGAGCAATTGTGCAATGTGTTGGGTTGATAGTGTTTTTCACATCATGTGTTTTCATCAATGCCAAAGGGGGAGATTGTTGGGAAATTTTTGGATGGTGTGATGTGATGCTGATACGTGGTTGTAATTGTTGTCAACACTATTAGCATTTGATATTCTAAGTGTTGTATATGTCGAGGATATTGAGAAAATTATAAGTGAATGTGTTCTTGGTTCCTAATGGAACTGTGAAGGTCATGAAGGAATTACATTGTGTACGTAAACAGTTAGTTGTTGTGGATCAAAGGGTTTAATCTTGAGTATGTCTAGATCATCTATCCAAATTTTTAGAGGTCCACATGAACTCGTGTGCAAGTTGTGGTCTGATAGTGTTTTGTTGGTCTTAGTTAGAGTTTTTGAGTAAAGATTATATGTTCCTGGTTATCTCGGTTGTCGTAGATGTCTCTGCTATTTCTTGGTGTTTTTAGATGTCTCTAGTTCATCCTCTATCTTTTTCGTATGTCCACATGATCCGGTGAAGCTTGTGATTGAAAATATTCTCTTGTGCATGTCCAATCTTTCTTGTTCTTGGCCGACATGTTGATGCTAGCATGTTGTGGATGTTTTAGGCATGATTAATTGGATTATTCTTGTTTTGGAGAAGTGAATTTGGGTCCCCACTATGTTGTGGCTGACCTTGGTGGGTGCACATTAAAATTTTTATTGTGAATTTAAGCCAACATTGAAAACATATTCTTTTCCTCTGGCCAACTTTGTTATGGTGAAATCTTTGTGGCGGATATATAAGAAGAAATTTTGTGGAGTATGCAAAGTGTGGTTAGTGTGTTGAGTATGCGTTGTGTGCTCTTGTGTGCATAAGTGTGAATATCATAGAAGAGCAAGTGTGTAGAAGGTTGAGCGAAGTATGCAGAAGTACTGTGCCTAATTGGAACTGTAATCAGGCTTGGACATAAGCCATTCTCTCAGTTCAAATTTTTGGATGGTTTTAATCTGAATCTTTCTATAAGACAGCGATTCTTCTATTTGTAATTGAGCAGTGAGCTCTAGGTAGTGAGCCTGAATGCATGTGCATTCCCCTTATTATTTTTCTTTATACTTTTAATAGAGTATAATCTTGTGGACTGACATCCACCATGGTTTTTCCCCTAGCAATGTTTCCACACAAAAATCTTGGTTTTCTTTGTCTCTCTAATGTGTTAATTGTTTATTCATCAGATATGAGATTAAAGTTAAGTTAAGTTTATAAAGTTTAAATTTCTGTGACTACTGATTCACCCCCCTCTCAGTTGTTTGTCCTTGCTTTTTCCAACATGTGCAAGTCACAAGTTGAAGAGGATCAAAGGAGGCTTGAAGACACTTTGTTTATTGCTACATTCAAAACCCTAGTCCTTAATAAATCTCAAAAATTCAATTACAGAAATACTTGACAAAGATATGATAAGTTTGTAGATAGGAAATAGAAGTACAAATATGACATCAAAGAACTATGCAAACAAATCCAAAAAATCCCTAGCAAGATAGTGACACCCTCGACACCAAAATCCAAACAAATTCGACTAAAATTTATAAGTTAAAGGTGCACAATGTCCTCCCCTTTTTGTTTTTGGTGTCTGATTTCCTCTGTGACTTCTTAGATCTATTGTATTCATACTAGAATATTAATTTGCATCATTAAGTTAATTAGATTATTGCATTTCATAATTAGGACATTTCCAAATTTGGTCAAGGGAAAGATGACTCACCTTTCAAGGTGTAAGTCAATCACATACCTTGTCCAAATCCATCAAATCCTCATTCCATCCTTTCATATCCATTATCACATCCTATCCTACCTCCATCTGATTTAATGAAATTAGGGAAAGGTATGGAACCTTAAGAAAACAAAAATCCAAAAGGGTCCCTCCCCCTTTTCCACCATTTCAGGTATAGATAACTAGAAAGTGTGTATAGTGAATTTTATCTACTAAAACTATAAGGAAATTAACTAAAACCAAGAAAAAGATAAAAATAAGAAAACACTTAGATAAGGGCAAGATGAAACTCAAACCTACACTAAAATACATGAAAATGGATTCCAAGTTGAGCTTGATGTTGCGATTACCCCATTGATTTGAAGCTATGTGTGCTCATGGTTGGATTTTGACAGCATAAACCCTTGTATTTTCTCAATTTGGTCACAAAATGATGAGATCTAGATATGGTTGCAAGATGGTAGTATGAGAGTGTGAGAGATTGAATACATGAATTGGTTGAGTGTGAAAAATGATCGTGTTAGTCATTTACAAGGGGGAGAATATGTTGCATGGTGGAGATTGAAGCTTGGGAAGATCAAGGATTGAGACATGCCTTGAGGCATCTCAAATCTTAAGGTGATGACAAGTGTCATCACATGGGGAGATGAGAGGATGAGGTGGAGCATACTTGGAAGTACCCTCGGGAATGGGAAAGATATCCTCATAATGAAGTTTCTTGTCCACTCTTCCCAAATAATGGGAAGATGTGACAAGAGGGAATTTAAAATTCCCTTTATAATGCTCATGGCGATGGGAGAGGAATTAAAAATTCCTCTAAAATACTAGATAGAATAAATAGAATTTAAAATTCCATTGGGGGATGTGGGATGAATAAAATGGAATTAAAAATTCCATTGGCTATAAGTAGAATTTATTAGGGGGTTGACCAAAGGGTTAATTAGGCTATATAATCAAGGGTTTAGGATTTGCAAGTGAGGGATTAGAAGGGTGGATTAGGCTAATAGAGAGAAATTAGGGAAAAGTTGCAAGAATTGGAGGATGTGACATTTCCTAATCAAGGATTAGGAATATGCACATAGTTAATCAAGGATTAATCAAGTTAATCAAGATTAGAATTGGATTATGGATGATGTGATATTTGGAGAGAGAAAGGGGATGAATTAAAAATTAATTTTAATTCATGTGGGTTGATGAAAATTAAATAAATTGGTCTATTTATTCAGTTTAGAGAGGAAAGGTTAAGATGGTGAAGTATTTAATCAAATAATTAAATACCTTAGAGGGCCTTAGGGAAAATTATTATTTAATTAATGTAGATGGGAAGATGGAATAGACGAAATAAAGATAAATTTGACCAAATGTAAATGGTCAAATCTAGGTGTCTACATTTTTCCCCTCTTTGAGATGGTTTTACAAAGTAACATTATCTCAATGAATATTATAACATTGCACCAATAAGAAGATGATTTGATTAAGGAAGATGCCCTTGTCATTCAAAGGAGTGACTAGGAGGAAATATGGTGCAAGTGAATATGAGGATTAGGATTGAGGATGCCCCCTTGAGAAGATATGTGGGGTCAAGAGAACACAAGTGTCCTCTCAAAATGGATGAAAGGATGAAAGGATAGATGGGGAAGATGATGCAAGATGATGAATAGAATGTGGGATGGGAGGAGGAAGAGATAATAGATGGTGAGATGATAAGCAGCAAGCACAAAAGGATTTAAAGAAAAAAATGATGTTGCCTCGGTCAAGCTAAAAATCCAAGATTGATTGATGGTGGATGGAGTGTTGTCAGTGGTAAGGAATGATATATACCAAAACAACAAAAGGATTGGAAAGGATACATCCTGATGATGATGATGGGAGTGTTGTTAATGCGGGAACAATATATCCCAAAACAAAACAAGTAGGAAGGATACATCCCAATGATGATGATGATGGGAGTGTTGTTGATGTGGGAATGATGTATCTTGAAACATCACAAGGATTAGGAAGGATACATCTCAATGATGATGATGATGATGATGATGGGAGTTTTATTGATGTGGGAATGATATATCTCAAAACAACATAAAGATTATGAAGGATACATCCCGATGATGATGATGATGGGAGTGGTTTTGATGTGGGAACAATATATCTTGAAACAACACAAGGATTAGGAAGGATACATCCTGATGATGATGATGATTGGGATCAAGGCTTGTAGCATGGCTATGAACATGACGAAGGATGTGATTGAATGGTTTGTGCTAGATGGCATGAATGTGGATTTTCTTGAGATGTGATATGGCTAAGAGAAATAGGATTGATGAAATAGATGACTATGATAGAGGAAAAGATGCTTAGAATAAAAAATCTATATTATCCTAAATGAATTAATGAAAATGAAATGAAAATTCAATGATGGAAAATATTCTTAAAATAACAAATTATCATATCATTTAAAAAAATTAATGGAAATGAAAAGAAGATGTAATGATGGAAAAGATGCTTAGAATTAAAAACATATATTATTCTAAACAACTTAATGAAAATGAAATGATGGAAAAGATGGAAGGATCAATGAATGATAGGGAAATGGATGGGGGAAAATCACTTGCACAAAAAAAATCCAATTATTAGGAAATAAATTATATGAATGGAAATAAAAATGGGGTTAAACGATAGATGGTAGGATGAGGAATGATAGGAGAGTGACCAAAATTGAGAAATATACTTGTTATGCATTATGCTGCCATGTAGTGAGAACTTAATTTGATATAGCATGGGATACTATGCACTAAGGTATGAGGAACCAATGTATCTTTGTACCACATGCATAGAATTGACACAATAAACAAAAAGGTTTTTCCAACATCTCACAA
Organism: Sequoia sempervirens; assembly: GCA_007258455.2. NCBI lineage: Eukaryota > Viridiplantae > Streptophyta > Pinopsida > Cupressales > Cupressaceae > Sequoia > Sequoia sempervirens. The sequence goes on along the minus strand of VDFB02105785.1, from coordinate 254,490,820 downwards.
AGTCATATTGGGATTTGGTGGGGCCGATGTTGGAAAAACACAAACACAAGAGGTTTCCCCAGCATAACACAAGACCACAAGGAATCTTAGTGGGTACAACATAGGACAACTAGGAAAAAAAGGGCCATGGAAAACCAAGATATGCCCCTATTTCTACTATTCAAAGTACACCATTGATATGATGGATCATGGTGACCTAAAGTAGGTATAGTAGGAAGATCAAAAGATAAACAAAATGAAAAAGCACGAAGAAATCACAATAAATCTCAAATATCCTTTTCCATGAGGACAATGGGTGGATGAACTAATGTGGTTTGATGTGAGGAATGATATATCCTACAAAGACCAAAGATGGATGGGGTATATTCTAAGATCAACATGACATTGGATAATCAAGATGAATTGAAACCTTAGCGGGCTAGTAAATTTTGTTATACAAAACAGCTAGATAGGGACTCTTGGTGACACAATAGACATAAATATGGGACCTATATGATGGAACAAGATTTTCCTTATGCACCAAATGATCGGTATATACAAGATGTACAATATTTACAAGAGAATACAGATTGTGTGAAGCTCAGGAATGGGATAGTTATCCAAATCATCAAAATATGAATTAGGAAGATGATGATGTGTTTGATAGATGAGTTATGAAAAGTGATAGGAGATTTTCAAGATGTGGGATAGAGGTAGAAGTGATGATAGTGGGATGGACGGTATTGGATTGCATGAGGGTAGCCTATAGCTAGATACTACTAACAAAGGATTATGGGATGGAATGGGGATGTGGATGAATGGATATAGAGATAAGTATGGAGAGATGGAAGGATGATAGGATGGAGGAATGGGGTTCAATAAGGATTTGTAAATGAAAGGTATTATTGGATGGAGGATATGGAGATAGGGATGGTGAGATGGAAAGATGATAAGATAGGGGGATAGGAAGATAAGGATGGGGAGATGGAATTATCATGGGATGAAGGGATGAATGGTTTGGAGGGATTAATGGAAGGATGATAGGGAGATAAAGATAGTTAGATGGAAGGGATGATATGATGGATGGATGACATGGAATGGGATCTCCAAGGAATATGTCACAAAGGAAGAAGATCCCCCACTCTAGATATGTTATGTGTGATGAAGCAAGAGGGAAGGAAGATAGGAGGATGAGTAGATAAGGGAGGTAAATGGAGGATGATATTATGGGTGGATAAGGAAGGGAGATGTATAATAGAATGATGGGGAGGATAGGGGAATGTATGTCAAGAGGTGTCCAAAGCACATATATCTATATTACATTATTTAGTCACATCTTTTTTTATCTAGGTTGATTATACTCATTTAAATATATATTAAATAGAATTATATAAAAAAATCCATTTGAAACTTAGGGACATTATTCTAGTACAAATCTAGGTTTCTAAGAAATAGAGGGCCTCTAGTAGTTGAATGGACTTTGAATTTGAGTGTTCAATTTTATTTTTTAGGAATAATGATAAAGGTAGAGAAATGTGAAGGGAAATCTAAATCCTCCCTTACCATTTTCTCTTGATAATGGGAGAATTGTACCAATAGTATAATGGGTGCTTGAAAATTTTAAGGAAATCAAGAGGCCTAAAAACCATGAGAAGCAAAGCCTAGAAGGTTTTATAACTATGTGAAAGACATGATTCAAAAAGGTTGTGCTAATAAAAACAACAAAAGTTGGAATTGAAAGGACACATAAGAGAAAAATATACTTCCTAGACTAATTTATGAGAGGTATGTGTAAAACTTAAATTGATCATACAATTAAAATGAAATCAATATAAAAAGAAATATACCATAACATGGTGTTTTATATGGGGAAAATATTTTTAGGAGGAAAGCTCCATGCTCTAAAGAAACTCAAAGGTCTATTTAGTGGTAAATGGTTACAAGATACTTCTAGAGTCTAAGCCTTTACATGAGTATCACTAAGAAGGGAATTTGGAGCAATTCTAGCAACAAAATGTACCTAAAAAACTCACTATGCAACCTTCATCTAGATAGAATCCAATGAATAGGAAAAGAAAAAACCACAAAATAGGTGTTATTTTCTAAAATAATGTGCTCAAATTATGAATCTAAAGTAATACCATATTTCGCCCAATCCCTAATTCTTGAGCTGCTCATGGAATTCTAAGCTAAAAGAAGAATATTTTCTTACAATTATCTTATTTTTATATAAAATATATTATTTGGAACTCCTCAATTTTGTTGGAAATATGTGCCTCAAACAATACAGGCTGAAACCTCCATCAGAGCCAAGTTGGTGTGACATCTTTATTGTCTGGCCGACTAGTAGCTTGATTCATTCTAGTTTGTATAGGTCACTGTGACCTTGCAGATGTCTTGCCGAATGCTGTCACTATGGAGCTATCTCTATGACAAGGAGTGTTCGGTATGACCTCTTAGTGCTCGGGAGACCTCTGGCTGACAGGCCATTCAATCATGTATCGGGGAGACTCATGGCGACCACGGGCTTTGGGATAGCTTATAGCGGCTCAGTGAGAAGTCCTAGCGAATAGTGAATGTCTTGCCGATAGGAATACATTTGATGTCTTCGCCATAACATAAGGGTCCCAGTGTGACGTCTTAGTGATAGATGAAAGTCATGCCGATGGGGACACACTCGGGAGTCATCGTTGTAACACTAAGGTTTCGTTATGAAGTTTGGGAAATATGCAAATGTCTCATCGATGGAGGCTCAAGTGTTAGCTATCAGAGTAACTCAAAGCGGTTGGGGAAAGGTCTTAGCGAGACTGCTAAGTCTTGCCGATGGCTATCAGGGTAACCCAAATGGTTTGGGAAGAAGTCTCAGCGAATGCTGTATGTCTCACCGATGATGAGGGTTCTTTGGTCTAGCTCTTGGCGAATGGTGGTCTCGATGTAACTTTGAGATCTTGGAGAAACCTCTCGGTGAAGGTGTTAAGTCTTGCTGACTATTCATTGGAGCTCGGTATGTCTTGTGACTTTGATATAACCTTTGGTGGCTCACTATGATCTCCTGGCGAAAGCGATAGGTCTGGGCAACTGCTTGGTGTTTTGACGTAACACATGAAGCTCAATGGAACATCTTAGTGACTACGTTAACTCTTAGTGATACTGATATGAAGGTTATGTGGCATCGGCGAGAAACTGTTAGTGTCTCACCAAGATGCCAACATAGTGCAAATTATGTTGATCGAGTAAGAGCATCCTATGTGGAGTCTCATGGACCAATAGGAGAAGCCGAATCTGAACAGTTGGAAGAAAATTGGTTGCAATGGTTCTGTGAGGAAGTTCGACAGATAGGGAATGCCATGGATATACTCTGCAATTGCAGAGTGTGATCGGTTGGTTAGTTTTGTTGAATCGACAGATTGTTGTTGATCAGTGAATGTATTCTAATCTGTAAAGGTTGTCACTTGAAAATTTTTGTTTGAAGAATGTTCATGGTGAATGTTGCTAGATAATGACACCAGAAAGATAAGTCTGGCATTTGTATGTAATTTCTGTTATTTTAATACAAAGTGATTTCTCTTGGTGTGGTGGGTTTTTCTCCCGTAAGGGTTTTCCCACGTATATCTGGTGTTCATGTGTGATTTTCAAATACTCTGTTTTTGTTATCTGTTTCATATTGCATCTTAATTGGACTGTAATTGTAAATTTTAAAGTGTATTTGTATTCTTTCCTGAAGTATTGACGTTAGGAGAATTGTTTTCCGCATCTAATTTTCCTTACAAGTGGTATTAGAGCCTGGCCAGTTGTGTTATCCTTGTGGGTACATTGGGTTTTTTGTGTCAATTCTATTCAGTGGGAGTCTTGTAAGGTTTGTTTTTTCTAATTATAGTTTAAGATGGCTAGTACATCTGGTAAGATTGAAATAGAGAAATTCAATGGTAGTAACTATGAGTTGTGGAAACTCAAGATGGAGGATCTTCTTGTTGACCGTGATCTTTGGATTGCTATGGCTGGAGCGAAACCTATAGGCATGAAGCAAGAAGATTGGGAACTTGTAGATAGGAAGTCTAAGGGGCTGATAAGGCTCTGTTTGGCAGACTTAGTGCTTCTAAATGTGCATGAGGAGAAAACTGCATCTACCTTGTGGAAGAGACTGGTGTCTATTTATCAGGGGAAGTCCTTGGTGAATAAACTATTCCTGAGGAAGAAACTATACTCTTTGAGAATGCATGAAGGAGGGTCTATAGCTAATCATTTGAATGCATTTAATATGCTACTTGCTCAATTGACATATGTTGGTGTAAATACTGAAGAAGAGGATCGTTGTATGCTACTATTGTGTTCTTTGCTAGACTCATGGGATCATCTAGTGATGGCTATTGAGAGTACAACATCTAGTTTCAAGATGGAGGATATTGTTGGTTCTTTGCTGTCAGAAGAAATGAGAAGGAAGTCTTCTGAGATGGTGAAGGAGGCTCTTGCTGTCAGAGGAAGGTCAAAGGAGAAAGGCAAGAAGAAGGACAAGAAGTCCAAGTCAAAATTAGAGGGGAGATCAAAGTCTCTTGGAAAGAAGTACAAGGTGAAATGCTGGAACTATGGGCAACCTGGTCATGTCCGAAAGGATTTTAAAGAGGAGAAAAAGAAGAAGGGCTCTTCTGATAATGGTTCTTCTCATAGTGATGGTGAGGCCTTCATTGCAGCCTTGGCTACACAGGCATCAGATGATGTCTGGCTGATTGATTCTGGAGCATCTTTCCACATGACTTCTCACAAAGAATGGTTCAAAAAGTATGAAGAATACAATGGTGGAAAGGTGTACTTGGAAAGCGATTCTACCTTGGAGATAGTTGGTCATGGAAGAGTTAGAATATAATTTCTTGATGGTAGAGTAAAGGGAATTAATAATGCTATGCACATACCAGGTCTGGCTCAAAATCTATTGTCTGTAAGTATGCTGAATGACATTGGAGTACAAGTCACGTTCTCTGGAAATGGCTGGAAGATGACTAGAGGTTCAATGCTGTTGGCTAGAGGTGCTCGAATTGGTACCCTGTACAAGTTGGATGCACATGCTGTTCAATGTAACATTATCTCTAGAAAGTCACTGAAAGCTACTCATGGAGGTAAAGAGGGAAATATCCCTAATTATGTAAACTCTATGGAAGTAAAACTTCCTGCAGAGAAGACTATGCTTTGGAAACATAGGTTAGGCCACATAGGAGAAAAAGGTTTAAAAATCTTGAAGAACAAAAACCTAGTTGAGGGGCTTGAAGATTGTAATCTTGAATTTGAATTCTGTGAACACTATATATATGGAAAGCAACACTGTGTTTCATTCTATTCTAGTCCTCATAAATCTTTTGGTTTGTTAGATTATATTCATTCAGATGTATTTGGTCCAGTGGACGTACCTTCTTTGTCTAAGTCAAGATACTCATAAGTGTTCAGTCGGTTTAAGGAATTTAAGAACCTTGTTGAAAATCAGACTGGTAGGAAAATAAAATGCTTAAGGACTAATAATGGCGGTGAATTATGTTCTGATGAATTTGAAAGATACTGTAAATACCTTGGAATCAAAAGACATAAGACTACACCTTATACTCCACAACAGAATGGAATTGCAGAAAGGTTCAATAGGACAGTGATGGAGAGAGCACAAAGTATGCTCAATAGTGAAGGCTTGGAGGAGAAATTCTGGGCTGAGGCTGTATCTACTACATGTTATCTAATTAATCATTCTACAAATTCTACTCTTGTTGAGAAAACACCTTTGGAAGCGTGGTCTGGTAAGAAGCCCTCTCTTAGACATATTCATGTTTTTGGCTGTGAGGCATATGCTCATGTGTCGGATGTTAAAAGATCTAAATTGGAGAACAAGGCTGTCAAATGTATTTTTATTGGCTATAGCACTATCATAAAAGGATACAAGATTTGGAATCCTGATATAGAGAAGGTTGTATACAATAGAAGTGTAATCTTTCGTAAGATGAAACCCTCCACTTTGGATCTGCAGTCAAAGACAAAGACAAAAAACAATAAGGATCTAGCATTAATTCTTCCTACACCAGAGAAAGAGGAATTGAAAATTCAAAATTTACCTGAAACTGAGGAGAGCTCGAGCAATTTTGAAAATTCAGAAGAAGAAGAACAACCTCAGCCTCAGCCACTAAGGAGGTCAACCAAAGAAATAAAACAACCAGATAGGTATGGGTTCTCATTAATTGATTCTACTTGTGCCTATGCTTTGATTTATAGCATTGACGAGCCTAGGACTGTAAAAGAGGCATTTAGAATGTCTGATTCAGACTCTTGGTTAGAAGCCATGGAAGAAGAGATGGCATCATTGGATAAAAATGAAACTTGGAGTTTGGTGCCCTTGCCTAAACGTAGAAAGGTTGTTGGCTGCAAATGGGTATTTAAGAAAAAGATTGGTCTAGATGGCAGTGTAGAAAAGTACAAGGCAAGACTGGTTGCAAAGGGTTATTCCTAGGTAGAGGCAATCAATTATGGGGAAATATTTTCTCCTGTAGCTAAGCTGACATCTATTAGATTTCTTTTGTCACTTGTAGCAGCATATGACTTAGTGGTAGAATAGATGGATGTGAAGACAACATTTCTTCATGGTGATCTTGAAGAAGAAATCTATATGTCCTAGCCTTAGTACTTTGTTGAGAAAGGTAAAGAAAAACTGGTAAGCAAATTAAAGAAGTCTCTATATGGGTTAAAGAAGTCACCTAGAATGTGGTACCAGAAATTTGATACTTTTGTATTGTCTTTGGGATTTGTGAGATCAAAATCTTATCACTGTGTATACTATAAAGCTGAAAGTGATCAAGTACTTGTTATTGCTCTCTATGTTGATGATATGCTATTCATAGGCAATAGTAAGCTAATGATTTCTGATCTTAAGTCTTAGTTGTTTGCTAAGTTCGAAATGAAGGATCTTGGTGCAGCAAGGTATATTTTGGGGATGGAGATAACCAGGGATAGGAAGAATAGAAAACTATGGCTCAGTCAGAGTAAGTATATCAGAACTGTTCTTGAGAGATTTTGTATGAATGATTGCAAACAGCTAGTGGTTCCATTCATGCAGGGAATGAAGCTATCTGTTGAGGACTGTCCAAAATCTCCTACTAAGATGGAGGACATGACCAGTGTACCCTATGCTAGTGCAGTAGGCAGTCTTATGTATGCAATGGTCTGTACAAGGCCAGACATTGCCCAAGTAGTGGGAGTACTTAGTCGATTTATGGCTAATCCAGGAAGAACACATTGGGATGCTGTGAAGAGAGTGTTTAGATATTTGAAGGGAACTTTAGATTTTGCTTTGTGTTACCATGGGAACTTGGTTGAATCATAGAGGAATCTCAACATTTGTGGATATGTAGATTCTGATTGGGCAGGGAACATTGACAGTAGGAGGTCCACCTGTGGATACATTTTCATGTTGAATCGTGGTGCAGTGAGTTGGATGAGCAAGCGGAAAGCTATAGTCGCTTTGTCCACTATGGAGGCTAAATACATGGTAGCTACTCATGCTTATAAAGAAGCTATATGGTTGAAATGTTGTGTTCTAACATTGGTTTTGATGCAGGGGAAATAACTATTTTCTGTGACAGTCAGAGTGCAATTTTCCTAGAAAAGAACCCTACTTTCCATGCCAGGACGAAGCATATAGACGTACAATACCACTTTGTACGAGATATGGTTGAGGATGGAAAGGTCAGTTTGGAAAAGGTTGATACTCTGGAGAATGTTGCAAATTCATTGACAAAGCCAGTGAGCACATACAAGTTCAGGTGGTGTGCCAGTTCAATGGGCCTTAGTGCCCATGATTTTCAGTAAATTATGTTGTGCTCTGGAGGTGCCTGTATGATCTTCATCAAGTACAAGATTGTTGGAAATATGTGCCTCAAACAATATAGGCTGAAACCTCCATTAGAGCCAAGTCGGTGTGACATCTTCATTGTCTGGCCAACTAGTAGCTTGATTCATTTTGGTTTGTATAGGTCATTGTGACCTTGTAGATGTCTTGCCGAATGCTGTCACTATGGAGCTATCACTATGACAAGGAGTGTTCAGTATGACCTCTTAGCACTCGGGAGACCTCTAGCCAATAGACCATTCAATCATGTATCGAGGAGACTCATGGCGACCACAGGCTTCGGGGTAGCTTATAGTGGCTCAGTGAGAAGTCCCAGCAAACAGTGAATGTCTTGTCGACAGGAATAAATTTGATGTCTTCACCATAACATAAGGGTCCCGGTGTGACGTCTTAGTGATAGATGAAAGTCATGCCAATGGGAACACACTTGGGAGTCATCGTTGTAACACTAAGGTTTCGCTATGAAGTTTGGGCGATATGCAAATGTCTCACCGACAGAGGCTCAAGTGTTAGCTATCAGAGTAACTCAAAGTGGCCAGGGAAAGGTCTTGGCGAGACTGTTAAGTCTTTTCGATAGCTGATGGCTATTGAGGTAACCCAAATGGTTCGGGAAGAAGTCCCAGCGAATGCTATATGTCTTGTCGATGATGAGGGATCTTCGGTGTAGCTCTTGGAAAATGGTGGTCTCAATGTAACTTTGAGATCTTGGAGAAACCTCTTGGCGAAGGTGTTAAGTCTTGCCAACTATTCTTTGGAGCTCAGTATGTCTTGTGATTTTGGTATAACCTTTGGTGGCTTGCTATGATCTCCTAGCGAAAGCGATAGGTTTGGGTGACTGCTTGGTGTTTCAGCGTAACACATGAAGCTTGATGGAACATCTTGGTGACTATGGTAACTCTTGGCGATACCGATATGAAGGTTATGTGGCATCGACGAGACACTGTTAGTGTCTCATCAAGATGCCAACACAATGTGAAATATGTTGACCGAGTAAGATTGTCCTATGTGGAGTCTCATGGACCAATAGGAGAAGCCCAATCTGAACAGTTGGAAGACAATTGGTTGCGACGGTTCTATGAGGAAGTTCGGCAGATAGGGAACACCATGGATATACTTTGCGATTGTAGTGTGATCGGTTGGTTAGTTTTGTTGAATCGACAGATTGTTGTTGATCAGTGAATGTATTCTTATTTGTAAAGGCTGTAACTTGAAAGTTTATGTTCGAAGAATGTTCAAGGTGAATGCTACTGGATAATGACACCAAAAAGATAAGTCTGGCATTTGTATGTAATTTTTGTTACTGTAATACAAAGTGATTTCTCTTGGTGTGGTGGGTTTTTCTCCCGTAAGGGTTTTCCCACATATAGCTAGTGTTCATGTGTGATTGTCAAATACTCTGTTTCTATTATCTATTTCATAGTGCATCTTAATTGAACTGTAATTGTAAATTTTAAAGTGTATCTGCATTCTTTCCTAAGGTATTGACATTAGGAGAATTGTTTTCTGCATCTAATTTTCCTTACAAATTTGAGTGCCACATTTTTACATATTCAAACCTATTTAAAGATTCCTTACGACATACATAATAGACTATCATAATATTGATTAATATTCTAGTATAACTTATTTGGATTGGGGTGATATTTTTTCTAACAAAGATTTCTTGAAGTAAGAATTTATGTATTGTAATGTAGAAAATTGTCCCTCACAATTTTACACTTTGAGCACATGTTGGCATCCACTCCCCTAGCATATATCAAGGATCACTTGGTCCATGTATTAACCACTTTTCCTTCACCAAAGTGCTAGATTCTATATCATGGTCATTTTTTGATTATTGCCTTAGGATCACACAATTGATTTTGGCTAATTTTTCTAGGATACCAACACAATGTGCAAACATCCACATAATGTACTAGCATATTGTAAAAATAAAAAAATATTAAATGTTATTTTTTCCCAATAGCTTGATCTCATTAATGGTAATACCCACTAGTTTGAAAAATACATAATGTGATGCTTTTTCTTCCCACTTATTTTCTTTTATATAAAAGAGAATAAGTGGGAAGACCAAGCATCACATTCAACTATGTGATGCACAAAGTTGTGTCATACTTTTATAAAGGAAACAACCAACATTGATCTAACTTTTAAACTTGAGTCACTAGAAACTGTTAGTGTAGTATTAAGTTTTAACTTAGGTTAATTACTTGGGTGGTTTTTTCCCATATTGGGTAGTTTCTCACCCATTTGATTTTTCATACCTTTAAAAGGATATACATTATGTATTTTATTTCATCTCAATTTTTTCACTCATTGGTGAAATAACATCTTGCTTATCTCATATTTGTGAAGGTTTTTATTACAGATGGTGATCCTAGGCTTGGTGGTTTCCACCAACATGGTATTAAAGCTACCCATTCTACCCTCCTTCCCTTGAGAGTTTTCATCAGAAGTGTTTTGAGATTCGAATTGTATTCCATTTTTTCAAAACTGATATTATCTGCAAGAGGATCATTTTCCTTCATTCTGGAAGGCATGATTCAGTGCATTGAGGTGACATTTTCATTGTTCAGAGCAGGATTAGACTGTGTAGCCCACAATTTTCACTGCAGAGGCATTTCAATCTAAAAGGAGGTGTGAGAATACCTAGAGACTTGTGATTTGGGAGCCAATTTTCTACAGGAAAAATTCTTAAATCATTGTTGAAGAAAGTCATTGATGTTGAGAGGTTGGTTCGTCTATGTCCATCTTCCAACCATTTTTTTTCTAGTGGCTATGATTTTTTTGTTGTAAAGGCACAAATCTCTCTCGTGGATACCTTTGTGAAGGAGAAGAGGCATTTTTGTGAAGCGATTTTTTGATAGATTGGAGGCTTGTGAATTTTGTGTGTTGAGGTGCAATTTTTCTCATCCATAGGGCAACTATCTATTGCAAAGGTTATGATTTGTTGCAGCCCATTTTCCTTGCTATAGGCATAAATTCCTATGAAGAGGCCGCAAATAGTTTTTGGAGGCCAGATTTATCCCCAAGGCCGCAAATCACAACAAAGAGGCATGATTTAACTATGCTCAAGAGGTGATTTAAAGACAGATAGGGGGCACAATTTGAAAACCCAAATCAAGATACTCCTAGGCTTGCAACTATTTGTATTTGGGAAGGTTGTGATTCTTCATCAGTTGGTGCGATTAGTTTTTGGAATGTTGCACTACATTTTTTAATCAAACTTTATACTTGTGATATAAGAGGGATTCATTGCACACAGGTCTCTTCATCCTCAAGAGATCACTAGAGAACAAACTGCCCTTATACACCCCAGCTTGAGCAAGTTAACGAAAATGTAGAGAAGTATACTCAAGTTATGTATCAGGGAAAGTTACATTAGATCCTGAGAGAGTGAAACCTTGAGATTTCTACCTTAGATGAGTGAGCTCTCAGTCAAAAGATAGTAGTGTGGTTTCAGGATGCCATTGTGGTGCATTGTCATCTAAAAGAAGCGTTGGTGTCCTAAGCAATAGAGGCTCAGGAGTTCAGGCGGGTAGAACTAAGTTTCACTTCTAGTCTCAGGTCTAGGGTGTTCTGAATGGAATTACCAAATGAGAAGCCAAAAACAAATACAAGGAGACCTTGAGAGAGCTTACCTTTTACTGGACATTCAAGTCTTCACTCCAAGCTCCACTTTGCAACCTACACATAGAAGAATGAGGGGAAAAGGTTGGGGCTGTATAGGGGTCTACCTCAGTTAGACCCCCATTTTGGTGTTCCCACCTCCGCAGATAGCCAAGTTGGAAACTGAGTGTAAACGAAGTAAACAAAGCATGTGGTGAAAGAAAAACCCGCTTTATGAGTAGAACCCACACCACAAAGTAGTAAATGAGCAAGTAGGAAAGGAAAGTGAGAGAGAGAGTGTTATCCACAGGCCTAGGCCCTCTCCAGAGCACACAAACACACCGTTGAGTGCTTTCTTGGGAGTTGTTGTTGTTGGAAGGACCTTAGTCTAGCATGGATTCACTTGTAAGAGTGTTTCTATCAAAGATGAGAACTCAAAGATGAAGCAAATGGTAAGAGAGCTTAAATGAATGACTTCCAACCACAAATGAGAGCAAAAAAGGGATTTTTAATGCATGCAAGGGTGGCAAAGAGATGTTATGTCTAAAATCTGACTACTAGGATGTGTGTTGAGAGAGTCAAGATTCTCGATTCCCTGTTTCAAACTCGGAAAACCGCCAGAACACTAGCACGCCGAATAGACGTTGGCACACAATGTAGGTGTACAAAGCCTAGATTTTTGAGAAACAATGATATAATGGTTGTGAAAAATTGTTCAATACTTTAACCTACAAAACTCAAATTTTGGGTTAGCCTCAAAAATCAGAAGAAGCTACAATGATGAGAAGAATTGTCAAGAAAAAGTTGTCAATTCAGAAGAAAAAATATGATCAAGAGGTGACTATATGCCCCCTCTTGAGTTTTCCCCCAACTTGGTGGGGTAAATTTAGGAGGAACCGAGGAGCCACAAGCTCTAGGAAAAATGGGCCTCGAGGGGACTATATATACCTAGGTGGGCCCCTAGAAGGGTCATTTTCACTATTCACTGTTAGCAAATTGTTGAATTTTGTGAGAGAAAAGTTAGCAAAATTTTGAACAGGAGGGAGTATGAGGCATCGAGGTTGGAGTAGCTACATGATGACATCATTGAGGGTCATGAGGTAGACCAAGTAGGCCTTTAAACCTCATTTTTTGTGAATTTAAGCTTATTTTTAGCATTTTTCTATTCGGCGAGGTGCACAGGTGTCCATTTTGGGTGCTCACATCCAAAATGTGTGCTGCCATCCAGAGTCTGCATTAAAGTCCCAAATATGTGCTATTTTCTTAGGGACACATTGACATCCTCGAGGTCTTCCATGGCAGACAAGGACACATGCGCGATGCGTAGATGTTTGTGCAGTGTGCATAGGTCTTAAATTTTTCTTTTGTTTTCATAGTGAAATTTGATGTTTTGACTTAAAAAAATTCACTTTTGCAGGAGTATCCAGAGATTTGTGAGCATCTGGGAGGGAAAGCTTTCTGACTCATTCATGTGTAGAGGGACCATCTTACAGATGAGGAAGTCACTCACCTGGAGTAGGTTGGTCTCTGGCATTTGTTTACTATGCCAAAGATGCAATATCATGAGAGGATGCTCTAAACATTGATGGAGTAGTGGGATGCCACCATGTCATCTCTCTAGCTACCTTGTGGGGAGATGACTATCACACTCGAGGATGTATATCAAATCCTCAAACTACCCATCCGTGAATGATGGGTGGCCCTAGATGATACTTGATCGACATGGGGGCGGATGGAGGGAGTCCTCTACTAATCAAGGTGGATAGATGGCAGCGACAACATGGGTCACATATACACACACTAGTATGACCAAGCGAGGACCACAACACTTCTACTGCACCGAGTGATGGTCATGACCATTTCTTTTCAGATCACGATAGATGGGTGAGGCTCGTACCTGCACGGGGGCCTCATCCACACAACCAAAGAGATGGTGGAGCACAAGACAACTTTTTCCTAGGGGCATAGCATGCTAGTGCACCTCTACTAGGAGCTAGGCTGGTACATCCACTATGAGTACCGTAGCCTTACTGTGTGCAAAATTTTGTAGGTGTGGGCCTTCACCCACATCATGTGCGATACACTGGTTGGTTCTCCCCAAAGATGACCATATCATATCCCCATGGCCCACTGGTATGACATGACAGGCTAGTGGAGATTTGGTGATTTGTAGTTTTGGTGACTACAGTTTGATATGCTTACTGCAGATGGGGTTAGATGGAGACCCTATCAATTTTTTAGATGGGTGGATGATAGTAGGCACTTGAGGAACTTGTAGCGGGATCATTTTTTGGTAGGTCATTGTGACTATATTTATATTACCATACTACTGGATTTGAGTCATGCGACAGCATGGCCACCCATAGACGATTCCATTAGATGTGCCCACATATACTAGGGCCTATAGGAGTGAAACGAGACCCAAGGATTTCCCCCACCCCACCATCACTGATTTTTTTCCTTCCGATGATGATGAGCCCAACCATGATTTGCCACCCATAGTGGCAGAAAATAATGTTAGGGTTGTTGTAGATTTTTCACAGTCATGGGAGAGGCATCGTCCTACTCCTATGTTTGGTGAGGGTGCCCTAGCTAGGATTGTAGTTTACAGGGGATTTTTCACCCCAGCCTCCACAGGAAAAATGGAGGAGGCATCAGTAGGTAGGCGAGGAGGAGGAGAGGTCACAAGAGGAGGAGGCAACACCTTAGAGACTGAGGTAGCAGAGGAGGTCAGATCCCCCAATAGCTACCCCTATCTCATCGGAACCACCAAGTCCTATTATAGCGACAATGACCTTGGTGTCACTAGGAGTGGCTATCGATGCGAGCAACACAGGTCCCAGTATTGCTCCTCGCCCTGATCCCACATGGTAGCCAGGGGACCTAGGTATACAAAGCACATTGTTTATGTTTTCGTACTTTTAGTTTCTTTTTTTTATGATTATATACATATGCCATGTGATACTGATTTCTCTTTTTTCCTCTGTGGTTGTAGAGGATGCACATGGATGGATTGTGTTGATAGCTTAGTGTATTTTAGAGGTAGCCCCTAACATGCCAATCCAAGGGACGGTCCTCAAGGATTTTTGACTAGTGTATGGGAGATGACATTCCCCTACTTTTGAGCTGGTAGCATGCCTGAGGACCACCTATTAGGAGCGGGGCACAAAGATCATCCAGCTGATTGCAGAGATCACTACCATTTGGGGATAGTGTGATTAGTTGTCGAGGGAGTTTCTGACAGTGCTCAACAAGCGAGACATGATAGTGACAAGGGAAAACATCGCCGAGCAGGCGTGTGCACTCTCCAGAGCCATCTTGATGACCTTGATGGGCAGTTGACAATTGTGATCCAAAAAAATGTTTAGTGACTATGGGAGGCACTGAGATGGGTGGAGATGACTATATTCTCCCTGTAGGGAGAGATCAGGGGGATGTGGGTAGCTTTGTCTGCATCATGCTCACACCAATCCCATTTTGTGACCACTATGCAGCCTCTCCTAAGAGTACCAGAGTAGCAGCAAGAGCCAGAGGGCTTTGAGAGTCATGCACGATAGTCATAGGGGCTTATATTTTGTAGTGAGGGATACATACACATACATATATATTTATATTTGTAGATCTTTTGTATAGACACATATTCAACAACCACTCATTTTTAATAGTAGTGGCCCGATACATGTACATGACATTTGATACATACATGAATATATATATGGAGATATAGTGGTTCTAGCATCATGGCATTGTTTATTTGCATTTGTATGTTTTTTTACTTTCATGTATGTTTATGCTATGGATGTTATATGTTTGTATGGATGTATGTTTTCATTAGATGCTAACATGATTTAATAAAAACACATGGTTGCATTTTAATTAAACACAATGATGATCTAATTTCCTTAAAAGATGTAATGTGATGCATGGATATAGAGCATAGCGAAAAAAATGTATGTATATCACACAAACACATGTGGTCACATCATAACACAAAAAAGTTTCATAATGTGTTAATGAACAATGTCAATATATGTAGTGTTACTACCCTTTCATAGAGAGTAAACCACAAAAATGACACATGGAATACTACACATAGTATTGACAAAGATGCATCTCATTAACATGATCTTTTAGAGGCATCCCATCCATAGATGACAATCCATAGGAACCCAAACCATACACAAAGATCACAATGTAAGGGCATAACTAGTTAGGACTAAATTTACCTCTCTGATCAAGTGGAACATTTACATTTCTCTGGTTTTCACAAAGAACCAGGTCTCCCATTTTAAAGGTCCTAGGAAGCACACTCTAATTATATTGTCTTGATAACAACCATTGATAAGATTTAAGATGATCAAGGGCCTGTAATCGGTGCTCGTCGAGCATCTCTAGCTAATGCAAATGGCTAACCTAATATTCATCATCAATTAACTCTTTAAGGGAAACCTATAAAGATGGAATTTCCAACTCTAAAGGCATGATAGCTTCGACACCATACACAAGAATGTAAGGTGTTGTTCCTGTCGACGTATGGAAACTCATGCAATAGGCCCAAAAAGCGTACACTAATTGAATATTCCAATCCTTACTGTGCTTATTAACTATTTTATGAAGAATAAGTTCAAGAGTTTTGTTAGATGCTTCTACTTGACTATTGGATTGTGGGTAGTATGGTGTAGAAAACCTATGTTGGATATGAAATTTCTCTAAGAACTAATTTACTTCCTTGTTCTTGAATGGTGTGCCATTTTTAGAAATAAGCATAGCAGGTAGTCCAAAATGAGAAATAATGTTGTTCATAAGAAAGCTATAGATAGCTTCAGCATTTGTGGATTGGAGTGGAATAGCTTTGACCCATTTTGTGAAGTAATATGTAGCAATAATAATAAAGGTATGTACCTTGGAAGAAGGAGGTGGTATTTTCCTGATAATATCCAACCCCCACTTTGCGAACGACCAAGGAGAGGTTTGATTTTGTAACTCTTAAGCAGGTGCATGAATAAGACGACTGTGTTGTTGACATTGAAGGAAATTTTTGACAAAATCAAAGGAATCTTGTTCCATAATTTTCCAATAGTACCCCATGTGTATCATTCTTCTTGCTAGGGATCTACCACCAAAATGTCCACCCCTGGAACCTAAATGGGATTCCTTAAGGGAAAGGGGTATTTCCGCTTTAGTGAGACACCTAAGAAGCAAGTTGTTATAAGATTTTTGATAAAGAACATTGGAAAAAATGACATATCATGTTGAAATATTTCATATATGAGTGCAATCATTTTTGGTTGCATCATTAGGAAAGTTTTGAGTCTTTAGGTAGTTGTAGATATTAGAGAACCATTCTCCTGAGTCCACATGAGAACACATAAAGGATTTAGATTCAGGCTGATTAGGAACCGAATGGATTTGCAAGATTTGAACCACAAAGTGGTATTCTTTTGTATCCTCTTCTGAAGGTACCAAGGAAGCAACACTTTCCATGACATCAACATGTCTATTTTCCCTCCTAAGGACACTGTCTATTGTGAAAGAGGAGAACTGATTAAGCAAGGACAATGCAAGATCTCAGTACTGGGACAACTTACTTTGTTTAGCTTGATAGGTCCCCGTAATCTGATTCACAATGAGCTCAGAACCACCTAGTATACAAAGATGTTTGATTCTTAGTGCAATTGTGACACGTAAGCCAACAATAAGAGCTTCGTATTTAGCAATGTTATTGGTGCAAGGAAAATCTAATTGAAAGGATAGAGGGATCGGTTTACCTTCGGGGGATATTAAGACCACACCTACTATGGAACTAGTCTGGCACCTTAATCTATTGAAATAAATCTTCCATTCAATATTTTAATTAATTGTGAAAATATTCTTGTTAGGGAATAAGTCCAACCTTGGGAAGGAATGAGATGAGGGAGCGTCCACCAATTGATCAGAAACCACTTGAACCTTTATTGATTTATGAGTAATGAACTTTATATCAAACTTAGAGAGCAACATAACCCATTTCGCTAATCTCCAAGCAAGGTCAACACTGGAGAACAAATGATTTAAGAGATCTTTTTTTAATATGACATGTGTTTCGGCATGGAGAAGGTAGTGTCTCAACTTCTGTGTAGCAAAAAGAAGAGCGAGGAATTGTTTCTCCATGGAGGAATAACAAGTTTCATAATCAACTAGAATGTGGTTGATGTAGTAGACAACTCTCTCTTTCCCCACGTCATCATATTGAGCCAGCAGAGCTGCCAAGGCATATGGTGATGTGGTAAAGAAAAAAGGGTCTATCTTGCATAGCCAACATCAATATGAGATGATTGGCCAAATAGGCTTTGATTAACTCAAAGGCTTTCTAGCACTCCTCATCCCATATGAAGTGAACATCCTTTTTCAATAAACGGGTAAAAGGAAGGGTACAATTAGCCAATTGAGATATAAATCTACTAATTGCTTGAATCTTCCCTTGTAAAATTTGTTACTTAGTGATATTCCTTGGTGGAGGCATGTTAACGATGACACCAATTTTATTTGTGTCAACCTTGATTCCACAATGAGAAAATATGAACCCCAAAAGCTTGTCGACATCCATGCCAAAGACACACTTATGGGGATTGAGTCTCATCTTATAAAGTTGAAGCCTCCCAAAGATAAGATGAAGGTTCTTCACATGATCCTAACAGGTTATCAATTTTTCCAAGATATCATCAACATAATCTTCTAAAATCTTATGAATAAAATCATGAAATATCAGGTCATCTCCCATTGGTAAGTTTCTCCCACATTCTTTAACCCAAAGGGCATGACCACATAACATAAATTACCCCAAGGAATAGTGAAGGTTGTCTTGTATTGATCATCTGGGTTAATATAGATCTGATTGTAACCCGAGAATCCATCCATAAAAGATAATAATGCATGGCCTGTAGTCGAATCCACAATCATATCTATATTGGGAAATGGAAAATCATCCTTAAAAGAAGCCTTATTAAGATCTTGAAAATCAATACATATATGAATACAACCATTAGGCTTACTAACAACAACTATATTCAAAATCCAAGGGGAGTAGTCAATTAGATGGATAAAGCTTGCTTTCAACAACTTCTCTATCTCAGTCTTGACCATCAACACTACCCTAGGATTGATCTTTCGGATTTTTTTCCTAACTGGCTTGGTGTTGGGACATAGGATGATATTGTGAACCACTATAGACTCATCAATACTGGGAATTTCCTCATATGTCCAAGAAAAGATATAAGGATGAGAATGCAAGAGATCAGAATGTTCATTCGCTTCTTTCGAAGAAAAACACTTCCCAATCTTGATTACTTTTTCTGAGGACTTAGGATCCATAGAGACCTCAGTAGTATCTCCTTTAAGGAGAGAACTGTGATCTTCGAGATAAGATATCAAAACATCATTACTGAAGTTAGATAGAGGGTCTTCTTCATCAATGCTCAAGACCGATTCACTAAAGTATGCTTGTTTATGCAAGTGATACAAGAATCATCTCATATGATGAAAAGAAGGTAATGGGGAATAGGCACCTAGGAACTCCTCTAGTGCTTCGTCCAAAGAGAAGACATCTAAAGGGATTTTCTCCGCCTGCTCCCTTTCCTCTATTAACTCAGGATGGACCAAGCTCAATGGCTTGGTAGAAATCCTGTTAACACTCCACCAAGGTTTTTGCTTAGACTATTCAACAGAGTATCCCAAACCCAAATAGCACTTCATGGATTAAATTGGATAGAGACTTGAATTCCTTGTTTGATACCTCCCAGGCCTTTCTTCCCATAGTTGTATTGAGAGGTAAGTTCATATCCAAACCCATAACGAGTTTGTAAAACTTCAAGAGGTGGCAGCTATACGTAGAGTGTCTCATTCCACCAATGGATATTGGATGTCTCTATGGGAGAAATTCCACATTCTTTACTAGGTTCACAAATGTTAACCTCATTTGTAGGAGTGGGATTACTCTCCTTAGTAGAGGAAGGAGTGGTCTCTTGAAAAAGGTCACACTTCTCTTCCTGAATGGGAGTGTCATCCATCTTTGTGTCAGAAGTACCTGTAAATTCTATGCAAGAGGGGTTCACCTTGTATTTCACGATAAAGAATTCAGAGAAATCCAAGGATCCCCAATCATCACTAAGGAAATCATTTGATCAAGAGGAAGAAGGGGAAGATGGGGGATAATTAGGATATTCTGCTTTAGTTGGCTCATATTTACCGACACTCACTCTAGGAACGACTTCCACAAAGGGTATCGGTTAAGAACACACCATAACATCAACGGTTAAAGATAAAATGCAATTCTTGAGAGTGGATACGACTGAAGCATGAATGAAAACTGCTAGCTCACAAAGGTAAACAACTTCTGGATCTACTTTAACCGTAACCACCTGATTATTTGTGACAAACTTTAAGGAACAGTGTAAAGTAGAAGTCACAACACTCATGGCATGGATCCAGGGTCTCCCCATGAGAAGATTGTACGCAAATGAGGTAGGCATCACATAAACTAATGTAGGTAAGGTAATGGGGCCTAACTGCAAAGGTAGTATTATCATACCTAGAGCTTGGTGGACAACATTATAAAACTCATGAATATATAAGGAAGAAGCCACTAAAGAAGATGAATCAACTTTTATATTAGATAATAGGTCTATACCACAAACATTGAAAGAAAAACCAGTGTCAATGAGAGTACACCTAATATCGATATTATTAACATTAATTATAATCATCAAGGGATCTGCTTTCTTCTGCACATCTCGAGGTGGGAGTTCTTGTGGATGGAACGTGATATTCAACGAATCCGCTCAAATATGAGCCAAAAATGCATTAACATCTATAGGCCTAGTGGAGGAAGGTAAGAGAATCTTTTGTAAAGCTTCTTGAAGCATCTCTTGGTAAACCGGAGTGGTCTAAAGCAAGTCCCAAAGTGAGATCTTAGCCACGGTAACAAGAAGTTTCTCAACAAGATCATAATCACTTGGTGCTTTGATCATAGGTGTAGGTGTTGAAGGCTTGGTTGAGAAGGTGGTAAAGAAGTAGGAACTTGAGTGGGTTGTGATGTAGGACTAGAAGGTTGTTGGTCCAAGTTTTTTTATTTCTCCTTGTATTATATGTGTGCCCAACAACATTATAAGAAGTGGAGCTTGTAGCTTTCACGAACCTTGAATATAAGTCCAATGAATCACTACGACACAAAATTCCATAGATAGAATAGTTCTCCCTAGAGGACAAGTTGGCCAGGGTCATGTAAATAATGGGTTTCTTAGGGCTCGGAGGAGCCACAAAGACCACAACCACATTTACCAGCTCCTCAGCTTGTGAAGGGGAAGTTTGTTTGGAAGATTTGTAGATAGGGGAGAGTGCTTCTAAGAAGTCATCTAGAGAATCTTCCAACATATCAAAATATTCTTCAAAAAAGGGATTATCATAAGCATGCAACATCGTGAAGATAGATCCGAGATGTTCACGTTGGGTTCACCAAAATGTGATATAAGAGGGATTCACTGCACATGGGTCTCTTCATCCTCAAGAGATCACCAGGGAATGAACTACCCTTATACACATCAACTTGAGCAAGTTAACAAAAATGTAGAGAAGTATACTCAAGTTATGTATGGGAGAAATTTACTTCAGATCCTGAGAGAGTAAAACCCCAAGATTTCTACCTCAAATGAGTGAGCTCTCGACCAAAAGATAACAACACAATTTCAAGATGCCAACATGACACACTATCGTCTAAAGACGTGCTGGAATCCTAACAAATAGAGGCTCAAGAGATCAGGAGAGCAGAACTAAGTTTCCCTTCTAGTCTTAGATCTAGGGTGTTCTGAACAAAATTATCTAACAAGAAGCCATAAACAAATACAAGGAGACTTGGAGAGGGCTTACCTTTTACTGGATGTTTAGGTCTTCACTCCAAGCTCTGCTTTGCAACCTACACACAAAAGAATGAGGGGAAAAGGTTGGGGATGTATAGTGGTCTGCCTTAGTAAGACCCCTATTTTGGTGTTCCCACCTCCATGGAAAACCAAGTTGGAAAGGAGTGTAAACGAAGTAAACAAAGTGTGCAGTGAAAGCAAAACCTGCTTCAAGAGTAGAACCTGCACCACAAAGTAGTAAATGAGCAAGTAGGAAAGGAAAGTGAGAGAGAGAGAGAGAGAGCATTACCCATAGGCCTAGACCCTCTCCAAAGCACATAGATGCACCGTTGAGTGGTTTCTTGAGAGTTGTTGCTGCTAGAAGGGCATTAGTTTGGCATGGCTTCACTTATAAGAGTGTTGCTATCAAAGATGAAGAGAAATCAAAGATGGAGAAAATGGTAAGAGAGCTTGAATGAATGACTTCCAACCCCAAATGAGAGAAAGAAAGGGGTTTTTAATGCATGCAAGGGTGACAAAGATTTGTTATGTCTGAAATATGACTACTAGGATGCATTTCGAGAGAGTCAATATTCCCAATTCTTTGTTTCAAACTTGGAAAACCTCTAGGATGCTAGTGCGCTGCGTAGACGTTGGGGCACCACGTAGGTGTCCAAAGCCTATATTTTTGAGAAATGTGTCATCAAGCTTCTATTGCTCTACCACAAGTCTGCATGGAGTTAGAATTGAAAAATTCTAACCCATGGGATTTTTGTCTTTAATGCTTTAAGGTGTCATAAATGCTAGACAAAAATGTAAAAATGTGGAATTTACCCTAGGTGCAATTCTGTGACATTACAATACTTTATAAAGTTTGCAATGAAATATTTAGGGTTTTAGGCTACATTGAAGAGGAATTGGGCCCAAGGTTTCCTGAAGTTGTTTTGAATGTAAACATTTATCCCACATTGGTGAGATATTGGTCATAAACAACCCTTTTTTATTGTCCAGTGCTCACTTTGTTGCATGAGCTAAGGCTCATGGTGGTGTGCTCCGTGTGGTGGTTTGTGCTTGGAAATTATGTGGATTCTTGTGCCTTGAAGATCATGGTGCTTGAATGGTACAAATTTTGCACCAAAATAGGTTTTTTAATCTTATCATTCTTTTTGGAAGTTTTTATACTTGTGAAAACACTATGCTTGAAAATTTTGAAGAATTATTAGTTATAATGGTTTCTTTGGAGAAAGGGAACATTAGGAAATGGAGTGATTTTATTCTCACTCATCTTAGTGAGAAAAATCTATTGCCACATTCGTATAATGAAGTTCCTATTCCAAGCACACGTAGTGGGTATATTATTTGGAAAGGATATAGGGCTCAAGTCTTTAGAGTTATTTTTTAGCATATAAATGATGATGACCTTTTGGACTCACTTCATTTTGAGTGCCCTTGTGCTCTTTGGAATTACATTTGAGAATCATATGGAGATCATGATACTCTGCCATCACTCGATGATCCTCTTTCCAATACCAATGCACCTCTTTATTCTTCAGAGAAGATAAACTATGTGTGTGATCCTTTGGAGGTTTTTGAGACTTCAGATGAGGTTTTAGTTGCTTTAGAGGTTCTTGATTCTTTTTTAGAGATAATTGATCCACCTTCATTAAGTATTTCCATCATTCTTGAGCAACATGATTATGATTGTCTTCCTAATTGGGATTCCTATTTGTCAGACATTGGCTCATTATTTGTGGAATCTCACATTTCAGACTTGGAAGACACATTTGAAGGATTGATTTTCCTATTTGATGATAATTGTGGTACAACTATTGTCACTCCATCTCTGTCTTTGGAGAATGTTCAAAATTAGTTTCCATTGTCTTGTTTGTCACCTTCTATTGTGATTAGGCATGTTCCTGATTGGTTTGTGGCATCATCTTCCAAGGTTTTGGCGACATATGAGTGAATTTCAGAGACATTACCATCCTAGATTTGGATTTCACTTGCTAATTCCTATTCAGAATGTGAAGCATACCTACATTTCTACTTGGTTTTGTTTCTTCCAAAAGGGAGACAAGTTGTTTGTCAACATTGGATCATGTTTTTCCTTCAAGCACTCACCATTTTTTCAAGACATTATTCATTATGGGGGGCTATGTAGTCTCCTTCTATCCTTCCTATGGGAGGATCATTGATTGTATATACATGATGTATGTATTCCTTGGGGGGGTGTTATTGAGTCCTCCATCCATGTATCTTGTTTTTTTTTTCTCTCTTTTGGAGAGTGGTTTTTTCCCATAGGGTTTTTCTCCTTTTCTTCATTTATGAGAGATTGCATTGCATTTTGAATTGTAAATGGGTACCAAACATGGTTGTGTAGCTGAGACCCATATTTCATCTTAATATTGCATAATAATCTCCCTAATTTTACACTTAAGGGGGGTGTTAGTGTAATGTTAAGTTTTAACTTAGGGTTAATTACCTAGGTGGTTTTTTCCTATATTAGATAGTTTCTCATCCATTTGATTTTTCATGCCTTTAAAAAGTTGTACATTATGTATTTTATTTCATCTCAATTTATTCACTCATTGGTGAAATATCATGTTGCTTCTCTTGTATTATTGAAGGTTTTCATTACAAATGGTGATCTTGGGCTCAATGGTCTCCACCAACAGAAAGTGACATATATATTTTGAATTTTGAAATGATGTAAACTAATAAAATGTGTATTTTTTAGTATATTTGACAAAATTAAAAACTATTTGAATATATTTTTTATAAATTAACACTATAATTTTGTTGTTGATAAAATGTTGAAAAATGATGTTACTTGAGACGTCAAGCTTTATAACTATAATAGTATAATGGGTGCTTGAAAAATTTATGGATATCAAGAGGCCTAAAAACCATGAGAAGAAAAGCATAGAAGGTTTTATAACTATGTGAAGTAAATGATTCAAAAAAGGTTGTGCTAATGGAAACACCAAAATTTGGAATTGAAAGGAACTATAAGATAAAAATATAATTCCTATACTAACTTATGATTAAAGGAGTTATGTGCAAAACTTAAAATGAATGTACAATTAAGAGGAAATTAACATAAAAGCAATACACCACAACATGGTGTTTTATATGGGGAAAACCATTTTAGGAGGAAAGATCCATGCTCTGAAGCAACTCAATGGTTTATTTAGTGATAAATGGTTACAAGATACTTCTAGAGTCTAAGCCTTTACATGAGTATCAATAACAAGGGAGTTTGGAGCAATTCTAGCAACACAATGTACCTAAAAAATTCATTATGCAACCTTCATCTAGATAGCATCCAATGAATAGGAAAAGAAAAAACCACAAACTAGGTGTGGTTTTCTAAAATAACATGCTCAAAGTATGACTTTAAAGTAATACCATATTTATAACTTAAAACTTCAGGGCATGGATATATATTTGTAATTTTAATAATATATATTTAAATAAATATTTTGATGTGTGTTTATTAAAGCACAATTGTTTCCACTCGACATAAAATTTTATATTAAATATTTATCTAAAATAGAAAATATATTATACCGTTTTAATCTAGATTCTTTTATTGAGGGCATCATATTTTTTTAATTTTTTTAATAAGTTTTAGTATTTTTCTTAACATGGTAATGTAATTAGGGCCAAAATATTAAGGTTCATGCAATAAAGCATATAAATCAAACCCTAATAAACAATGAAACACAAATGAGCATAAAGACATAAAGCATAAAACAATATTACCAAATCGTCATGCCACCATTGATTGACCTTCATTGCACCTTCTCCATTTTCTGCAATATTATGTTTGCCCTCATATTTTTAATGAGCAACTATGACTATGACAAGACCTAAGCAAATATTGAAGGATTTGATCTAAAATGCAAGTATACTCATATTTCTACAAACAAGAAGTATAGAAGCCTAAATTTTGAAGCATGAAGTATGAAGAACTGATGAAGTCAGGAGATGATCAAAGTCCCCAAATGAGGTTGACATTGCCTTTTTTATAAAAAAGTTAATTTTATATGAATGGCTAGGATTGAAAGTTTGACAAAGCCCTAAGATCAAAGGCTGAAATTGCATGTGACAACTAGCAATTAGCGTTAGGGAAAAATTAGGCTAAAATTTGAAATGAATGGTTGTGATTTGATTTTGTAAAAATCAAATCAAAGGTCAAGAATGCATGTGACAAGAAGATAGTGGGCACAGAAAACGAAGCTGCTGGAGAATCAAATAAGAATTTAAAATTATTTGATTCAAGAGGTGATGTTGACCTTTGGAATTAAAAATTAATTTAATTCAAGAGCGGTGGGGTCACATGACAATAAATAATTATTTCAAATTATTTACTTGGTGGGAAAATAGAAAGTGGACAATTTTAAATAAATGTTTTATTTAAAATTAGAAGAAAAGTCTATATGAAAATTAAATAATTAATAATAATTATTTAATTATGGATGAAATGGATAAGGTGGACAATAATTAAATAAAATCATAGGAATTTATTTAATTATAAAGGAATTAATGATGTATTTAAATAAATAAACAAAGTTATTTTATTTAAATAATCAGGAGGAAATAGTAGATAAATAATAATTAAATAAATTTAGTAATTTATTTAATTATGGAAAGACATAAGAAATTAGTGACATATTTAAATAAAATAAATATAATTTATTTATTTAAATAGTCAGAAGGAATAAGAAATATGAATTAATTAAATAATTGAGAATTATTTAATTAATAGTTGAATTTGGACTATACGACATAATTTAAATATTTTAGTTATGTTGAGAAGAAATATGGAGAAAAATAAAGTCTGCAGGCCTAGATCAATTTCATGCGTCTACATTTTTCCCCTCTTTGTCATAATATAGTTTATCAGATTGTGATAAGGAAAAATTCAGTTCAGGATATGCCCCAGTGAAAAATAGGATGAGGAATAATGACGAGGAGGTAGCGATATGCCCCCTCAAGAGGACAGTCAAGTTCAGAAACACAAGTGGGCTCTCGAAATGGATGAAAGGACTAGAAGATGAGGAACAAAAGGATAGGGGAAAATAGACAAGGATGATGAGGATGTGGACTAGAAGAAATGTTAGAGCAGAAAAGATGAATGGTATCACGGAGAAAGAAACCTTCAATATTTTTCCAAAGTATAAATAGGTGTTGCATTAATCATCATTGGGTGATAAAATGTGACGAATGGACAACAAACACCATGGTATGACATAGACCAAGGTGTGCAAGGTCATCCACTTGCAAAATAGACAGTCACATACAGGAAATGTCCTAAATCATACTAAGGGCCAAGTTGTCCAAGTCTTTTTGCCAAGACAATCCACAAACAATAGTAAAAAAAAAACAAAATAGGTCACGGGACATCATTGTACCTCTAAATCCTTCATGGGACATCCTCGAGGTAGCTAGTAACATGACCAAGAGACAAAACAAACCAGTAAAAATAGACAAAATAGACAAAAGATAAGACAAAATAGACCAGAAAAATTAATAGCTATTCAATGTGTTTGCCAATATTTGCTTGTCGAAGATTGTTTGCATGATGGTTTGACAATTCGATAGTTTGACGACTTGATGATTTGACGGTGCCTAAGTTAAAGAAGGACACATCCTAAAAATACAAATGAAATTTTGATGAGGTCCAAGTCCAAGAAGAACACATCTTGGAGAGGACCAAAGAGTGACGAGATTGACATTGTTTTGGCAATTTGACTAATGTGACTAGATGATTGACTAGACTATGTTGTCTGAGTTTAACTTAATGACCGATTGGAATATAATGTCTATTGGATCACAATTTGAATGTAGACATTTCGATGACTATCTTGTGTTCAAGTGTGACTATGTCTGACGAAAGATGACTTTGCATGAGGAGATTGACATTGTCTGACATATTTGATTGGTGTGACCTAATGTTTGATTAGATGGACATTGTATGACTTATTTGAATGATGTGACTTAATGTTTGACGAGATGGACATTGTCTGATTTAGTTGACCAATGTGACTATGTTTGCCTTATGTGACTGATGTGAGAAATGTTGACTCATGATTTTGGGATTTTTGAGAGTTATTTGTGTATCAATGGGTAGATTTCAAGTAGGTTAGAAAATGAGAGCATAAATAATGTAAAACCAAAGAAGTTATGAAGCACAAACAAAGAAAATAACAAGAATGATTATACCAAATATTCGTTGAAGCTTCCATGATTCACCTCCATAGCACCTCCTAGCTTGCAGCGTATGATTGATGCCCTCAGATCGAGTGTGTGAGCATTTGATTATGACATTGTCCTATGCAAGTTTTGAAGGATTTAAGTAAAATTATGCCTATGCCTATGCCAATGATAAATGACTATAATGCCTATAATAACGAAGTGGTCCCTAAATTATGAGCAAAATTGACATTTTATAGAAAACGTAATTTTCAATGGACGGACAAGATCGACTCTTGATAGAAACCTAAAATCAGAGGATGAGATTTCATTTGATAATCCCTAATCAGGGTTAGGGAAAAATCCTTAGACAAGTGGTCAAGATGTCATATGAGAGAATTGAATCAATGGTGGAGAAAAGATGAGATAATTAATTAGAAAAATGAAGATTTTCAAAAATCAAGAAGATAAAGATTGCCTGATTTATGAGATTTGAAAAATCAAGAAGATAAGAGGTGGACTAAAAAGAAAATTTGAAAAATCAAGAATTTGCTCGCTTTATTTGATTTTTGGAAGAAAACTACCAATTTGAATTAAATCAACTCAAAATATGGATTTTGTGAGATAATAAATAATCTTTTTCAGATTATTTACTAAAATGAAGTGACAATTAATAAAACAAAATCATTTTAATTAATAAATTGATTTAAAATGATGGAAATACTAAATTGAGTAATTAAATAATTAAAGATAATTATTTAATTTTAGAGGATTATGACTGAGAATTAAATAAATTCATAAATTCATTTAATTATGGAAATTAGTGACATATTGAATAAATAAATAAAATTTATTTATTTAATAATCAGGAAGAATAAATGGATAAAGGTAATTAAACAAATTAACAAATTAATTTAATTAAAGGAAGACTTTAGACAATTAAAGACGTATTGAATAAATAAATAACATTTATTTATTTAATAATCATGAAGAATAAAAGGACATGAATTAATTAAACAATTATAAATTATTTAATTAATAGTCAAATGTGGACAAAGGACATAATTAAATGTCATAATTATGCTAGGATGAAAGTGGTAAAAATAGAGCTTGCAGGCCTAGGTCATTTTTAAGTGTCTAGATTTTGCCCCTCTTTGTCATAATGTAGCATGTCGCATTGTGACAAAGAAAATAAGTCAAAAATATGCCCTAATGCAAAATAAAATGAGGAAGAATGACGAGGAGGGTAGCGGTATGCTCCCTTGAGAGGACAGACAGGTTCCAAGAACACGGGTGTGCTCTCAAAATGGACGAGAAGACTAGAATATGAAGAAACAAAGAAATGTTAGTGAAAAAGATATGGATGATGATATGGATGCAATGCCTATATGAGATGGGTGAGAGAAGATGACAAGACAAAAGGAGATGTATGTTAGTTCCTAGACCAAATCCTTCAAAACTTTATCATAGGACTTTTAGATTTATTGCTCTTAATCATCATTGGGAAAACTACAGTAATGGCCAACAAACACCATGATATGACATAGATCAAGGTGTGCAAGGTCGTACCATCACATAATATAAGCAGTTATAGACAAGGATGATCATGACTCAAACTAAAGGCGTGATTTCCCTAGTCTTTTTGTCATAATCAACCACAAGCAGAAAAAAAGACCAAAAGAACAATTCATAAAACATAGTTGCTTCTCTAAATCCTATTTCTAGGACATCTTTAAAACTAGCGGCATGATTGCAAAAATACAAAATAAATCCCTTATCATGATACATCATTGTTTTTCTAAATCCCAGAACCAGGACCTCGCTGAGAAACTAGTAATCATGTGTGCCAATCGTCATGATACGTCACTGCTTCTCTAAATCCTGTTATTGGGATCTTGCTAAAAAACTAATAACATGATAAAAAGCCAAAAGACAAGTGCCAAGTGTTTGCCAAGTGCGTCTGGATATCCATTGTTCTAATGTCAAGATGTCAGGTTTGATGATGTCTAGATGCCGGGGTGTCAAAGTTTTGACGATGCCGAGATGACGAATGTCAAAAATTGCCAAATTCAGGAAGGACACATCCTGAATAATGTTGATGTCAAGAGGATTTATCCCTAAATGTCGAAAGGGGTCCCTTGAAATGATGATGATATCTAGGAAGGACACATCCTAAGGCATAAATGACAGAGTTGGTTCTTCAAAAGGACACATCTGAAGAATACTGATGTCAAGAGGAGTGATCCTTAGATGTCAAGAGGATCCCTCAAAATGATGACGATGCCTAGGAAGGACACATCCTAAGGAATGAATGAAAAAGGTTATCTTTTAGAAGGACACATCTGAAGGCTAACCAAGAGTTGACTCATTTTGACTATGTTTGACTTGTGTTGACCATATGTTGATATTGTCATGATGATATGATTGACATGCCGATGAGATTGTCATATTGAAATAAATGATCACCATAATTTATTTTTAGGAGTTTATCCTTTTGGGAATGATTCACTTTTTCTTGAAGACCTTTTGACGTGTGTGCCAATGTGATGCCATGAACACTAATAGACTGACCTAGTGTGGCCTCAGGGGCTCATCAACAGATGGCCTTGCCTACGTCATGCACTCAGAGACCTCATAGTTCGACACGACCAATGAATTTGTCTTGATGACCAAAGATTGAAGTATGATTTTATTTTGACAAACCTAAAAGGATTGACCTAATGTCTCGGGGACTCAAAAATGAGTCTTGCATATGTAGCAAATGCGCAGAGACAACGTAGTTTGGACAAATGACAAAGACTGATTGATTGACTTGTTAAGGAATGACTCTATTGTTGTGTTCTCGAACAGTTTGACATTTGTTGTGGTTTTCTTCAGGATATTTTTTGGTTTTTAGGTGTTTCTTCAAGACATTTTGTGATGTTTTTGGTCTTTTTTCATGACTTTTTGTGATGTTTTTGGTCTTTTTTCATGAATTTTTGTGATTTTTTTGGTCTTTTTGTGATGTTTTTTGGTCTTTTTTAGGACTTTTTGTGATGTTTTTGGTATTTTTCAGGACTTTTTGTGATGTTTTTAGTCCTTTTTCAGGACTTTTTAACAATTTCCAAAACCATGTATGACATCCACTGCTGTTATATGATAAAAATTGTGCCCCCAGTCAGGTCCAAGACTTAGCCAATTTTAAAGGATGTGAAAGGGGTGTTCCTGCAGTACCAAATGGACATTAAAGAGGACTTGATGTCAATTGTTTATCAACCATGAGAGGAAGGGTATGATGTCATAGCGATTGGCATGATAATGGCCAAAGATGTATTTCATCCTAGGCCAAGGTAGACAAAGTAACAATAGATGGCAAAGCGATGATTGATGACGCATGGTGCCTGTTTGCCAGGTTTTCACCATGGTACTTATCCAAAGTGCCTGTTTGTCAGGTTTTCACTGTTGGACGAATCATTTTTCTTTACTATTTTTGTCATTTTTCTTTTCTTTCTTTTTTTTTGGTGCTGCTAGGATGCCTGTTTGCCAGGTTTTCATCAAGGCAACAATTTTTTTATCATTTTTAATTTTTTTTTTGTATTTTATGGTTTTCATCTCAATCTCCTAATGCTATGCTTAGAACTTTCAGAGATGTAAACTATTGATAGGCTCTGTCAGCTATTCTCCATCTGGAGTTGCTAGCTGATGGGCTCCAAAACCAAAAAAAGATATGATGAAATAAGGACCCAACCAATTTGGTTCAAATTTTCCTGGATTTTCTCTGTCAGCCTAGTTCTTAGGGTTTTGCATGAGGACTAAGTTGCCAATGTCAAATTTCTTGACCCTGACTTTCTTGTTGTAACTGTGACAGAGACGATTCTGATATGCTTGTAGATTGTTCAAGGAATTTTTCCTTCTTTCTTCTAGCATCTCCAGCTCGTGCAGGCATGATTGTCTATACTCCTCATTAGTTAAACCCTTCAGGGAGACTCATAACGAAGGATTTTCAACCTCAATGGGAAAGATGGCCTCAACTCCAAAGACTAGGGAAAAAGGAGTGGCTCTTGTAGGCGTACGAATGCTAGTGCAGTAAGCCCACAGAGCAGGGTTGAGTTGTATATGCCAGTCATGACCAACGTCATTGACAGTCTTTTTGAGGATTTTAACAATGGTTTTATTTGACGCCTCAGCTTGACCATTTCCTTGTGGGTAGTACAGAGATGAAAAATTATGTTGGATGTGAAATCTCTCACATAACTCACGAACGTCTTGGTTTTTAAACAGACATCCATTGTCAGTGATGATGGATTGCAGAAGGCCATACCGACAAATAATGTAGTTAAGAATAAATTTGGATATTTATTTTCCAGTTATGTATGTCAGAGGGATGGCTTCGATCCACTTCGTAAAATACTCAGTGGCAGTGATAATGAATGTATGGCCATTGGATGAGGTTGGATGGATCTTACCCACAAGGTCGAGTCCCCATTGAGCAAAGGGCCAAGGAGAGGTGATCGACTAAAGTTCATGTGCTGGAGCATGGATCAAATCATTGTGAACCTAGCATTGGCGACAAGTCTTGACATATTCCAGTGCATCCTTTTCAATGGTTGGCCAGTAATACCCAAGTCTCGTTATCTTCTTGGCTAGAGTAGGACCACTTGAATGAGACCCGCATATATTGTCATGTACTTTGCGTAAGGTTGTACGTGCTTCATTGGTGTTGAGACATCTAAGGAGGGTGTTTTAAAATCTATGGTAGTAAAGGGTGTCACTAACGATGGCATACCTTGCGGATTTTTTGATAAAGGACTTCCTCTTGTTATTAGACAGGTTAGGTGGAAGGGTTTGAGACTTAAGGTAGTCATAAATATCTTGGTACCAGGGAAAGTCAGGACCAACAAGTTCACAGACCATTTCTGACTCCAAAATGTCATAGGCGGGGACCAACAATTTCTCTATTAGGAGTTCCATCTGAGGCATATTGCTTGGTATGTCGAGGAGCGAGCCTATTGTAATCATGGCATCTGCCGCTTTGTTCTATGCTCTCTGAACTTTTTCAAAAGTTACCAAATGAAAGTACGTTTGGAAACTGTCAACCATTCATTTGTAGGGCATAATATTCTCATCTTTTGTGTCATAGTCATCATTAACCTAGTTGATGACTAACTAAGAATCCCCATAGACATGTAATGCTCTGATTTTCCACTTTATTGCCATTCTTAGTCCTGTAACCAATGCCTCATATTCCACCACATTGTTTGTGCATGGAAAAGCTATGTGGAAAGACTTAGGAATGGAGTCCCCTTGAGGGGTGATGAACAAGATTCTTTCCCCTGAGCCATGATTTGTGTGGGATCCATCAAAGTAAAGCCGCCATGGTGACTTAGGTTCCGTATGGAATATCGACTCATCTGGAAAATCTGCCACTAGTGGGTGATCACTTTGTAAAGGTGCATCCGCCAGCTGGTCTGCTATGATTTATCCTTTTATTGCCTTTCGTTCTACATATTGAATGTCATATTTGCTCAGAATCATGACCCATTTTTCCAAACGTCTTGTTAACGCTGCTCTACTTAACAAATATTTGAGGGGGTCGATCTTTGCTACTAGTTGTGTCTAATGGCTTAACATATAATGTCTTAGCTTCTATGCTACAAAGACTATGACTAGACAATCCCATTCAATTGATGTGTAGTTTAGTTCATACCTGACTAATGTCTGACTGATGTAATATATAGCTCTTTATTTTTCTTCTTGGTCGTTCTGCCCTAGTAATGCCCCCAATGCTGAATTAGTGGCAGATATGTATAGGATCAATGGTTTTCCCTAAATGGGAGGCATGAGGACTAGTGGCGACAATACGTACTCTTTTATTTGCTGAAAGGCTTCTTATTTATCTGTCCACACAAAGGGGATACCTTTGCGCAACAAATATTGGAATGGGTGACACTTGTTAGTCAATTGGGCTATGAAGCACCGAATAGATTGTACCCTGCCTCGTAGAGGTTAGAGCTCACTCATCCCTCTAGGTGGAGGCATGTCTATGATGGCTTTGAATTTTTCTAGATTGACCTCAATGCCTCTTTGAGAAACTATGTATCCCAAGAGTTTACCTGATGTTACACTAAAGACACATTTCTTAGGATTTAGTCTGACTTTGTATTCTTCCAATCTCTTGAAAATTATGTCTAACACCTTTAGATGATCCTTTCTTGTTACTGATTTAGCCAATAGGTCATCTACATAATCTTCCATTATTTTATGTGTCATGTCATGAAAGATTGTGGTCATAGCCCTCTGATATGTGGTGCCTACATTTTTGAGATTGAATGGCATGACATTCCAACAATATGTACCCCATGGGCAAGTAAATGTCATTTTGTGCTGGTCTTCAGGGAAAATGCGAATCTAATTATAGCTAGAGAAACCATCCATGAGGGACAACATCTCATATCCTGCTGTGAGGTCAACTATGATATCAATATTCGGTAAAGGAAAGTCATCTTTTGGGCATGCCTTGTTTAGGTCCCTAAAATTTGTACAGACGCGGATCATCCCATTTGGTTTTT
This sequence comes from Sequoia sempervirens, assembly GCA_007258455.2. NCBI lineage: Eukaryota > Viridiplantae > Streptophyta > Pinopsida > Cupressales > Cupressaceae > Sequoia > Sequoia sempervirens. The sequence goes on along the minus strand of VDFB02105785.1, from coordinate 254,456,744 downwards.
TCACTGGCACCAGGTTAGATATCCATTTAGCATAATCGATAGACCGTATGAATCTAGCATCTAGAAGTTTCTTCAACTCAGCCTTGACCAGCAGTACGACCTGAGGATGCGTTTTGCGTAACTTTTGTTTAACTAGTTTGGCATTTGGAAATAGTGGCAGATGGTGCAGAACCAGTTTTGGGTCCAATCCTGGCATGTCAGCATAGGACCATGCAAAGCTGATTTTAAATTCTACAAAGAATTTGTGGAATTCCGGTCTCTTTTCTTCAGTCAATGATGTAGCAAAGAGGACCATTTTGGGATCTTCTACTGTTGATATGTTGTCTTCTATGGTGTCTTCTATTAGCATAGCTGATTTCTCTTATTGCATGGGAAGAAAGTCCAGTCCTCCATCTTTGGGCACCTTAGAGAGGTTTTTAGCCATAAATATGTCCTTTGTTTTTACTTTTTTGTCATCAGAATGTGCCTTTCGATTTTCACCTAAAGACATTCCATTTTTTATTTGATTTTTATTTTTAATTTTGCAACTGGAGGACGGAGCAGTCTCGCTAAAGTAGGCCGCACAATCTAGATCAATGGTGAATCCTGAATTGTGATCACCACTGGGTATGCCTTCATTTAATCCCATAAACTCTATAATTACCTCATCATTCTGAAAGGTGTCTAGGACTCGTGGGCCTTGTTGGTACCAATTGACTAGTTGAATAAACTAGGGAAATTGCATCGTCAATGTTGGTGAATTGAGGGGAGGATGCAGAAAGCATGCAGACAGATTCAAAGATATTGTAGATGAAATTATCATCTAATTCCACATCAGACTCTATCCAATATTCCCCTTCACTTGTTTCATATTCATTGTCAAAATAAGGGGTGAAGGACTCAGAGTTGGGATTTTCAGTGTCATTTGGTAATTTAGATGGGTTAGAATGATGGGATTTAGATGGTGGATCCTGTATGTCATGGGGAAATGTAATGGGATTTTGACTATTGGGTGCCTGATCAATTTTAAATTTTTTCCAAAAAAAAATTTCAGAGGTGAGTTCCCCCATTTTGACAAACAAATCATTGAGGCAACAATCACTTAAGGATCTTTCAAAGCCAAATTCCCACTCTTGGTAGTCAGTTTCAGTGAAGGTTTCCTTAATGGTCTCGACACTTTCCGAAGCATGCACTCACTCAGTTGAAAGCCCATTGGTACGTCGGTCATCATTGTTGGGAAATCCATATCCTAGTCTAAGATACTTTAGTTTTTAAAAGATTTTATGGGCTACCTTCGTCTAGTTTTATTTCTGTCTTGGCCACTAGTTCCATCGTAGCCCTTAGCTTTCATCATGTCATATCCCTTGCCGTATTTCTCAACTGGTAATGGGGGTAGGTTAGCCATTTCCTTATAAATCCATCTTGTAATATCGGAAAGGTCCTCGTTGCTCATGTCGCCCCATTTTATGAAAACTATTTTTGGTGGAACTTTGAATATTTCCTTGGGTTCCATTTTAAAACATGGTCGACCATAGACTTTTGGAGACTTGGGTATTGTTGTGATGCTATATGCCATATGTAGTTTATATTCTCCACAGCCTAGGTCCTGGATCTTGACATTGGATTCATCCTTAGGAAGTGTGGAAGATAGTGGTGTAGTGGAAGATGTGGACAGAGTGGACGTGGAAGATGGTGTGAGTGTGGATGGGTCAATGTACTTAGAAGAAGAGGGGCTAGGAGCTTCTTGGTTGATGGGAACTCTATTTTCAAAAATAACCTTTAGATTGGTGCAATATTGAAAAGGGTCGGGGCTCCATATATAGTAATTTATGTGCCATCAAAAGGGAACTTTAAGCATTGGTGATACGTGGAGGGTACGACTTTTAGGGCATGAATCCATGGGCAGTTGAGCAAGATGTTGTAAGGTAATTCTAGATCTAGGACCTGGAAAGTTGTATCCACATTGTCTGGCCCCACTCGATAGGAAGATAAATAATGCCTCATGAGGAGCGTTCTTTGTCATCATATGCTTTTATCATTATGCTCTTTGTAGGGTCTATGCATGCATCAGAAAATCCTAGAGCCTTAACCAGTTTCAAGGAGCATATGTTCAATCCTGCTCTGCCATCTACTAAAACTCTTTTGACATTGTGCTTGTGGATGAAAGTTTCAATGTGTAATGCATCATTGTGGTTAGGCTTAGGTGACATGGTGAGGCATAGTGAGGTATCCCACCATGGTCTCAAACTGATTGACATCAATATCCTTAGGGTATGATGACTCTTGCAAGGTTTTATCTAGTATAGCCTTATGCGTGGGAGATATGCGAAGCAGCTTGAGTATAGAAATTTGCACGAGAGTTTTTCCAAGCTAGTCGATAAGGTTAAACTGGCTCTTGGGTTGCTATTGCTTTGTGGTTGAGGCAGGTTCTAACTATTCAGGAGATGGGCCAGCTATGGTGATTTTGGGTTGCCTAGCGGGAGGTGGACCAACTATGGTGACCTTGCCACTTAGAGTAGTGGCATTGCATTGGGGTGCTCTCTTGATCGTAATGGTATTGATTTATTTGTTGTCAGTTCGAACATTATTTATAATAGGTCCACCAGAATAGTCATACTTGGCACGGGAAAAGTTAGCTTGATTATTGTTTATCTATGGACCTGACGTGGAAGCATTATTAGAACCATGGTCTTGGAGTGGGTTCTTATGAATAGTATGATATGAATTGGAGGAAAATTGTGATCCACCTACCTCAATGATATGACTCTTGATAAGGTCTTGAATCAGGTTTTTTAGTTGTCAACAAGTAGAATTTTTATGTCCTTTTGCACGATGATAATCGCAGAATGCATTATCGTCCCACCATGCTAGTTTGAATTATCCTGGGTCATATGGTTTTGGTTCTTGAAGTGTGATGACACCATTCTGAAGGCATTTCTTGAGGACTTCCTCAATGGGTTCACCCAAGAGAGTGTATGTGAGACCCCTAGGGAATTGTCTCATCTGGCGATATTGTCCTTGATTATTTTGGCTGCTTTGGTTGTTTGAAGGGACATTGGTAGGGGGTATCAATATCGTTGTTAGTTTTTTTGCAGTTGAACCCATTTTAGGGCCAGTACAGGACCCATAGTGTTTGTAGCCTCGACATCAACAACACCGTCATTTGTAACATGTTTATTTTTGACCCAGTATTTATTTTTGTCAACGGGAGGATTTGCATTTGTGTTTTTGGGACCATATCTTAGCTCTCCCTTTGCGATAAGGGCTTTCTCAATATGGACACCTTTTTTGACTAGGTTCATGAAGGTTGTGCAACAATGCACTTGCAATGCATATTTTAGGGGACCCAGAAGTGTTTGAACAAACATGTCCACCTTTTCCCTTTAGGGTATGTCAATGTGACATCGACTAGCTAGACTTATCCATCTTTGAAAGAAGGGGATGAATGTCTCACCGGCATCTTCTTGCGTGAGATTGCACAATCTAGTAATAGAGGTGTCCATGTCAATGTTGTATGCGTAATTATTTATGAATTTTTGTTTAAGCTCATCCCATGTTTGGATATCCTTCTGAGTGGAAAACCATTCAAGGGCAGGACCCGCTAGACTTTTAGAAAAAAGTCTCATCAAGTATGTTCATAGGCGACGTCCATACAATTGGTTGCAAATTCGTGAACATGTTTGATGGGGTTTTTCTTGCCTTTGTATTTTGTAAAATTGGGTGACACATATCTCAGAGGAAATGGTGGCATGTATAAGCTCATGGCGAATGGGTAGATGTTTAGATCATATGACACTTCTGATTGCTTGCCTGATATTTGTATTTTTTGGATAGTTTTCTCTAGACCCATCCATTTTGCTTGTAAGGCATCTATTATAGGATCATTTTTGGTCCCATGCATAAGATTCATTGGTACGCCATAGGTCCCCATATGTTGTGCATGAATATTGGTGTATTGTGGCAGTATGGATTGTTGTGACATGTATGATGTGTTCAGATTGGTGTGTTGTTGGTATTGATAGTTTGGATTGGGGGTATGTTGGTGAGCATGAATGTGGGATGAGTAGGTTGGGATGTGTCCCCCAACCATTTGTGTTGATATTTTAGGAATATGGTGACCATGAACATTGTGATGTGCTAATGATGCCATGGGTTGTGCGTTTTGACTACCATGTCCAAATTGTTGGGCTTGGAAAAGGGGAATGGTTGAATTTTGTACTTGGGATTTGATGGTATTGGACGGTGTTGACGTGTTCACATTTTGTTGTTGTACTTGAATAAATATGTGTCATTTACCCCCACCCAAAGGATTTTGGGAGATACCAATGAGAGGATATGTCGAAGGTGTACTTATGGTACTCATTCTAGCTGTTAAAGGGGGATTGGTATGACTCGATGATGCCCCCGTGGCATTTACCATAGTGGTAAAAAGAGGATTAGAGTAACTTGCCCACATTGCCAAGGAGCTAAAGGTGGTTCCCGCTGATTGTGACAATGTTGTGGATATTTTGGGAATTGTGATAGATTGTGATCCTCCAATGGATGTAGTGCTTATTGAGTTGGAGGTGTTTGGCATGTTGGAGGTAGCATGCACTGTTGTTGTAGTGTTAAAGAAGGTATTGCTCGTAGTATTTGGAGGTTGACCACTATTTGACATGTTATGCACGTTGTTGAAATTAGGGTCTGGAGATGTTGGTCTCAACATGTTAATGTCGAATCCTTGAGGTAATTTGGATCCTTGACTTAAGAGTATGGAAAAATATCTGTCTCTATCATATAGGACCATTTGTTCCACGAATTGAGGGGCCTCTGGGTCTTGTGCTGCTACCTCTAGGTTTTCCTCAAGTATTTTTCCATTTACATCCTTACGTAAGAATGGTTCAAAGGGACTGTTTGATGAGGATGGTATTATTGCGAGAGGTTGATTGTTTGTGTTGGAAAATGGATTGTCAAAGGTCCAATTTGAGTCATACGTGGGATTGTTGATAGTGGAAGTGGGGTCTTGTCGAGAGTTTTCCATTTGTCATTTCTGTTTTTGGAGTCTAGTTGCCACCATAAAATGAGATTGCTCAAAATGAAGATGACAACTAAATGCAAGGATGACACTATGCAAGGTCTAAGTTCAAAATTATGACTAGGATGAATAATATTTTGGGATTTTTGGGAATAAAGTATGCAAGGTATAACCTAGAATGCAATTTGGAGAAAAGGATACCTAAACACTTCTAAGCTCAATTTTTGTTCTCGATTTTAGTTACTAAAGGACTTGCTGAAAATGACAAGATGACAAGGTCGAAATGACTAGTGAGTTTTCCAAACTAGACTGTTGAGTTGAAAGATCTCACAAGAGGGACAATGACCGAAAAGGGGAATGATGATTAAGTCCAAGATAACCTAGTTTCGAAAGAAATGACATTGCAAATCATGTTGGGGTCTACCTAATCCAAAGTATGCAAGGATGAAAACCTAGGTTCAAGCGAATGCCTAATGTATGCAACTAAAATTTGAAAGATGAAGCCTATGGTCAAGAATTCCAACTAATGGTCGAAAGTTTTGAGCAATTTCAAAGTTGGTTTCTGACAAAATTCCCTTTGGAAATAGTGTTTGACCAGAGATTGACAAAGTTTAGACTCAGATTTGACTTTGTATCAGGGTTTTACTTGTGACAGGAAAATGCATCGTTTGAGGCCTCAAATGCGTGACAATATTTCGAATGTAGTTTGGTTTGAGTGAATGTGACTCTGGGACTGACAAATGCAACTTAGTATTGCAGATGCGGCTCTGTAAGGTTCATATGCGTCACGACAGATACAGATGCAGTGTTTAAAGTGTCAAATGTGGTTTAATAGAGTGATTGTGTCTCAGAAACTTGAATGTGGTTCAATAGATGCAACACAGTTTGTTTTGTTGACGTATTGTGAGAAAATTTGATCTATCTAATGGTGAATGTTTTGTCTAGAAATGAATAATGTTTCAGAAATCTGGTGAGAACTTGACAAGCACAATTTTTTGGATGTAAGAAAGCACACATAAGACAAGTACAATCCTAAAAGGCCAATAGGCCAAGGGTTTGTATACTTGATATAGCCCACCAATATACCTTGGATAATTGGTGATAAACACCTTTCCTTCTTGAGAGTGGATAGCTTAGAATTTTGGTGGCATTGGCTCCCCTCCATGGCTCATTAACATCATTCAAGCACACCAAATTTGAATTCTTGGGTAATGACTTCCCAAGAACTGCTATCTCTACTCAAGTGGATCAGTAGTGAGTGTCTTCAGGCATGATACTGTACTCTGCACTATATCAAGCAATGGCCAAAGAACGGTCGGATTCTAAAACAAGAGGTGTTTAATACGGGCATTCCATTAGTAGGGCATGATCCATGCGGTGAGAGTCCCCTTTTGGATCCATCTCGTTGGAACCACACGCATGATTCTTGGGCTTTCCCCAAGAATCCACTTTTATATACTGGCTGGAAGTCCCTCGGTGTTAGGGTGCTACCAGTCTGAGTTGTCTTGGGGTGAGTACTTTTTCCCACCAGAATAGGCCCAAGTTCTAAAGTTAGTAACTATTTCTCTTACACCCAGGATCACCTGAAAGCGCAAGGGGAGAGGATACTTCGATTACTAAGTCGTGAGGGTGACAAAAAAAAAAAAAGGTGGGTCTGGTTTTCTAATCACCTAGTTTTTACAAGGTGAGAGCATAATCACCTACCACCTTTAAGCACAGTCAGACAGAATCAAGCACATGTTCATTTTATTGTACCAAATGAAATTTTTTCTAATCTAAAAAAATCACAAGCACGATGTTTAGAAGTGATAGTCTTAGACACTCGAACCTGCAAAATCACAAGTTAGGAGTTTCTTTGATGTTTAGTCTTCGACAAACGTATGTTTATGCAAACCCAAAAGTTTTTGCTTTCCAATCTATTATATATGACTGATATTTCTGCTACTATAGCTCCTTATGATCACCTACAAGATAAAAAAAATAATATTATAATGCAGCCAAAGAAAAAAACAAGCTCATCAAAAAATTACAATTTCAGATACATTTTTGACATAGCCGAATTAGATTTCATTATTTGATGATTTTATTGATCTGAAAAATGAAAAATCAAAGAAAAGATCCCTACTAATTTTCTGAGAGCTTTCCAGAAATGTAAAGAAGTAAAGAAAATTCCCTTTTTTTCTCTCATAAATGCAGATTTGTGAAAACCATATAGAAAATGAAGATCAGATTTTTTTGCATTGTATTTGACCTCTAAATTAAATCTCTAAAACATTGACCCCCATTAGAATTTAAATATCTTTCCAAAATTGTAAAAAATTTTGAAAAATTTTCTGATTTGTGTCTAGAAAACCAATTTTATGAAAAAACATAAAATTACAATAACTCCCACAAAAATGATGATAAACCCTCAATTTTTTTTACTGTATCCTCTTGAGATGATGCAAAATACTTTGTATAAATCTTGTGGAAAAATTCATAGCTATGTAGAAGATATGAAGAAATTGTAAAACCTACGGTTTTGTCCAAAAACTGGCAGATCTGCAACAAAATGTCAATAAAACTTGCAAAATAACAAGCTAGATCAAAGGATTCATGTCAGTTTCACCAATGTATCAATGGGTAGATTTCAAGTAGGTTAGAAAATGAGAGCATAAATAATATAAACCCAAAGAAGTTATGAAGCACAAAGAAAGCAAATAACAAGAACGATTATACCAGATATTCGTTGAAGCTTCCATGATTCACCTCCATAGCACCTCCTAGCTTGCAGCATATGATTGATGACCTTAGATCGAGTGTGTGAGAATTTGACTATGACATTGTCCTATGCAAGTTTTGAAGGATTTAAGTAAAATTATGCCTATGCCTATGCCAATGATAAATGACTATAACAAATGATAAATGACTATAATGCCTATAATAATGAATTGGTCCCTAAATTATGAGCAAGATTGACATTTTATAGAAAACGTAATTTTAAACAGATGGATGAGATTGACTCTTGATAGAAACCTAAAATCAGAGGATGAGATTTCATTTGATAATCCCTAATTAGGGTTAGGGCAAAATCCTTAGATGAGTGGTCGAGATGTCATATGAGAGAATCGAATTGGTGGTGGAGAAAAGATGAGATAATTAATTAGACAAATAAAGATTTTCAAAAATCAAGAAGATAAAGACTGCCTGATTTATGAGATTTGAAAAATCAAGAAGATAAGAGGTGGACTGAAAAACAAATTTGAAAAATCAAGAATCTGCTCGCTTTATTTGATTTTTGGAAGAAAGCTACCAATTTGAATTAAATCAACTCAAAATATGGATTTTGTGAGATAATAAATAATCTTTTTTAGATTATTTACTAAAATGAAGTGACAGTTAATAAAACGAAATGATTTTAAATAATAAATTGATTTAAAATGATGGAAATATTAAATTGAGTAATTAAATAATTAAAGATAATTATTTAATTTTAGAGGATTATGACTGATAATTAAATAAATTCATAAATTCATTTAATTATGGAAATTAGTGACATATTGAATAAATAAATAAAATTTATTTATTTAATAATTAGGAAGAATAAATGGATAAAGGTAATTAAACAAATTAACAAATTAATTTAATTAAAGGAAGACTTTAGACAATTAAAGACGTATTGAATAAATAAATAACATTTGTTTATTTAATAATCATGAAGAATAAAAGGACATGAATTAATTAAACAATTATAAATTATTTAATTAATAGTCGAATGTGGACCAAGGACATAATTAAATGTCATAATTATGCTAGGGTGAAGGTGGTAAAAATAGAGCTTGCAAGCCTAGGTCATTTTTAAGTGTACAATTTGGATGTTTTTTGTGTTTTTGGATATTTTGATTTTTTTGGATTTTTGAAATTTTATGATTTTTTTTTTTGACATGTTTTGATTTTTTTTTTTGATATGTTATGATTTTTTTGTGTTTTTGAATGCTATAGTTTTTTTAGATTTTTGAGAATATTTTTTTTTTTTGGATTTTTGAAATGTTTTGAGATGTCAATGGATTAAAATTTGGGTAGCCTTTGTCCTAGAAACCAATGACAAGGGAAAACTAAGTCTAGGTGCAAGGAGATAGATGAGATTGATGGATGGAAGTATGGGTGATAGGATAAGGGATAAAAGGCTCATGATAGATGGATGTATGGATGGATATAATGGATATATGCATCATAAGAGAGCAAGGATGTGATCTCCAAAGACTATGTCGCATAGGAATAACATGCCTCATTCTAGGTATAATACTTAGGATTTTTCATGACAATGCTTATGAAAATAGGATAATGATATGATTGGCTGGAAAGGATGAGGTATGTCAAGAGATACCCAAAACATGTTTCAAGACTTTTCTCCTATATCTTCATCAAGATCAAAAGGAGAATGATGGATAAGTGGACTCAATATGATATATATGTATGACAACTAAAGATGGTAGGTAGGATGGAAATGATATGACATGAAAATGATAGGTTGGATAGATAAGACATTGTTCCCCCAAGTGTGACATAGAAGATCAACCTACACATGACGCCTGTTTTCCAGGTTTTCATCATGGTACTTATCCAGGGTGCCTGTTTACCGGGTTTTCACCATTGGACAAAGGGATTTCTCTTTACTTTTATTTTATTATTCATTTTTGAATTTTTTACTTTTTGGATAGGAGAATGGGAATATGGATAGGAGGGACTCAAGTGTCTAGTTCCATGAAAGGTGATAGTCCCACAAGAAATGGATGTCATCGCATGGACCATGTCAAATGTGCTCATAGATGTTGGTAAGGGATGACATGAAAGGGAGATGGAGTCAATAGATGATGGATTATGGAGGAAAATAGTGGATTATGATACAAATAATTTAGGGAAGATGATAGGGATTATATGGGACTTATGCAAAAGATGAATGGGGAGGCTTAGCCAAAAGCATGGACCATAGGAAGGTGGTGGGGGGGATATGTAGGATAATGAGTGAAGGGTGAGGGGATGGAGGTATGTGGAATTGTTGTGAAATGGAAGGGAACCATGACCAATGGTCGCACACACCATGATAAACATTGAAGCTTTTGATGTGGAAGGGGTGTAGGAAGCAATGGAGTTGTTTTCTTAGGAGGTGGTGGATGTAGTGCTTTTGGTACCCACATAACTTAGTATTTTTTATGATTTTTGTTTGGCTTGTGGGATTTTTGTAATTTTTGAATAGAATGTGCATTTTGGATGGGAGGGGATGGTTGGGATTTTTGTGATGTAGATGCCTCATTTGACTTGTTTTCATTTTTCTTAGGGAACCAAACCATTTTAGTTTTGGCCTTTACTTTTGGAGGTATGGGCTTATATAACTTTTTGAATGTATTTTGTTTTGACTCTTTGCATTGATGCCCTAAGTCATGAGGATTTTTAGGATTTTTTACTTTATAGGCAGAGGCATTGAAATTCTTGCTTTTGAATCCCATGGGATAGGCAGAATGAGTGGAAGCTTCATATTTAGACAATGTGCGCATTTGTTGGTCATGATTAGGAATTTTAGGGTGTTTATGGATAAATGGATAAGAGGATTGAATGGTAGGGATATTAGGTGTTGGGAGTAATGGTGGTAAAGTGGATGGAGGGATATTAGGAGTTGGAAGTAATGGTGGCAAGGTTGATGGTGGAAGGTGTATGTTCACATGCTTTTGACATTTGTAGGATGATGGAGGAGATATGGCAACATATGTTTTAGGAATATGATAGGGTTTATGATGGAAGGAGGTGGACTTAGGATGCATGGAGGAAGTACCAACATCTTGAGATTGGTGTCCTTGGGATGTATGCCCAAGGTCAAATGAGAATGGAGGGAATTTGACATGTATGGGCTCCAAAATACCTTTTTCATGAAGGTCTAAACCATTACCTTGGTGGTTCATGTTTTGGAGTATGCAATGGACAAGGGGACTAGGTGTAGGTGGAACACTAGACACGAGTTCCTTATTGGATGGAGAAAATGAAGCAAGGGAAGATAATGGTTGTTGTTTTTCTAAGGAGGAACATTCATGAATGAGAGTGGAAAGACCAATAGGATATGATGGAGGACTTGCAATGGGGTCAATAGTGGGTGATGGAGGATCATTAGGATCTTGATTAGCATTGTGTTCACTTAGATCCAAGGTATTTTTTTGATCTTCTATGTGTGCTTTGGAGGCACTTGTATCATCATGGGAAGTGGATGTTTGTGTATCATGGATGGGTGAGGTGGCAAGATCTTGACCATTGAATGCATAAATTTGGCTAAGGGAATCATCATGGTCTTCTTGATCATAAAAGGGGTCTTGATCAAAGATGAAAGATTGATCATGAATAGTATTAGGTGCATTATGAACGAAATCATTGGGAGGGTGTTGATCTTTATGTGGATGAGGGGGTAATGTTTCCTCATGTTTAGGATTGTGGTCAATGGAAGTGGAAGGGGATGACTCTTGAATGAGATCAACATGTTCTAGATGGTCAACAACATGGAGACATGATGGAGGTTGAATTGGACTTAATGGGGAAGACTCTTGAATAAGCTCAAGGGGGAGACTACATGATGGGGTTGGAGGAATAGGCATGGTGTTTGAAGACTCTTTGGTAGGTTCAAAAATATGAGTTTGATGACATGGAAATGTTTGATTCCCTGCTAGTAGCCCTGGGGTCACATTCTTTGTAGGTGGATGGATGGATTTGGGTAATTCCATAGGTTTACTTTTGAAATTTTTGAATTTATGGCGTAGATTTGATGGAGGATTCGATGATGGTGGGGTTAATGAAGAGTTTGATTTGTTAGAAGGTGTAGTGGCCAATGGATTAGGACTAGGAAATGGTGGCTTAGGGATATGCATTTGATTGGATGGTGGCATGATAAATTTATAGGGTGCATGAACTAGATTGGTGTTCCCCTTGTCAAATGGAACATGATAATTGAAAGGCTCTTGATTTTGTTGCCAAGGTGGACTTAGGCTCCTATGTTCTTGTTGTGATATGGGTGGATATGTTGATGTGGCATTGACATGATAGGTAGGTGGGTTTGGTTGGCATGACGATTAAGGTGACGCATAGGATTGTGGTTGAATGTGTTGAGTTTGTAATGGCATTTGGACTTGTTGTGGTATGACTTGTTGTTGTGATAATGATGGAGGGGTTGCATAGGATAATGTTTGTTGAGAGGTGGATTGATATGGATAAGAGTTGACATTAGAAGAGGCATGATAGGTTGATGAAGGGGCAACATGATATGTGGATGGAGGAGGTTGATATGATGATATAGGTGACACATAGGATTGATGTGAAATTTGTTGATGTGGTGACTGGACTTGATGTTGTGCTTGTTGGGTTTGACAAGTGGCCATGAGGTATTGGGATTTTGCTATGAGTTGTTGCATTTGAGGTGATTGGCTTGTTTGAGCTTCATGAAGTATGTGAACGAGCTTTTGTGCTATGTCTTCTAATGTTGTAATGGTGTAAAATGATGTTGATTGGATTAAAGAGATGATGATGATTAGGATATGATGTGGAATGACATGATTGTATGATTTGGATGATGTGGCAAGTGTTTATTGTAAGTTTGAATTGGGCAATATTAAACACAAGATCTCACATGTAGATGCATGAACACACACACCAAACACTGATAAATTTATCTTTCAAGATTAAATGTTATGATTAAGCAAATAGTTGAATACACATCAACAAGCCTAATGGTAGTCAAGTGGGTATGGCCAATTAGATCTTGAGCTAGGATGCACAAAATTGACTAGGGATGATTTGAAAGCAAAATCCTGCCAATAAGCTGGGAGAAAGGGGTAACCCACCCCTCACCTTCACTTCCCAAAGGTATAAAGTTCTTTGGGGCTTAGCCGAGAGTGACAAGATTTCAAATCCCAAAGAAGCGTGTCTCTGGATTCACACTCGATTGAGGTCATCCCTTAGAGGGGTATGTTCTCCAAGCAGGCCTCCTAAGAAGGGTATAACAAAAGCGAACCAAGTGAGGTATTTTGGAGGACACACACACTTGATTCACACTCGCAGTGACTAATTTCCCTTTAGAAAATTGAAATGTATGTAAAATAGTTCAAGCACTTGTTCTTTTTAACCCAAAGCAAAAATGTGTGATGGAAGACAATGGTTCTTTTTAAGCCCAATTTCAAAGTGTGATTGCAAACGGGATGTTTGTCTTAAAACCCCAAATCCAAATGCATGACAAACAAGTTGTTCTTTTTAAGCCCCAAATTGAAGTGTGTTGACAAGCAATGATTAGAGATGAAAGATGGAATGTGTGCACCTAGAATTTCTTTAGCTCCAAATTTTTGTCCACTTGATCCAATTTTTCCTTTGAAGTGTTTATTTTCTGCACATTCACAAAACCAACAATAAAGCCAAAACCCTAACAAGATAATTGATCACTAAGATTAGAGGGTTAGCTAGTCAAGACAAATCTGATTTTTGGAAATGTTTTCTGCATAAAAAAGAAAAATAAAGAGAATAGACCCTTATTGAAATTTCTAGAGCTTTTCAAAAATGTAAAGAAATCCAAAAAAAATTGTTGTTTTGCACCCAATATTAATTTTTTATGAAAAATCATTAAAAACTTATAAAAATGAAAAACAACTCCAAAAAGTTTTATTTTTTGACTGAAGGCGCCCGAAATCATCTCAAATCTATAGATTTTTTTTTGTGAAAAGATCTGCAACTGTTTGTGAGATATAAGCAAATCTTTGTAAAACTTTAATCTTAAAAGATCTATTTTTTGTTTAATTATTTTTTATCCATATAAAAATAATAATGAACAAACCCCTATTGAAATTCAAAGATATTTCCAGAAATGTAAATAAATCCAAAAAATTATCTAATTTTCTCTCAAAATTGATTTTTCATGAAAAATAACAAAAAAAATATAAAAAATTAAAAACAGCTTCAAAAAATCTGATTTTTGGACTGAAAGTTCTTGATATTGTCCCCAATCTCCAGTAAATGTTTTGTAAAAAAATATCTAACCGTTTGAAAGTTATGGTCGAAACTTTGAAAAATAGGGTTTTGTCCCAAAATGATGCAAAACTTGCAACAAAAGCTAACAAAACCTGCAACAAAAAGAATCCAACTCCAAAATTCCTTAAAAAATTTCAAAATACATTAGGTTCACCAATGTAATTAGGGCCAAAATATTAAGGTTAATGCAATAAAGCATATAAATCAAACCCTAATAAAAAATGAAGCACAAATGAGCATACGAACATAAAACATAAAACAATATTACCAAATTGTCATGCCACCATTGATTGACCTTGATTGCACCTTCTCCATTTTCTGCAATATTATGTTTTCCCTCATATTTTTAATGAGTAACTATGACTATGACAAGACCTAAGCAAATATTGAAGGATTTGATCTAAAATGCAAGTATACTCAGATTTCTAAAAGAAGTATGGAAGCCTAAATTTTGAAGCATAAAGTATGAAAAAGTGATGAAGTCAAGAGATGATCAAAGTCCCCGAATGAGGTTGACATTGCTTTTTTTTTTAAAGTCAATTTTAGATGAATGGCTAGGATTGAAAGTTTGACAAAGCCCTAAGATCAAAGGCTGAAATTGCATGTGACAACTAGCAATTAGGGTTAGGGCAAAATTAGGTTAAAATTTGAAATGAATGGTTGTGATTTGATTTTGGAAAAATCAAATCAAAGGTTAGGAATGCATGTGACAAGAAGATAGTGGGCAAAAAAAACGAAGCTACTGGAGAATCAAATAAGAATTTAAAATTATTTGATTCAAGAGGTGATGTTGACCTTTGGAATTAAAAATTAATTTAATTCAAAAGTGGTGGGGTCACATGACAGTAAATAATTATTTCAAATTATTTACTTGGTGGGAAAATAGAAAGTGGACAATTTTAAATAAATGTTTTATTTAAAATTAGAAGAAAAGTCTATATGACAATTAAATAATTAATACTAATTATTTAATTATGGATGAAATGGATAAGGTGGACAATAATTAAATAAAATAATAGGAATTTATTTAATTATAAAAAGACAAGGAATTAATGACGTATTTGAATAAATAAATATAGGAATTTATTTAATTATGGAAAGACATAAGAAATTAGCGATATATTTAAATAAAATAAATATAATTTATTTATTTAAATAGTCAGGAGGAATAAGAAATATGAATTAATTAAATAATTGAGAATTATTTAATTAATAGTTGAATTTGGACTATAGGACATAATTTAAATATTTTAATTATGTTGAGAAGAAATATGGAGAAAAATAAATTCTTAGGCCTAGGTCAATTTTATGTGTCTACAGGTAATCAACCTAATATTTTTGTGCTTATAACCTACTTTTAGTAAAAAAATAAAAAAATACAATATAAATAATAATTGAACTATTAAAATAAATATATATTTGAAAACTACACTTATGGATATACAAAAGGGTATTTTTACATTTTTAGAAAAATGTTATTTATATGAACTTAGGAGTTGTTGAAACATTAAAATTTTCAAATAATTTTATTTTTTTAGTAAATTGGCCTCAAAGTGGTGCTACATATGCATTTAACCAACAAATTTGGAAAAGTTATGTCCATATTTAACTTATCTAGAATGAATATTACTAGATCATATGTTTGACCAAAATTAATTTTTAGTTATAAATACTAAAATTCACTTGTGCTAATAAGTTAGCCAAAAGTGCAACACAAATTTGTAGATTATGTGTATACTCTCAATTACAAAATATATCTCCAAGTTACATTCACACTTCTCTTTCTCTTCCCATTTTGTTGGTTACTATCCTTCATTTGCTACACTTCAGAAATATTAGTTTAGTGGTACTAGTGGAATGGTTGAAGCGATAAAAGACTTGGGAGCATCTTCTAAACTCCTTCCTTTTTATTTTCTACATTTACAATTAATAATATCACTCATTATCTATTTATTTAAAATTTTATGTTGATGCCTGAAACCGTCATTCTTGAAAACAACCTCCTATGGGAAGTTTCATAGACGTGGGACCAAAATGCTATCTGTCAAATGACCTTCAAGATTTTAGAAGTTGGCTCATTGAATATTGATAAGGGTAAAATGGGAGAAAGAGGTGTAGGAAAGAAACTGAATTGAATTACTATCCTAAGGTGATGCATCAAAATTGTTAATATGGTTCACTTGTATTATTGCATAATATAGCCTAGTCTCTCTAAAGAATTACATAAAATTTAAAAGAGCATATGCATGGTTTAAATTGTGAAATATAAACAAACGTCAAACACTATAATTTTTTTTTAAAATAATAGAAAGTAATTGATTCCATATGTTTAAACACAAAACACCAAATCCTCTTCATTGTTGGAGAGAGAAAAAATTACAAAGGCCATAAAAGGAATAGTATAAAATATTGAATCCTTCTCGCGAGGGGCACCTATTAAGGTTTGAGAAAATGGAAACAAAATTTTGCTATTTTCTATTAAAGATAAAAATATTACAATCATTGTTCCTCTTGGAAAAATTATGAACCCTTTACAAAATATAGAACTCCCTAATATATAGGTACTATAGCTTGGATCAGCGAAGGTTACAAGATAGGAAAATAGACACTTGGAAGCTTGGCACACTTCCTCATGATGAGGTCATTGCAACCATCTAACTAAAAGGTGAGTGTTGTGACTTAGGCGTTCATAAGGCATTATGTAGATGGTTTCCAACTCTAGATATGGAACGACCTTAATGCTTCATGATTCTCTCACTATCTAGAGAAAGCATCATGATGATGCATGTCCATCTACGAGTTAGTCTTGAAAATCTATTAGAAATGAGGCTCATATACTTCAACCAATGGCACAACTCCTAGATCTGACAAGACAAATCCTCGCCTTAGATGAGTACCATGATGACATGTGGATAAAGAATTCCCTTTGAAGATGGCTTCGATTATGGGTCCTATTTATCAGATCGACCAATTGTCCACTCTTTAGAACAAAAATCCATCCTTCACTCCTAGGGAGTGTTGAGCTATCATGTGGAGGCTTCACTCCCTTTAGAAACTTCTACATTATGGGCCCCATTTTATTACTTTCCTAAGGAATAGCACAAGTCAATATTGATTGGAGCTCAAGTGCTTCACAAAATGAGAAATGATCTATAGAATACTATGGAGAAAGTGCTTCTTGAACACCTTTTTAAATTTTACCTTGGTGAGCAACACACAGAGCCACCTGTGGTGACATGGCACTGCTGTTGGGGAATATTGTGAGCCCTTTCATGAAGAATAAGCATGTGGGTGCCATGTGGCATTTGCAAAAGGGGCCATACTTAGACAAAATTTGAAAAGGAACCTAAAGATTGAAAATGATGATATAAAAATACGCTTGACCCTTGAGCATGCCCATGTAAAAAATCTGACCACTCAAAATTTTTTGAAAACATGGATTTCATCCACAATATTGGTGACTTGCAGAGGGATTTTCTTGCAGAGGGAAGAACCCAAAATCTCTGGTTCACATCCAAAAGAAGTAAAATTGCAAAAGGGGAGGATGCTCACAAAGCTCATAACTTATGAAGAGTGGACTTTAGAGACATCCACTTGTCCTCAGAAGGTTGTTCCTTCTTTTTTAGAGCTTCAAAATCTCTATCTAGATCCATTATTCCTTTGAAGGAAAAATTTCTCAAACCTTGTACCGTAGCTCACATCTAAAACTCCAACTATGTGAGCGGTTATAGAATCTCCTCCACATTAGAGACGTTTAGTGTTTGAATTAGAGCTCTAAAAATGGTTTGGTCACTTTGTTTGCCTATGAACAACTCCTTATTTTGGTCCTCCGAAAGGACTATATTTTCAATGAGAAATAGGGAGGGGAGTCCTAATTGGACCATTTTTTCAATGTGTCCCTTCATTGGCTTGACCACCTATTCTAAGGAATTTAAATAAGAATTTCATTTGGAAGTGGCCTTGTTACAACTCAAAAATTCATTGACCTTCATTATCACCTACCTCTTGTTGTCAAATCCTATTGCTTGAAGTGTTTCTTCTAATGCACTATATAACTTCTGTACTATAAGTTGGGAGTCTTGGACCTTGGGGGAGATGAATGCAAGGACCTTATCCACATTTGTGCTCACTTGTGTGCTTAGTATTTGTGAGTCTTTAATGAACCCAAGCATAGACTTTAAGTGCAAGACCATGTTCTTAATCCTTTCCCAATAAGAGACATATAGTTTTTGGACCATGTAAAGGGTGTTTGTAGTTTGTGAGTAGGTAATGAGTTATTCCTTGAGCTATTGGATTTTTTTTCACTAGCTTTGGAATCTTGTTGTAGCTATTATTGCTACCTCATGGAGTTTGAAAGACTCTTTTGAACTTGGTTTATCTCAAGCTCCTTCTATTGTAGCTTATGTTGCAAGTATGAAAAGTATGGTGGTGTTGTCATTAATGTTGTCATTGATGTCAACATAGTATAGGTTGTTGTAGAGAAAGGAAACAAGTGATTGCAGGTGGTGCATGTATAGTTGAGATATTGTAAATATGTTGTGAGTACATGGAGCTATCTTTATGGTGTTGTAGGTGTGCTGATATAATAAGTTACCAAGTGCTTTTGAGAAAATTAATAAATAGTGAAGACATAATTGTGTGTGTTCAGAATGTGCTCCGCATTTCTTCTGTGTTGATCCTATGCTCATGTAGATCTATAGTGTTGTTTAAGGGAATACTTGGGTGATATTTCCTAGATTATAGCTTTTGGTTTCATGAAGAGTGAAAAATGAGTTCACTAGTTTATGAACTGGTCTAGAGAAATTGTCTGTGGACTGGGAGAAATGTATCTTCTCTGCAGTCCTCTGGTGGTTTGTTTTAGGTATTTTAGACCTAGAATAAGGCTTGTAATGGTTTTATCTATGCTCTATCAAAAGTATTCATGGTTTGGTGCTTTGGAAGACTAGTTTTAGAGTTACTATGTGTGTCTGTACAGTCTGGATGGACTGATGGAAAGTGTTATGTGTATAAGAGTTGTTGTAGTAGTTGTAGATGAATCTGAAGGCATCTAATATGTGTTCCATTGTATTGTGAATCATGTTATGTGGTCCACATGTTATCTTCTTGTTACGGAAGTGTGTACTTCAAAGTTCATTGGTGTTTTCATTAGGTTTGGATGACTTGGTGTTTACATGTCATGCAAAGGATAAGTATCATATAAGAAAGCATGTGATTGATCCAAGATGTTTTTTTGGGTCTTGGTTAAGTTTTGGTTTGGTCCACTCTCATTCTCATCGATTGCAAGAATTTTGAGTTGCCGACCTAATTTGAATTTGTAAAATGAAGAGTGTGTAGCTGACCTTGGAGAAAATTTCTAAGGTTGAAGATGGTATAAATACAATATGAGATATTAAGGATTGTGTGCCACAAATGTGAGAAGCAAGGTAGATGTGAGAGATTGTGTGAAACTAAACTGAGGCAATGAGGACTTCAATATGTTAGACTCTTGAAAGTAGTGAGTTGATGGTGTCTACAATTCTCTGATCAAGGTTGTAGATGTGTGCAAGTTGTTGTGGTGGATCTTTTGTTGCATTGCGATAATGTTCTCTGTGTAACATTATTCTTTCTATCTTTCTTTATCTGTAGGTAGTGAGCCTCCCATTTGGACAGTGATTCCTATCTGGATAGTGAGTCCTATCTTGGGTAGTGAGCCTCTCTGTAAATGGTTTTGCAATTACTCTTATATTATGAGTTAACCCTCACCATGGTTTTTCCCTTTTTGGGTTTTCCATGTAAATATGGTGTTTCTTATGTTTGCTTTCTATTATCTACACTTCATGCTCATACTTAATAATAAATTAAAGTGGATGTGGAATTGTTTAAGATCTATGGTGAATGTGATTAGATACAACTAATTCACCCCTATCTTAGTTGTCTTGTTCATTTCAACAATTGGTATCAAAGATTTGGTTGCTCGAAGAAGAGCTTAATTTGTTGAGGTAGATCTGATGGTGCACAAATTGACAATCCTTGTGTTTGATGGATTTGAATATAGTTTCTGGAAAGTGCAGATGAGAGGTTACTTGATCTCTCTTAGCTACAAGACTTGGAAAGTTGTTCAGACAAAATATGTTGAGCCAACAAGTGGTCCTTCTTCTACAAATGAGATTTCTCCTGATGTAGCCACAGTTGGAGGGTCCTCAAAGAGAACAGTCCAAACCATGCAACAAGAGTCACACAATAGAAGCAACACCGAAAATGGAAGAAAATACCAACAAAAACATTTTTATTAGCAGAAAATTCAATTACAAATTGCCGACAACATTTGGGCTTACAGATTCGGCTCACAGGCCTAATTAGAACATGCTCAAATTACCCTCTTCTTACATGCTCCCCAATGTGAATGAAAATCCTACAGAGAAACTCTTTCTTTTTCTAATCTCTAACTCTCATCTTCACTGCCACTTTCTAATGATCAATTAAAATGCTTTATACACATCCACAGATCCAAAAACATCCACGTCGGCCCAAAGATCATTACATTCTCCAATGAAAGAAAATATAACATATGCATGAATATGTTGGCCTCAAATTTGAATTACACTTCAACAGGTGCATAAGATGAAGTGTGGACCTATACAAAAGGTTGGGAACACCCCACGAGAAAATTAAAATCACACCATTCAGATTTGTAAGTCACAGGGATGATCCATCCACGATCAAACTAGCCATTAGATAAGAAAATTATTCTGGTGTTGGTTCAAGAAACTGCCACATAATTCAGAAGCGATAACTTGACAGAGAATGAACCAATCACACTCAAATCTAGGAATAAGGTAAATGAACACGATGACGAAGTAAACATAGATCTGCAAGTTCTGGCAAGCAAAAATGAAGATCTATCGGATCTACCAACTTAAACAGAATAGAGACTGAAACAAAGTCAAACTGAAATGAAAATATTTTTGGGTGATGCAAGATTGACATGACCCAAGGATGCTCCTGCATCAGACACCCCTGGTGAGAAAATATGTTCCATGAGAGGAACTCATGAACATCGAAATGGGTTCGGGATGTAGATCCCATGCTCATTCTTGATCCAAATGTCTTCTTTGTCTGTACTTCTCTTCCTCCTAACCTCTCTTCTTTCCTCTATCAGATCCTACAACTTCTCCTTCCCTTTACCTTCCTTTCCCTATCTCATACCTGCACAAGGTAGTAAGGGACATTTACCACAACTTGCATTCTTCCACCCATCTAATCTACCTTTTCTACAAGACTTCATCTTATCTACCCTTTTGTCTACAACCCAAGTCTTATGCTGCACAACTATGCCTTTACATTCTTCCGGTTCCTTCTCTTTTTTAGATTTAGCCACATGGTTCTTCTTCAAACCCATGCCATCCTCCAGTACAACCTCTGCATCTTGCTTCTCAACTTTGGAACTCTTCACAAGACTCAAGTTCCTCACTTCCTCCTGCTTATTCTTCAAGGAACCCAAAGTAAACTTCTATCCATCCTTCTCTATAGTAATCAAATTCCTTCTGCAATCATATATAGATCCTCTATCAAATTGCCAAGGTCCAGCCAACAGAACATGACAAGCACTCATAAACAAAACGTCACACAAAGCTTATCTCTAAAGGGTCCAATATTAAAGTTCACCCAACACTGTTCTTTCACCTCCTTTACATGATCATCTTGTAACCAACTTATCCTATAAGGACAAGGATGTGGAATCCTCTTCAAACCAATTTTCTCCACCATCTCCTCAGATACCTAGTTGTCAATACTTCTAGTATCCATAATAACCTTACAACACTTACCTCCTTTTTTGCGCACAGTCCAGAAAAGATTCTTCTTCTGTGAAGTGTCAACCTCTTCCCTACTCTGCCTCATCAAGACTCTCCTAAGCATAAGGGATTATACCTGCTCTGGTTCTATCCCATCCTCAATTACCTGCTCTTTATGTGCCATAAAATTCTTTTTACTAGTCCCTTTACTTGATCCCCTAGGACACTCAAAAGATCGATGCCCAACTTCTCCACATTTAAAAACTTTACCCAAGAATTCCTTGCTACTATTTCCTCTCCTTTGTAGCCTCTGTTATGATTCTTTACTCCACTTAGCTCTTGATTCTTCTTCACTTGTTTGCTTCTCCTTGCTACTGCTTATCTTCTTTTCTTTCCCTTTGGAATTATTCTATTGTCTTTTCTTCACTTTATCTTCCACCTTAAGATCATATTGATAAGCATCTTCAACTGTAAAAATCCTCAACATACTCATCTCATCTTGAATGTTAAATCTAAGGCCATTTATATACCTTTCCACCTTCTCCCTAGTCATCTCTTAGTGCCCATATCTGATTGTCATCTTGTAGAATTCCTTAGTATACTCTTTCACACTCATGT
Organism: Sequoia sempervirens; assembly: GCA_007258455.2. Taxonomy (NCBI): domain Eukaryota; kingdom Viridiplantae; phylum Streptophyta; class Pinopsida; order Cupressales; family Cupressaceae; genus Sequoia; species Sequoia sempervirens. The sequence goes on along the minus strand of VDFB02105785.1, from coordinate 254,434,331 downwards.
CCTTCTGCTTTAGGTTCTGCAACTTTTTGAACAATTCAAACTCATATTCTTTTGGAATGAACTTAGCCTTCAGCCTTGCAACCATTTGTCTCCATCGAATGATCCTTGTTTCACCATTCTCCACTCTGTCCTTCTACAACTCTTTCTACCATAAAGTAGCATGTCCTTTCAACATAGTTTGTTCCAACCTAACCCTCAATGGGTCTCTAATATCCTAAAGCTCGAAATAATCTTCCAACTCTCCTATCCAGTCTATCAAGTCTTCTAGATTTAATGTACCAATGAAGTTAGAAACCTCCACCCTATGACTTCAAATTTCTTGTACCACTGCACTCAACAGTCTCTCTTCTCCCTCATCTGTCGGCCCTTAACCCTAAACCTTAAACCTTGAGCCTTGAACATTGAAGCCTAAACCCTGAACCGTGGACCGTAAAGCTAGACCCTAAACACTCAACCCTTGATCCTGAACCTTGAATCTTGTAACCTGGACCCTAAAACTTGAACATTGAACCCTGTGCCTTGGACCTTGAACCATGAAGTTGATCGGATGGGACTTCAAGAGGGGACCCAATTTTGGAACATGAGTTTTGGATCCAATTTTTGGGACCCATTTTTGGACCCTGAACCCTGATCCCTAAACCTGGAGCCGTGACCCTTAACTAGTAACCCTAGACCTTGAACCCTGAACCTTGACCCTTGGCCCTTAACCCTGGACCTTATACCCTGAACCCCAAACTTGTACCTTGAACCATGGACCTGAAACCCTAAACCGTAAACCATGAGCCTTGAACATTGAAGCCTGGACCCTGAAACCTGGACCTTAAAGCCATACCCTAGACCCTAGACCATGATCTTGGAACCTTGTACCCTGGACCTTGAACCATGAAGCTGATCGGATGGGATTCAGGATGAGACCCACTTTCAAAACATGAGTTTTGGATCCAATTCATGGGATGCATGTTTGGACCTTGAACATTGGACTTGGAACCTAAACCCTAAACCCTTAACCCTAAAACTTGGATCCTAGACCTTAAAACCTAAAACTAGGAACCCCGACCCTGAACCCATACCCTAAATCCCTTCAACCTTCACCCTAGACCCTCGACATTGAGCCCTAAACATGGACACTAACCTTGGGCCCCAAACAGCTTGGTCGGAGCAACCTTGGATAACAATTTCAAGTGGTCGGTGAGAAGAATCTTTTGCAGACAACTTAAATAAGTGATGGGGTATTGTAAGTGGTAGAGTGGCCTTGTTGCCATGATCCACTGAGATTCAGCCCTCTGTCACCCCAATTCGTAACAACTTTGGCTCTGTTGTAGGTGGGGTTTTTCGACACCGTCCCCCTCTGCGATATATTTTCCTAAGTGATAACCGGTGGTGGGGTTCTAGTGTGCACCCCATTGGGCTGCATTATTCTAACAAGTCCTTATGGGTGGTTGGATTTCTGAAATATGCTTTTCCTTGGTTGTGTTTCCATCCCCCAAGTCTGGTCTGAAGTGGGGTTGGGATTTCCCTTCACCAAGTCCAAAGTGGGGTTCTCGATACCTTGGTGGGGTTGGGGTTGGGGTTGGGATTTCCCTTCATCAAGTCCAAAGTGGGGTTCCTGATGCCTTGGTAGGGTTGGGGTTTTCCTTTCACCATGTCCAAAGTGGGGTTCTAGGTACCTACATGGGTGGGGTGGGGGTTTCCCTTCACCAAGGCTGAAGTGGGGTTCTCGATGCCTACGTGGGGTTGGGGCTTACCCTTTTCCAAGTTCGATCTTAAGTGGGGTTTGGGGTTTACCCTTTGACAAGTTCTGAATGCCTTGGTGGGGTTGGGGTTGGGATTTCCCTTCACCAAGTCTGTAGTGGGATTGGGGTTTCCCTTCACCGAGTAGCAAAGTACCATCAAAGAATCTATAACTGATTTAATGAGCCATCCACAGTTTCACAGTTTGAAATAGTTCATACTTAGACATGCATGGCTTAATCTTTGAGACAAGCATATGACTACTAGTAGGATCAACTAGGTAGCTTCTAGCCACAGATGGGCCACCGTGGGCCTACTAGAGGTAGCGTGCAGACCCGCCCACATGGGAAACCAAAAAGGTAAGCATCGATGCATCCTCACAATTGAAAAAAATCCACTCACAGCTCGAAAGAGGTGGGGTTCCCCTGCACGAGAAAATCATCTAAGCAAAATCCGGAGAGTGACGACAAGGAGCTTCGGTTCACAGGCACCTGAGAAGAACATCGCATACGAAGCCCTTTACCCGAAACTATCAAAGACGCCCCTACTTGTGAAAGGTGGGTCTGCAGAGAGTGCATCACGCATGTGGCCACCTCAATTATAAGGTCACCTCTTCAACCTCAAGTTCTTCTGCAACTTCTTCATATTCATCCTACAGTTCAGGGTTTCTCCTCAAACCACCCAAGAGGTTCTGGATCTCATTCCTCATCTCATTTCTAAAGTCCATCATCTACTCCATTCTTCTAGGGTTCATCCTTCTCAGCGACATCTCTTCCTTTGCTCAGTGCAACTACCTCAACTCGATGATCTGACTACAAGGTTTCAATTGCCTCTCTCTCTCAGTGATCTATTGAATAGCCTGCCTCAAATCAACAATCTATTCACCCATGGAATACCACAAGGACCTTGACCCACTCAAGTTTCGCAACCAGCTCTCATCTCATGATTCATAGGTTTGCAACCATCAACTCTGATATCGTTTGATGCAGCCACAGTCGAAGGGTCCTCAAAGAGAAAAATCCATACCATGCAGCAAGAGTCACACAATGGAAGCAACACTGAAAATGGAAGAAAATACCAACACAAACATTTTTATGAGAAGAAAATTCAATTACAAATTCTCGGCAATATTTGGGCTTACAGATTCGGCTCGTAGACCTGATTACAACATGCTCAAATTACTCTCTTCTTACATGCTCCCCAATGTGAGTGAAAATCCTACAAAAAAACTCTCTCTTTTTCTAATCTCTAACTCTCATCTTCACTGCCACTTTCTAATGATCAATTACACTTCTTTATACACATCCACAAATCCAGAAACATTTGTGTTAGCCCAAAGATCATTACACTCTCTAATGAAATAAAATATAACATACGCATGAAGAGGTCGGCCTCAAATTTGAATTACTCTCCAACAGGTGCATAAGATGAAGTGTGGACCTATACAGAAGGTTGAGAACACCCCATAGGACAATTAAAATCACACCATTCAAATCCGCAAGTCCTGGGGATGATCCACCACGATCGAACTAGCTGTTAGATAAGAAAATTATTCCAGTTCTGGTTCAAGAAACTGCTACATAATCTAGAAGCGATAACTTGCCGTAAAATGAACCAATCGTGCTCAAATCTAGGAATAAGGTAAATGAACATGATGATGAAGTAAAAATAGATCTGCAAGGTCTGGCGAGAAAACATGAAGATCTACTAGATCTACCAACTTGAACAGGACAGAGACTGAAACAAAGTCAAACTGGAATGAAAATATTTTTGGGTGATGCAAGATTGCCATGACCCAAGGATGCTCCTGCATCATCTTCCTATGAATAAAATGAAAAAGAAAGGTACGCAATCTGTAGTGCTTTATCTAAAACTGAGGTAACAAAAGTTATTTCATTAGGCACTGCTTATGAAGTTTGGGAAAAGTTGAAAGATATCTATGAAGGAAATGATAGAGTCAAATTATCAAAGAAGTTAATATCTAAGTGTAGAAATGAGAACTTGAAAATGGAAGAAGGTGAGGACATTGCAAGCTACTTTTAGAGGGTTGACATTGTAGTAAATGATTTGAAAAATCAAGGAGGTACTCTGACAGATGAAGACATAATGGAGAAGATTTTGATGACCCTACCAGAGAGCTATAGTGACAAGGTCTTAGCCATTGAGGAACTTTATGATCCAAAGAAATTCACTAAAGAACAAGTATTTGACATCTTGACCGCATTTGAAATGAGGAAATTTGGAAAAGAAAAGGAGAAATAAAAAATAGCCTTCAAAGACACAAATTCAGAAGATGATCCGAATGGTGAAAGTTTAGAGGAGTTGGGAGCAAATTTCACAAGTAAATTGAAGAAATGTATCAACAAGTACAAAGGTATGTCACCTTTTAAATGTTTCAGTTGTGGAAATATTGGTCACTATGCTTCAAGATGTCCAAATAGAGTCATACACAAGAAGAGAAAAGACAATAAAGACAAAAAGATCAAGAAATTGTATTATGTTGGAGAAGATGCTAGAATTTATGATGATGAATCTGATATTGAGGGTGATAAAGATGAATGCATGTTTCTAGCCTTAGAGAATAAATTAGTGTCTACTAACCATGGAAAATGTGCAAGGGAATGTGGTCCGGAAAATAAGAAGGAAGAGATGGAAGGTACTCTAGTTTCTTCCTTTCATGCTAGACAAGACAAAGACTATTGGGTAATTGACAGTGGTTTCTCAAATCATATGACCGGAGACAAAAGTAAGTTTACTAAAATTGAAAATTATGATGGAGGATTAGTCATGTTTGGAGATGATTCTGGTGCAAAGATTGTTGGAAAAGGAACAATTGGTTTTGATGGAAAACACAATACTTATGATGTCTATTATGTTAAGGGCTTAAGGAATAATCTCTTGAGTGTTGGAAAAATGTGTAGCAAAGGATTTAAGCTTGTGTTTTAGGATAATACTTATGAGATTAGAAAAAGGTATGGAACTATCGTAGCTGTAGGAAGAAGAACATACAGAAAAATTTATCAGTTTAAGGGTGTTGATGGTTAGTGTTTTGTGTCTCAAGTTAATGAAAGTTGTCTATGGCACGAGAGGATGAGACATGTAAACTTTAACAACCTAATCAGGATTAGTTCAAGAGAAGCTGTCAAGGATTTTCCAAAAACCACAAAGCCTACCAATACTATTTGTAGAAGTTGTCAGTTGGGAAAACAAAAAAGTTGCAACTTTAAAGGAAAAAAACAATCAACTACCAAAATGTTGGAATTGTTTCATACATACCTTTGTGATCCTACAAGAAAAAGAAGTCTTAATTGTGATAGGTATTTTATTCTTTTAATTAATGATTATTCTAGAATGACATGGGCTACTTTTCTTAGGGAGAAAGCTCAAGATCTAGATATATTCAAGGTGTTCAAGGCTATGGTAGAGAATGATGTGAACCTAAAAATAAAATTTTTAAGGTCTGAAAGACATGGAGAATTCACCTCCAATGAGTTTAATATGTTTTGTGAAGAGCATGGTATAAAGAGGCATCTTTCTACTCCTAGAACTCCTTAGTAAAATGGAGTTGCTGAGAGGAAGAATCAAACTATTCAAGAAGTTGCAAGTACTATGATGAATGAGGAAAATGTACCTGAGGTATACTGGAGACAAGCAATTCAAACCATTATCTATATTCTAAATAGAGTTTGGATCAACAAAAACAACACAAAGACTGCTTATGAATTGTGGTATGGAAAAATTCCTATTATTAAGTACTTTAAGGTGTTTGGAAGAAAATGTTATATTAAAAGTGATGATGAGAACCTAGGAAAGTTTGATGCAAAATGTGATGAAGGTCTTTCCCTTGGATATTCAACCAAAATAAAAGCTTATAGATGCTACAATAAAATATTGAGAAAGATTGTTGAAAGTGAAAATGTAAAAGTTGATGAAAATATGCACAGTTTAGTTGAAATAAGTGAAGATGAACTAGATGAACTTATTTTTGAACAAGAAAAAGAAGGGAATAAGGAAGAAGAAGAACATATTGAAGAAGAATAAGCTTCAGAACCTGCTCATAAGACTCCAAAATATGTACATAAAAAACATCTAAAAGAATAGATAATTAAAGACTAAGGAAAAAGTGTAATGACAAGAAGCAAAGTGGTGAAAACTGAGGTAAATTTGTGTTTAATTTCCAAGATAGAATGTAATAAAGTGTGTGAAGCATGCAAAGATGAAAATTGGGTTAGAGTAATGAAAGAGGAATTACAACAGATAGAGAAAAATCAAACATGGAAATTGGTTCTTAGATCGGTAAACAAGAACATAATTGGTACAAAATGAGTATTCAGGAATAAGTTGAATGAGAATGGTGAAGTAGTAAGAAATAAATCAAGGCTTGTGTGCAAAGGTTATTCACAGGTTGAAGGAATAGACTTTGAGGAGACATTTTCTCTGGTGGCAAGAATGGAGGCTATTTAGATGTTTTTAGCATTTTATTCTCACAAAGATTTCAAGGTATACCAGATGGATATTAAGTCTTTGTTTCTGAATGGAGAATTGGAAGAAGTGGTCTACATGGAACAACCAGAGGGATTTCAGTTATCATAATAACTGAACATGGTCTGTAAATTGAAAAAGGCACTATATGGACTTAAACAGGTTCCCAGAGCATGGTATGCAAGGTTGGACAGGTATTTGACTCAGCAAAGGTTCAACAAAGGCTTTGCATGTACAATAATCTTTATTTCAAGATTGAAGGAAACAAAATTTTGATAGTAGTAGTTGTGTTGATGATATCATCTTTTGAGGAAATGAGGGTATGTGCAATAAATTTGTAGAGGAGATGCAAAAAGAGTTTGAAATGTCTATGATTGGTGAGTTGAATTTATCCCTTGGACTTTAAGTGAATCAAATTGATAAGGGAATATTCATTTCACAATAAAAGTATGTTAAATAATTTCTAAAGAGGCTTGGAATGGATGAATCCAAACTAGTTTGTACCCCTATGGCTGTGACTAGATGAAAATTAAGTAAGGATGATGAATCTCCTAAAGTTGATCAGAGCAAGTATAGATATATGATTGGTGGACTGCTATATCTTACTGCTACTAGATTGGATATCATGCATGTAGTATGTTTGGTTTCTATATTTCAAGAAGAATCCAAAGAAACACATGCTATAGCTATGAAAAGGATATTTAGATATCTAAAAGGGACTGCAGATTATGGTTTGTGGTATCCTAAGGATACTGATTTTACTTTAAGTGCTTACACTGATGCAGATTGGGTTAGTTGTGTAGATGACCGAAATATTACAAGTGGTGGTGCATTATTTTTTGGATGTAGGTTGGTTTCATGGCTGAGCAAGAAATAGGATTCAATCTCTTTATCCACTACAGAGGCTAAGTACATAGCATCAACATCTTGCTGCATACAGGTAGTATGGATGAAGCAAACATTGAAGGATATAGGAGTGATGTGTGATGAGCCTATCTCTATCTTCTATGATAATATGAATGCAATAAATATTTCAAAGAATCTGATAATGCATTCAAGGAAAAAGCATATATCTATCAAATATCATTTCTTAAGAGAGAAGGTATTGGAGAATGAATTCAAGCTTGAATATGTGCCTACAAAGGATCAAACTATTGATATATTTACTAAGGCTCTTCCTAAGGATACTTTTGAGTATCTTTGGGAGAAGTTGGGGGTTATTGCCCCTCATTTGAACTAGATGCATATAGAGGTGCATCAGTCCAATGGATATACAAATTCATCATTTTTCTAGACTGATGACTGAGTCTACTCCTTAGGGGGAGTAGGAAGTATCATTGTTTCATCGGTGCACTCCCAAGGGAGAGTGATCAAAATTATATATGGTTGAAGAAATATGTAAATTTTTTTTTCCATTGATGTCAAAAGCGGAGTGAGAATCATGTGGAAAAGAATAGTGAAATAAAAAGCATATTGTTGTCTTTGATGGCGTTTCACATCATGTGTTGCCATCAATGAAAAAGGGGGAGATTGTTGCAAGTATGAATAAGTATGGTGGTGTTGTCATTAATGTTTTCATTGATGTCAACACAGTATAGGTTGTTGCAGAGAAAGGAAACAAGTGATTGCAGCTAGTGCATGTATAGTTGAGATACTGTAGAGATGTTGTGAGTGTTGGAAACAAAAAGGTAGACAATTGAGAGGGGGGTGAATCAATTGTCTCAAAAATTTAAACTTATCAAACTTATTAACCTTATTCTTAGATCTAATAAATAACCATGAAAGCATAAACCATCAACACATCATAAATACTCATAACACCAAGATTTTATACGTGGAAACCCTATTAGGGAAAAAACCATAGTGGAGGTTAGTCCACAAGATTATACCCTATTAAAAGTATAAACAAGAATAAATGGGGAATGCACTTGCATTCAGGCACACTGCCTAGAGCTCACTACTCAAATATAGAAAGGCTTAATACCCAAAAGAAGAGACACTGTCTTATAGAAACATTCAGATTACATCCATAGGATTTTGAACTAAGAAAATAGCATCTGCTAATGCCTGATTACAGTTCCAGTTAAGCACATGAACACTTCTTCACACTTTGTTCACTCTTCTTAACACTTTGTTTTTGAATTTAAATGATTAGGAAATTATTCACACACACATACCTTCAAATGGAATAAAAAATCACTTATATATATCTGCAACAAGAGATTAAATCATACAAGTCGGTCTCAACAAAATAATGAAACATATGCAAACTGTCGGCCCAAAACAATAAATAATTTTCAATGCGAATCGACCAATGTCGGCCACAAGATAATGAAGACCCAAAACAAAATCCTCAAACATGAAACACCTTCAAAAATTATTCCTTGAAGATCTACAATATGCTACAACACCTTGTCGGCCAAGAGCATGAAAAACATGAACACGCAAGACAAAATCTCTAATCGCGAGCACAATGATCAATGCAGGCATGCAAAATAGATAGAGCATGATCTAGAAACATCCACAAACACCATGAATCACTAGAGAATCATCTGAAACAATTGAACTTACTAGAATCACATCATCTTCATTCAAGAACACCAACTGAAGCAACAAAATGACTATCAGAACACAACTGCTCATAACTCGATCAAATCTTCATGTGGATCCCTAAAACTTAACATGGATAAAATATATATACTTGAAAACAAAACCTTTAGTCCACAACATCTAATCATCAATGTACTGAGCTAACCAATAGACTGAACCTCACTTCACCACTAACAACCTGCAACTTATTTTATTACAATTTTCTCAATATCCTTGACATATACAACCTTGAAGACATTAATGCCAATAGTGTTGACATCAACGACAACCACATATCATAAACACAACCAAAACATCCAACAATCTCCCCCTTTGGCATTGAATGCAACACATGATGTGAAAAACATCATCAACGCAACTATCTTTAGCACTTACTCCCCCTTAGGTTCTGACTCTTTTCTCCTCAACTCTTTCACACGACTCTTCACCCCAAATAATTCATAGTTTTTCACATGAATCTTCTCCCCCTTTGACATCAATGAAAAACATCTCTTTTCTTCACACAAGCTTTGAACCACATATTTGAACATCTTACTACTCCCCCTGAGTAGCAGCCACCACAATATCAATCTGGATCAAGATATGACTATGAAATGCATAGACTAATGCAATTCAATGCATCTTAGTTATGATTAGGAGGGGTAATCACCCCTAGCTTCCCTCTGAGATACTCAAAAGTATTATTAGGAAATAATTTAGTAAACATATATACAATTTATTCCTTAGTAGGAACATAATCCAATCTGACTTCCTTTTCACCCGCCTTCTCTCTCAAAAAGTGAAAATTGATAGATATATGCTTGGTCTTTGAATGCAACACAAGATTCTTAGAAATGTTAATTGCACTTGAATTATCACAGAATATAGTAATAGGTTCATCATACACAACTTTGATATCTTTCAACATTTGCTTCATCCACAGTACTTGAGTACAATTATTAGCAACAACAATGTATTATGGCTCTACAGTAGATAAAGAAATGGTATTTTTCTTCTTACTTAACCATGAAATCAACTTCTTACCCAAGAGAAATGCACCACCACTAGTACTCTTTCTATCATTCATATCACCTACCCAATCAACATTAGTAAAAGCACTCAAAGTAAGATCATCATCTTTAGGATACCACATCCCAAGATCAACTATCTCCTTCAAGTATCTGAAAATCCTCTTCACAGTAGTCACATGAGATTCCTTAGGATCAACTTGAAATCTTGCAACAATGCATACAACATTCATGATATCAGGTCTAGTTTGAGTCAAATAGAGCAATCCACCAATCATTGATCTGTATCTAGTCTGATTCATTTTCAGATAATCATCATCTTGTGTCAACTTGCATCCGGTCACCATAGGTGTACCAATTGGATTTGAATCTTCCATACCAAACTTCTTTAGCAATTCTTTCACATACTTGGACTGAGATATAAAGGTCCCTTTATCTAGCTAAGTAATTTGCAATCCCAAAAAGAATTTTATCTCACCAATCATAGACATCTCAAAATCATTCTACATCTCATCAACAAACTTCATGCACAAACTATCATCTCCTCCAAAAATGATATCATCAACAAAGACTTCAACAATCAAATCTTTATGATCATCAAACTTGAAATACAAATTACTATCAACAATACCTTTATTAAATCCAAGCTTCAACAAATATTTGTCCAATCTAGCATACCATGCTCTTGGGGCTTGCTTAAGTCCATATAATACTTTCTTCAATTGACAAACCATCTCCTTGATCAATCAATTGAAATCCATCAGGTTGCTCAACATACACTTCTTCCAATTCACCATTTAGAAATGCTGACTTGACATCCATCTGATAAACCTTGTAGTTTTTGTAAGCAGCATAAGCAAGAAATAGTGTCACAACTTCAATCCTAGCAATAGGGGAAAAATTTTCTTCAAATCCAATTCCTTCCATCTGAGAATATCCTTTGCACACAAGTCTTGCTTTGTTTCTATCAACTTCACCTTTCTCATTCAGTTTGTTTCTAAAGACCCATTTAGTTCCAATTACATTTTTGTCCTTAGGTCTAGGAACAAGAATCCATGTATTATTCTTCTTTCAATACTTCCACCCAATGTTCATCTTTGCATGCTTCATTGAAACTATTAGGCTCAATTTTAGAAATCAAACAATATTTTCTACAAATTTTCTCCTAGCCTGAACACCTTTGTTTCTTATCTCCTATAATCTAATCTTCTGAATGATTTAGTCTTACATACCTTGGAGTCTTAGGATGTTCTTGAACTTTTGGCTCTTGTAATCTCTCTTCTGCACTTTCACTATTTCCTTCTTGATTTTCTTGATTCACTAGAATGATCTGAACTTGATTTTGAGTCTGAACTTTCTTTCCTATGACTGAACTATTATTTTGATCATCTGAATCATATCCAAAGGTTTTGGATGGTCTAACTATATCTTCATCAACCTTGACATTTGTACTTTCAACAATTTTCCTCAATCTCTTGTTGTAGCACCAGTAGACCTTACTCTTAGTAGAATAACCAATAAAGATTCCTTTATCACTTCTAGCATCAAACTTTCCTATATCTTCATCTCTTTTGATATAGCATTTACTCCCAAAGATTTTGAAATATCTAACAATAGGCTTATGACCAAACCATAGCTCAAAAGGGGTCTTACCAGTATCACCTTTGACTTGTACCCAATTGAGGGTGTAAACAGTAGTACTCAAAGCTTCTCTCCAATAGATATGTGGAGCATTTCCTTCCAGCATCATAATCCTAGCAGCATCTTGAATTGTCCTATTCTTCCTTTCCACAACTCCATTTTGTTGAGGGATCTGCATGGCAGATAATTGTCTCTTTATTCCATGCTATTCATAGAAGGAATTAAACTCATGGGAAGTGAATTCACCACCTCTATTAGATATCAAACATTTAATCTTCAGACCTATCTCTATATCAACCATAGCCTTAAAAATCTTTAATTTCTCTAGAGCTTTGTATTTTTCCCTTAAGAAAGTAACACACATCAATCTAGAGTAATCATCAATAAGTAACATGAAGTACATGTCTCCTTGTAAACTTCTGACTCTAGAAGGACCACACAAATCAATATGAACAAGCTCCAACACTTTATTTGAACAATGTTGTTTGCTCCGAAATGAAATTCTAGTTTACTTCCCTAACTGGCATTCCTTGCATATAGTATTAGTAGGCTTTACCAACTTAGGAAGATCTCTCACTGCATTAGTATAACTTATCTTGATAATATTGTCAAAGTTAACATGACACATTATCCTATGCCACAACCAACTTTCATCAACTTGAGCAATCTTACAACTTTTACCAGTAGCATTCAGGTGAAAGATGTTACCTTTTGTTTTTGTACCTGAAGCAATCACATTTCAAGAACTCCCCAATATTATACACTTTCCATTATTGAATTGAAGATTGCATCCCTTGTCAACCATTTTTCCAACACTTAAGAGATTGTGCTTCAAACCTTCCACATATAGAACTTCATCAGTATTATTCTTACCATCAAGAGAAATACATCCTCTTCCATGGAGTACACCAGCTTTGTCATCACCAAATCTTACAACACCACCATCATACTTTTCCAAGGTCACAAAATTACTTTTATCACCTGTCATGTGATGAGAGCATCCACTGTCAATCACTCGTTCATCTTTTTCTTCAACTCGAGTAGCTAGGGATTTCTCCACATTTGTACAACTAGCAGATTTAGTAGGGGCAGGATCATTATCCTTGATAGCAATAAATACCCATTCATCTTCACTTACATTCCCTTTATCAGATTCATCATTTGTCACACCTTCATCAGCAGTATAATAACACTCTCTTTGGAATCTAGGCTTATTAGGTTTTGGCTTAGGAACTCTTTCCAGACACCTTGATGCAAAATGACATATCTTATTCCAAGAAAAACATTTAATAGGAAATTTCCCTTTATACTTACCTTCTCCTTTGGCTTCCCTCTTGAAAATAAGTGCTTCAAGCTCATCTAGCTCTCTCTTTTCTTCAATCTTTCACATTTCCTCCTCATACTTGAATAACTTTCTAGAAGAACTCTCACCCAGATCATATCTCTGCTTATCTTTTCTGGAGGTAGTATATTTGAATGCAGATTCTATCTTAGGTAGAGCATCACCAAACTCACTTAACTCAAAATTTGTAAGCTTACATCAACATGTCTTTGGTTACATTTGTCACAGTCTGAATCTCCTCAATAGCAGTAGCTTTGGCTTTGTATGCAATAGGCAAGGATCTGAGCACTTTGGAAATAATTTCTAATTCATCCAATGTTCCACCAGCACATCTAATACTAAACACAAGTTCGTTCACTCTCTGCATGAAAGAAGTAATGTTCTCATCATCAACCATTCTCAACATTTCATATTTCCCTTTCAGACTTTGTAGCTTAGTAACCTTCACATGTCCATCACCTTCATACAAAGTTTCCAAAATTTTCTATATCTCATAAGCAATATTTAGATCCATATAATTTTTCATCTTAGAATCATTCAAAGCACTTAACAATGCTTCCTTAGCCCTGATATTGTACTCGACATCCTTAATCTCAATAGTAGTAGAAGGACCATTCTGTGGGATAACATACCTATTCCTTGTAAGATTCCAGAAGGGCTCACCAATGCATCTCAAATGACACTCCATTTGATCCTTCCACAGAGAATAATTTGTTCCATCAAATCTCGTACTATCGTTCTTGTATGTTTCCATCTTGGATCACTTCAAGCTATCAAACTTCTTCCGAGGAACCTGCTCTGATACCAATTGTTGGCAACACAAGGGTAGACAATTGAGAGGTGGGGGGAAAATAAGTTATCTCAAAAATTTAAACTTATTAACCTTATTCTCAGATCTTATAAATAACCATGAAAGCATAAATCATCAACACATTAGAAATACTCATAACACCAATATTTTTTACGTGGAAACCTTGTTAGGGGAGAAAACATGGTGGAGGTTAGTCCACAAGATTATACCCTATTAAAAGTATAAACAAGAATAAATGGGGAATGCACTTGCATTTAGGCACACTACCTAGAGCTCATTGCTCAAATACAAAAAGGCTTACTACCCAAAAGAAGACACATTGTCTTACAGAAACATTCAGATTACATCCACAAGATTTTGAACTAAGAAAATAACATCTACTAATGCTTGATTACAGTTCCAGTTAAGGACATGAACACTTCTTCACACTCTAATTCTTCCTTCAAATGATTAGGACATTATTCAAACATGCATACCTTCAAATGGAATAAACAATCACTTATATATATCTGCAACAAGAGATTGCATCGCTACAAGTCAGCCTCAAAAAAATAATAAAACATATGCAAACTGTCAACCCAAAACAATAAATAATTTTCATTGTGAATCAACCAATGTCGGCCATAACATAATCAATACCCAAAACAAAATCCTCGAACATGAAACACCTTCAAAAATTATTCCTTGAAGATCCACAACACACTACAACACCCTCTCGGCCAAGAGCATGAAAAACATGAACACACAAGAGAAAATATCTAATCGTGAGCACAACGATCAATACAGACATGCAACACAGATAGAGCACAATCTAGAAACATCCAAAAACATCATTAAACACTAGAGAAGCATAAAAAACAACTAAAGTTTTAGGAACACCAACTGAAACAACAAAGTGACTATCAGAACATAATTGCTCATAACTTGATCAAATCTTCATGCAGATCTCTAAAACTTAACATGTATAAACTAGATATACTCAACAACAAACCCTTAAGTCCAAAAACTCTTATCATCAATGTACTAATCCAACCAATAGATTAAACTTCACTTCACCACTGACAACCTGCAACTTATTTTTCTACAATTTTCTCAATATCCTCGACACATACAGCCTTGAAGACATTAATGCCAATAGTCTTGACATCAATGAACACCACATATCAACAAAACAACCACAACATCCAATAGTGAGTACATGGAGCTATCTTTATGGTGTTGCAAATGTGCGAATATGATAAGTTACTAAGTTCTTTTGAGAAAATTAATAAATAGTGAAGACAAAATTGTGTGTGTGTTTAGAATGTGCTTTGGTATTTTCTTCACATTTATTTTGTGTTGATCCTATGTTCATGTGGATTTGTAGTGTTGTTTAAGGGAATCCTTGGGTGATATATCTTGGATTATAGCTTCTAGTTTGATGAAGAGTAAAAAATGAGTTCATCGGTTTGTGAATTGGTTTGGCAGAGTTGTTTGTCTATGGATTGGGAGAAAAGTATCTACTCTGCAGTCTTTTGTTGGTTTGTTTTAGGTCCTGTGGATCTAGAAGAAGGCTTTTAATGGTTTTATTTGTGTTCTCTCAAAATTATTCATGGTTTGGTGCTTTAGAATACTAGTTTTAGAGTTACTATATGTGTCTGTATAGTTTGGATGGACTGATGGAAAATTTTCTACATATAGAGGTTGTTGCAGTAGCTGCAGATGAATCTAAAGAAATATAAGATGTGTTCCAGTGTATTTTTAAGCATACTATGTGGTCCACATGTTATCTTGTTGTTATGGAAGCATGTACTTCAAAGTTCATTGGTGTTTTCATTAGGTTTGGCCAACCTGGTGTTTACATGTCATGAGAAGGATAAGTATCAATTAAGGAAGCATGTGATTGATCCAAGATGTTGTTTTGGGTCCTGGTTAAGTGTTGGTTTGATCTGATCTCATGTTGATCCACTCTCATTCTTATCCAACATGGGAATGTTGAGTTGCCAACCTAATTTTAATTTGTAAAATGAAGAGTATGTAGCCGACCTTGGAGAAATTTTCTAAGGTTGAAGATGGTATAAATACAAGACAAGGTGTTAAGGATTGTGTGCCACAAATGTGTGAAGCAAGGTAGATGCGAGAGATTGTGTGAAATTGAATTGATTCAGCGAGGACTTCAATGTGTTAGATCATAAAAATAGTGAGCTGATGGTGTCTGCAATTCTCTAATCAAGGCTATGAATGTGTGCAAGTTTGTTGTGGTGGATATTCTATTGCATTGAGATAATGTTCTCTGTGTAACATTCTTCTTTATATCATTCTTTATTTGTAGGTAGTGAGCCTCCCATTTGGACAGTGAGTCCTATCTTGGGAGATGAACCCTTTGGCAGTGAGCCTCTTTGTAAATGGTTTTACAATTACTCTTATATTGTGAGTTAATGCTCACCATGGTTTTTCTCTTATTGGTTTTTCCATGTAAATCTGGTGTTTCTTGTATTTTTTTTGTTATCTACACTTCATGCTCATAATTAATAATAGATTAAAGTGGAAGAAAAATTATTTAAGATTTGTGGTGAATGTGATTAGATACAACTGATTCACCCGCCTCTTAGTTGTCTTGTTCATTTCAACATCTTATTCTTCATAACCTCCTTCTCCTTTTCCAAACTCTCAACCCGATCCTTTAGCTCAATTACTTGTACCTATAGTTGAGCTCTCTAATCTAATTCAAGTTTGAAGGTATCAGTAGTGTAGTCAATGGAAATAGTACTATCCACCTTTGAGGCATAAACACAAGGATAGGGTTCCTATTTCACACTCACCACACTCAAGGACACCTTAGAGATCTCAATCCAATAAAGAATGGAGGGAGAGATCTGACAATAAGGTATCCAAGGATATGATTTCATATTACAAGAGGGGTTCACCACCAAGTTTAAACTTGGAAAATTCAATGACATGGAAGATGAAATGAAAAAGCCTAATATGATGCAAACTTGGTTTAAATGACCTAGGAATGCAAGTAAAGAAAAATAGAAATATGCAAGATAGAAGGTGTGCACCTAGAAACTTGTAGAGACTTGAATGGAGACTAGGAATTCTATAAATCTTGAAATTTTTGCCTATTGGGACTCATTCGCCATTCTGGGTGAATCGTTCCCAATTCTAGAATTTTGCACAAGAGAAGGTTTCAGAAAAATGGGTATCCAAATCTATAAAAAATATCTAAAAAATTCCTATATTGGGACTCATTCACCACTTGTGATGAATGAGTCTAGTTTGGATTTTCTAGAACTTCAAAGTTCTAATCTACACCTCTTAATTTTCTCTTCTATTCCTCCATGTTTCTGGATCCAAAACTCTGATTTTGGGGCTATAGATGACCTTTTAGTGAAGATTATGACCTTGAAAATAGGGAGACAACTTCAAAAAACTTGTAACTTAATCTCCAATGATCTTTAATTCTTCAAAACACTTAGATCTACAATCACACAAAGAGAGAGAAAAAGTGTTGATTGTTAGGGAATCGAGGTTTGCCTTGGTCAAACCCCTTTTAGTTAATTAAACCAAATGATGAAATAATGAAATAAGGACATGAAACATGAAACATGAAACATAAGATATGAAACATGAACAATGATACCTTGAGTGATTTCTTGTAAATGATGCTTTATAAATCTGCAACTCAACATGAAATGGCCATGAAGGATGTAGATCTTGATCTTGACAATAGGTGTAGAAGAATGCTTGATCTTGGATCTTCAATGCTACATCACAACACTAACTCAATAACATGCTTGATACTTGATATGATTGACATGATGATGGATCTTGAATTGTTACAATAATTGATGAATAATTTTCCCCTTGAATGCTATCTTGATGATCTTGTGAAGACTTGGAAATGCTTAACTCTTGCTTTCTTGACTTGATAACATGAATGTATGATGATATAATGATTTGAGAGCTTGTTTAGATAGGAAATCCACTCAAATGACTATTTACTCGATCCCCAAGGCCGACATTGGAGAATTTTGAACTTAAAACCCAGTTTTTCTCACTCAAACCTCAAAAATAGGCCTATAGAACCAAGATCTTAGTACCTGCAAAACACAACAAACAAACACATTAGAAGATTCAAATGCAAGTTAAGATCCAAGTTCCCCATAAAATCCATTAGCAATGCTCAAAATAGGAATAAAAACTAGAACATGATGAAAAAGCAAGAAGATAAATCAAATCCTATTAAAAACATGCAAACTCTTCATCTTATGGGGGAGTTGGTGCCAATTTGATGTGGAAATTGGCCCTTTCCCAATTCCTATGCAAGGTTTTTATGATTTTGTGATGATTGATCCACTTGGTGATTGCTTCAAATGAGCTCCATGGAGAAAACCTGCAATAACCTAGCTATAAACTTGATGAAATAGATGAAAATGCTAATGCTTGAAGATGAAAATGAGTATAGTAAGTTTTCTCAAATTGTGGATGATCAAATGAAGAGAGAAAATTCTTATTTATAGAAAGACAAGATGGAGAAATGCCCAAAATGAAGCAATGTGGGACTAAATTTCAACCAATGGAAAAATGTCACTTGTTAAGAGATGGATGGATGAAGGATGTGCACATTTTGATGAATGTGCCCCTAAATGCCTTTATTTGAAATTTGAAATTAGTGAAATGACAAGGTGGATGAAGATTCAAATGGAGTAATGGCCACTTGGCTCAATGCAAAAGGACTTGTAAGATGAAATAAATGTCTTGTTGGAAGGACTAAGTCCACTTGGAAGGATTTCAAATTTGAAGGAATATTCCTCTTTTATGCCAAGTTGAGAGAAAATGAAGATTTAATAAATGAATTAAATCTATTTTAATGTGCAAGTGGAAAAAACTAGAGGATGGTACATGGATTAGAATTAAATTAATCAAGGGTTAATCAATTTAATGAGGTATTAGATGATGTGACAAATTTGATTTAAATTTATGGGTTGATTTAAATCAAAAGATGAGAAGAATGTGATTTTAGATTTAATTAAATAAAGATTTTGTTTTATTTAACTAAAGGAGATGGTTGGTTAGATTAAATTAAAGAAGGTTTAATTTATTTAATTTAATAGATAGAGTTTAGAGATTAATTAAATAAAATTGATTTACTTAATTAAATAAGGAGCTAGGGTTAATTAAATCAGATTGATTGATTTAATTAACAAGAGAGAATGACTTAATCTGATAAATGATTTATTTAATTAAGGGAGGAAAATTGATGAATTTAATCAAATAAGGGTATTAAATTAAATGGCTAGACCGAGGGATGATTAAGGATGAAATGGTGTTAGTTAATTAGGATCAAGCATGTAGCGTCAATCAGTACATTTTACGTGTCTACATTTTTCCCCTCTTTGAAGCGATGCACTTGCTACGTTGGTTCAAAGAATAGACTGTCTTGATCAAAATTTAAAAAAAATTCAATTTCAAAATTTTCCCCTATTGCTGCCTCGGCAAGAGAAAACATGCCAATATACTGTCCCCTCGAGAGATCAGACAAAACCTTCAATTTTTTTGGGTGATCTCGCAAAAAAGAGGACAAGGTGCCTGTCAGGTCCAGAAAGGCTCTGGGAGGCCAAAAAATGAGATAAATATACAAAAAATGGTGCAAAACGGCCTTCGGTAGGACAAAAATAGGATCAGTGGTCCAAAACCCTAGCTAGATGGCTAAACAGGGTCAAAAAGCCCTAATTTCTAGGCTTAAATAAGCCTTGAGGGGCCACTTCCAATTCATTTTCACATTCAACCTTGAGAGATTTTGCAATTTTGAGCTCTGACACCTTCGCAATATGGCGCAATGAAAGCTTCCCATGCACATTTCTGATAGGGTACAGATGCACCAGAGGCTTCCTGGCACTGGACCACCGGTGAGTCAACTTGACCTGAGCTTGTTTTTTAATTTTTGTGCTCATTTAATGCATTAGAAATTTGTCTCTTGGAGCGGTGCTATAATGTGCCGCTAGAATTTTCAAACAACACCACTCAATATCAAATTGCGTCGTCGTCATGAGTAGCAACACCATGGAAAATTTTGGAGTTTAGGGTTAAATTCCAAATTGGACCACCTTTGCAAGGTGCACTGCTGCGGTGCTTTTTAGAATTAGGGTTTTTGCTTAAACTCAAACACCTTTGCAAACTACAACACCGTGGTGCAGTTTGGGAGTTTGAAGCTCCTAGCAGTGCAATTTGGAGTTTGCAAACTGCACCACCTTCATAGGTAGTGACGCTGAGGTTATTTTTAGGATGTCGAGACAAACCAGGATCAAGATTTGTTCTGATGAATTTTAACATGGTGACTTTCTTGATGCAAGAGTAGGCGAGAGAGATCTACTCACGTAAGCACAAGTGCTAAGAGATTTTTGGCCTTTTGGATGATCTGTCTGAGTGATAGCAGGAGTACTTACGAGAGATGGGACTTTGGTACATTACTTATGCATCACCCGTGTAGAAACACTTGGGCATGATGATGACACTTGCTAAGAGATGTCACAGTGAGACATCCTCATTCCACCTTCCGACAGGCGAGGCCACAGTCACACTAGAGGATGGGTGGTGGATTCTGAGATTGCCTATTCATGGTGAGCGGGTGATATATGATATAGATGCTGAGAGGGAGGCATACTTCGACATTATGGGCACTAATCAGATCGTATTATATGAGGGACAAATCGAGCTAGAGCATCATAGGCCTATCGTATCACCGTACCACTTGGTCATTGTAGCTATTATTTTAGGTCTCATTGCACCAGATCGATGGGGCTGATATTTTAGTCCTAGATGGGGCTCACTTGGGAGTAGATGGTTCAACAACAGACACTATTTTCATGGGGACCAGTTTTGCTAGCTTCACTTTACAGAGATTTGCATGAGTTTTCTTATCTAGACAACAGAGCACTTGGGGTGGGAGTCATACTCCTGCATGTCTAGGCTTGGGAGTGAATCTTTGTGCTTTGTCTGAGAGTGGTACTAGTTATGATGGAGCTAGATGATTCAGTTATCTGGTGATACAGAGGGGGTCTTTCTCTTACACATATAGGATAAAACGAGATTCCTCATTGGAGGAGGGTCCTCAATGATATGCGAGTGTTCACATGGCGGCCCTACCTTGGATAGCCTTCCTAGTTTGATGACGTTCAATAGTTGTTCTTTGCTTGCCAAGACTGACTAATGCAGGGGCAAGAGCATATGATGATCAAGAGATATCTATTGGGTAGGGTACATAGGCAGTTCAGAGAGCCAGAGGATAGGCCCAATGATCAGTACATGGCCATTTTTGCAAGGACCACAAGCCAGAGTTCTCGGGGTCACTACATACTAGCCCAAGAGGTGATCAATTATTTCTGACAGTTGGTGGCCAGGTTGTGGCCATATGACCAGGGACTATGCAGGCCTACATAGATTGGTTTCAACTTTCGCTAAGACTTATAGTTCCAGGGACACTATCTACTCGAAGGAGATCAGGATCAGGGAGGCGGTGGGCCACCATCAGTTCATCAGGTTTTAGATAATGGACCTCAGGATGAGCCACCTAAAGACCCACAGGAGGGAGAGTGGAGATAGGATACCCCTCGGCAAGACCAGGATCCAGGATGTCAGGATAGGACCCCAACACCACCTAGAGATGGAGATCAGGATCAGCCCCCCGTGCAGCCACCCTTACAGCCATATCCTAGTGATGGGAAAATTTTGCAGTTACAAGCACAGGTGCAAGAATTGACAGTCGAGAGAGATCAACTATGGCTAGAGTAGGACTAGGCGGTCCAACAGAGACAGGCTGCAGAGTTACAGGCAATAGTCGAGATGGGCTGATGACAACAGTTAGAGAGCATGGTTGCATTCTCCTCCCAGAGCATGGTATCGCTTTGAGCATACAAGGAGGCCATCCAGGAGGTCGACTACTACATGATGCACTACTATCAGGCCATGCTGAGACCAAGCCGAGTCCCATATTTTTCACAAAGGATAGGCCACAAACCTGCAGAGGATCATGAAGAGAGAGCAGGTGGTGAGGATAGCAGCCAGCAAGGATAGGCCTATTTTTGAATGAGACAGGATTCTTTTTGTGCCCCATGGGTTCATTTTTGATAGCCCTAGGGGCCATTGTACTCAGTGACATTACACATGTACATTGATCTAATTTTTTTTATCATGACAGTGTATTATTCTGATGATATATATGAGATGATGATTTTGATCCGATGTGATATGCTATGTCCTATCTTTACTTTGATGCATTATGGATGGATTTTAACTTCTATATGCTATGAAATGATTCTATCTTATGATGCCATGATGCTTATGTGATGAATATGCTATGTGATGATGTATGCATGCATTTATTTTTTTAATACCTTTTCTTATGCATTGTTAATGATGTATGCAAAATGTTATGATGTGCAAATGCTTAGACTAACAAATCTATATTATGCAATGATGGATGGTATGATGCAATGTTATTTTTCTATGTATGATATGCACTTATGATGATGTGATATGATGATGATATGTGTTATGATGTTCATGAATGTTATGATGATATTTATGATATGATATAATGGATGCAAATGATGTTTATGACATGGATACTTTGACATATGATATGTGATGGTGTAATGGATACTTATATGTGATATGGGATGATTATGCAATGTTATGATAGAATGAACACAAATGATGCTGTGATGATGCAGATGTTTATAATGCTATGGGATGATTTATTTTTGTGTGTTATGTAATGGATGCTTATGTAATGATATATGATTTATGAAATGTTTATGCAATGTTTATGCAAATCAATGTTAATGTGATGATTCATGAGATGCTTAGAATAATCAATCTATATTAAATATGAATTGGAATGTAATGTTATGATATGATTTAATGTTTCCTATATGATATGCAATGGTGATGATGATTTGGTTAACTATCATGGTATCGTGTTAGCGCGAAAAGAAAGAGATAGAAGAAAGCAAGAGATTCCAACAAGACATGAGATGATGATTACTTGCCAAGGATTTGGGATTTTCAAAGGGTCAATTACCTTATGTTTGATAACACACATAGGTGTGATGCATCAAGGTATAGAGAACCAGGATGGTGTTGTACCTAGTGTGATGGACTTTGAATTGACAATCAAATAGGAGTATCCTTGTTCACATGTGACATATGGAAACCTTACTAGGATGCACTTTAGGTACTTCAAACATCTCAGACCAAAACATAGAAAGGAAAGCCATCCTATGTGGTCAACAAAATATCTAAAACACCTTCCATACACCTAATAAAGCAAGTATTCACCCAGGTTATATTACGAAGACATCCAACAAGAACAACAAATAAAAAGATAATGATCATTTCCCCATTCCTGTCTCTCTAAATATTTTGATTAGACATCATCGAGAGGTCCTTGGAATGAGCACAATAAGATAAATCAAAAGACAAAGATAAAGTAAACAAACAAGCTATTGTTCTTCAATACCACTAGCCAAGACTAAACTATGGTGATGCCTGATGTTGATGTCCATTGTAGGAATGATGCATCCTAGGACATGACGATATCAGATGATTTGATATGTGATTGATTGGATGATAGGCTATTGACACAAAGAGTTGATCAATTTGTTCACATACTGACCTAGACTTAAGATTTTTACGTTTTGAGTTTTCACTTTTGATCTACTGGACTTTTTCTGACTGTTTTACCAAAGGTTGAGGATGACAACTGATTTATTATGAGTGATGTTTATTGCGGGTGAAAGAGAGATGAGACAGATGGATTTTTTCAAATATTTGGATGTTTTTGATGTTTTTGAAATGTTTTGAGGTTGTTTTTGGTATTTTTGAGATTTTTCAAATTTTCAAATGTTTTGGGGTTTTATGAGATTTTGAGCAAGAGACTAAACTATGGACCTATCCTAGGGGCCTTGGTGGCTGATCAACAGATTAGCCTTGCCTACGTTATACACACAATGACCATGTAATTTGATTGACACAAACTCGATTATTGATGATATATGAACAAATAGACTACTAGTTTATTATGATGGATTCCTAAAGGACTGACCTAAGTGTCTCAGGGGATGATCAAAGATCAACCTTGCCTACGTTCAAGGCTTAGAGACCCATAGTTCAACAAGACGACTCTATTTTGGTTTTTTTTTTGACTGACTTTTTGACCTGTTTTTAGTTTTTTGATATGTTTTTGGATTTTCCTGGTTTTCTGATGTTTTTGGATTTTTTGATTTTCTAATATTTTTTGATTTTTGGATTTTTTGATGTTTTTGGATTTTTGGATTTTTGGATTTTTTTGATTTTTTGATTTTTAGGGACCTCAAAAACATACGCAAATCCAATCTGATGAGAGCATGTCCCCAATGAGATGCAATAGACTACTTCGATAGAGGTAGGACAAACTAACCTTAAGAATGGGTTGAGTAGTACTACGAGGGATTATGACACGAACACAGGACCAAGCTATGATGTGGATGCGAATGGATGATGGAATGTGATAATTGATGAAAGCTTGTTGGATAGATGATGATGCAGAACAAGCAGTGAAGATCCTGGTGATGGAAAGTGCTTATTTACACAAGGCATCCATTTTCCAGGTTTTCACCAAGGTACTTTCCCAAAGCGCCACCGAAGTGGTTTTCACTAGAGGACAATTTTTTTTATCCGTTTTTGCTTTTTTGATTTTTTTTGTTGTCACCAAGACACCTATTTTCTAGGTTTTCATCAGGGTGACCATTTTTTTAGGACATTTTCTATTTTTTTGGATTTTTTTCTTCTATACCTTGAAAGATTTAGGCATAAATTTTTTTAAGATGGGAACTATTCATGGGCTCCTACAAAGGTTCCCCTTCGGGTGCTGATAACTAATATGCCCTTGACTTGTAGCTTGATGTGATGATGAATGGTCCCAACCAGTTAGGTTCAAATTTTCCTTTGTTGTTTGGGTTTGGGACATTCTTTTGGTTCTCCTTTAACACAAGTTCTCCAACCTGGAAGGTC
The DNA here is from genome assembly GCA_007258455.2 of Sequoia sempervirens. Taxonomy (NCBI): domain Eukaryota; kingdom Viridiplantae; phylum Streptophyta; class Pinopsida; order Cupressales; family Cupressaceae; genus Sequoia; species Sequoia sempervirens. Next base: position 254,409,673 of record VDFB02105785.1, on the reverse strand, counting down.
CTACTTCTGATCTTATTGCTATAGCTCCTCTTGAGTCGGTTATGATAGAGTTGCAAATGATTTAAGGTGTCCATACATCACTCATCTAGTAGCTCTAGCTCATTCAGTCTTGATACTATGTATTCCTCATCTATGATAAGATTTTGTAATGATATTCTCAGTGATGGGAGCTTGATCTCGATGGGAAATATGGCTTCTGATCTGTAGACCAGGGAGAATGGGGTGACACCAGTGGGTGTGCAAATGCTAGTTCGATAGGCTGAGAGGGTGGGATTTAGCTATAGATGCTAGTCATGACCAATGTCATTGACTACCTTTTTGAGGATTTTTAGAATGGTTTTATTGGTGGCTTCTGCTTGGACATTTCCTTGGGGATAGTATGGTGTGGAGAAACGATGTTGGATTTTGAATTTGTTGCATACGTTGTGGACATCTTGATTCTTGAAAGGTGTCCAATTATATGAGATAATAGCTTGTGGGACACCATAGCAGCATATGAGATAGTTTGGGATGAACTTTGATATGGATTCCACCCACTTGGTGAAATATTCAGTGGTGGTTATGACAAACTTGTGACCATTGGATGAGATGGGAGTGATTTTCCCAATGAGATCAAGCCCTCACTATGAAAAGGGCCATGGTGTGATAATCAAATGGAGCTCTTGAGCTGGAGCATGTATGAGGTCCCCATGCTGCTAGCATTGTAGACACATTTTGACGTAGTCATGTGCTTCTCTTTCCATAGTAGGCCAATAATACCTTGTCCTCAGCACTTTCTTGGCCAAGGTCATTCCACTCGAGTGTGAACCACAAATACCATTATGTACCTTAGTTAAGGTGGTCAATGCATTTAGGTAGCATAATAAGGTTCCTTCTATGCTCCTATGGTAAAGGGTGTTTCCTAGGATGACAAATTGGGATGCTTTCTTGAGAAAGGTTCTTTTTAGGGTTGAGGGTAAGTCAGTAGGTAGGACCCCTATTCACAAGTAGGTATAAATGTCATGGTATCAGGGATCACCAGGACCAACAATTTTGCACACAAAATTTGACTCTGCTACCTTGAATGCGGGTACGAGAATTTACTCTACTAGGAATTCATGGTTTGGTACATTGTGAGGGATATCTAATAGGGAGCCAATTGTTTCCATGGTGTCTACTACTCTGTTGTTTGCTCTGGGAATCTGCTCAAATGTGATATCAATGAATGATTCTTTGAGGATCTCTACCAACTTTTTGTATGGGGTGAGCTTATCATCCTTTGTTTGGTACTTGTCATTCACTTGATTTATTATCAGCTGGGAGTCTCCATATACTTTGAGGGCAATGATGTGCCACTACACTGCTATTCTGAGACCTATGGTTAAAGCCTCATATTCTGCAATGTTATTAGTGTAGGGGAATTTTCTAATTTGTAGGATCTAGGTATACAGTCCTCCTGTGGGGTGATGAAGAAGACATTGACTCCTAATCCATGCAATCTGTAGGAACCATCAAAGTAAAGTTTCTATTGGTCAGCTATATTGAGATTGAAGATGGATTCATCTAGAAACTCTGATATGAGTGGATTCTTTGAATACATGGGTGCTTCTGCAAGCTGATCTGTGATCACCTAGCCTTTGATTGATTTATGTTCCATGTACTCGATGTCGTATTCAGATAGAATCATGACCCACTTGGTCATCCTTCCTGTAAGCATTTTCCTTGACAGTAGATAATTTAGGGGGTCGATCTTGGCGATGAGTTTGATTTTGTGTGACAACATGTAGTGTTTGAACTTTTGTGAAGCAAACACTACTACTAGATAGGATTTTTCTATGAATGAGTAGTTTAACTCATGCCCAACCATTGTGCAGTTGATGTAATAGATGGCCTCTCTCTCCCATTTTCATCATGCTTAGCTAGGAGATCACTGAGGGCTGCTATTGTTGCTGACACATAGAGGACTAGTGGCTTTCTTGGGATTGTGGCATGAGGACTGGAGGTGTGAGTAGATATTCTTTGATTTTTTTGAAGGCTTCCTCACACTTGTCATCCCATTTGTACTCTACTCCCTTGTGAAATAGGTGAGAATATGGTTTTTGCTTGTCTGTTAGTTGTGCTATGAATCTGTGGATGGACTAGAGCCTGCCTTGGAGGCCTCTCAACTGTTTCAATGTTTTGGGTGCCTACATCTCGAGGATTGCTTTTACCTTGGCAGGATCTATTTCAATACCCCTCATTGACACTATGTATCCTAGGAGTTTTACTGACTGTACGCCAAAGACACACTTCTTTGGAATTAAGCAGACCTTGTATTCCTTTAGCCTATCAAAAATAGCACTCAAAGGTTGCTATGCGATCTCTCCTCTTTCTATATTTTGCTAGTATGTCATCAATGTAACATTCAATAGTTTTGTGAATCATGTCATGAAAGATTAATGTCATGGCTCTTTGGTAGGTGGCCCCAACATTCTTTAGGCCGAATGGCATCATGTTCTAGCAGTATGTCCCCCATGGACAAGTGAAGGTTGTTTTGTGTTGGTCTTCTTTGGAAATCATTATTTGGTTGTTCCCAAAGAAACCGTCCATCAAAGAAATCATTTCATGTCCCACAGTCATGTCTATAATCATGTCAATGTTAGGCAACGAGAAATCATCATTTGGACATGCTTTGTTTAAGTCTCTGAAATCCTTACAGATTTAGATGACCCCATTAGGTTTTGAAATAGGAAGTAGATTTGATACCCATTTTGGATAGTCAATTGGTCTTATGAATCCTACATCAAGTAGCTTTTTCAATTCCATTTTGACTAGTAGGGTGATCTAAGGATGCATTTTTCTCAATTTTTGTTTGACAGGCTTTGCTTTAGGGTAGGTTGTTAGATGATGAACCACAATCTCTGGATCAAGCCTGGGAATGTCTGCATAACTCCATGAAAATTTAACTTGTCTCTCTATTAAGAAGGCTGCTAGGATCTCTTGTTCTTCTTATAGTAACGACTCAGCATAGAATGTAATGTGTGGGGTTTCTTCCATTCCCAAGTTGACTGGGTTGGATTTTTTGGATAGAACCATTGATTTTTCCTAGTGTAGAGCTCTGAGAGGAAGAATGAATCCTCAACCATCGGGCACCTCAGAGAGGTTTTCACCATTGGATGCATCCTTTATTTTTACTATTTTTGGGTCAGAGAGTGCCATAGTGTGGTTTTCACTTAAGGACCTAGAGATTATTCTCAGTTTTTTGCTTTTGCGACTGAGGGATTCAATCATTTTCCCATAATATGCATGCGTATCTAGCTCGATGATGAATCTCACTCTATGATCCCCACATGGACTATTATCCCACAGTCCCATGAATTCTAAAACTTCCTCATCATTTTTGAATGTGTCAAGAATTAGCGGTCCCCGTTGGTCATTATCGATGAGTTGGGGGTAGACTAGCTTTATCTCATGGGATTTGTTTTCAAACTCATAGGATAGGGTGTTGATCATAAATAGGTTAGAGTCTTCAAATAGTGTGGGTATACCTCTATCGGGCTCATCATCCTCACTACTACACACCTTAGTGATGTCAAAGGTAAAATTGTTTAAGGGTATACCAGTGGATACAGACAATTGAAGGGCGACTATCGTTTGCTGAGGAGTTTTGACTTTCTTAACCGGGGGATTTTGGCCACGTATGGTTATACTTGGAGGGGTATCCAAGGCCAAGATTTATTATTCATGTCTCCAAGATGATGAGTATTAGAAGCTCATTGTCATTTTTCCCCAGTTTTTGGTTTCTGTCATAGCCCATTGCGAGCATCATTTGCAAGCCTTTATTGTTGTCGTCCATAGGTAAATTGGTTGTCAGTCTATTGTATTGATACAAGAGATGGGATAGGTCCTCCTCTATTACTTCTCATCCAAGATCTCCCCAACTTCTAAAGTTGGAATATCCTTCAGTGGATGTTTGGGATGTGGAGGCTTCATTTGATTGTGGTTGTCCTTGTGATCTAGGAGATTGTGGTAACTCTCCTACCACAAAAGCATTTTTGGGAATTGTATAGTCTCCACAACCATTGTCCTGGATGATGAATTTGATATCAGAGATGGTGGTGATGGCGGGAGTGGTAGGTGTCTCTGTCGCAGAAGTGGAAGCGAGATTGGCCAGTTTAATGTATGGAGTTGATGGACCTTCATCATTTTTAGGCACTTGAGGGATTTTATAATACTTTTCCTCAAGGTTCTTGCAGTAAGAATGGTTTGGGATCCCCATGGATGGTGACCTCTTGGCCTTCATATGTAAATTTGACACATTGATGAAAGGTTGATGCTACTGCTTGCATTGCATGGATCCATGGACGTCCCAGGAGAATTCTATAAGGAAGATCAAGGTCAAGGACTTGACAAGTGGTTTCCATGATTGTTGGTCCTACTTGAATAGGGATTTGGATTGTAGCTTGGGATACTCTTTCCTAATCATCATACACCCTAATTGTGATGCCTTTTCCTTTGTCAATAGAATCCTCAAATATTTTTAGGTTCTTAATGAGCTTGAGGGGACAAATGTTTAACCTTGCACCTCCATCCACCAAGACTTGCTTGACTTTATTTTTTATGCACTAGGACCTCCAAATGGAGTATGTAGTTGTGAGATCTTTGGGTTTGAAAATATTGATCGGAGAATGTAAGGAGATTCAAGGTAATGATATTTCTGACCATAGCTTGGAATTGTTCCACATCAAGATCTGCAAGGACGGTGGATGAAGCCAATGCTTCCTCAAGGATCTTTCGGTGGGAAGATGAAATTTTTAGTAACTCCATGATGGAGATTTGTGTTGGGGTTCTTTTTAGCTAATCAAGGACATTATAGCCATTGGGAATGGATCTTGGGTTGGGATTGTGTGCTCTAATTGGCTGAGATGACCCTGGAATGGTAATTTTTCCGCCTCTTGTGGTGACTCCACAATCAACATGGGCTCCTTTGATGGTGATAGTAGCACAATATTTATCTAGGGATGCAATGACATGGTCATATACATAATTCACGCTCTTGAAGGTGCCCTTTCCCTTATCTGTGTTATTGTTCCCTTTGTTATTATGATTAGGCATCAGATTCATGTAGATTTTGAGGTTCTAATTTCCCATTGGCTGCTCCACATTTATGATTTTTTGATCAATGAGGTCTTGGATTAGGTTTTTCAACCTCATGCAATTGTTAGTAGTGTTCCCTCTGATTTTGTGGAAGTCATAGAGCTCGTTTTCGTTGTACCAGGGTGGTTTTACATATGGTTTCTGGTAATTGTCATAGGTGGGAGCCTTGATGAGGTTTTCATTTATTAATTTCTTCATGATGACCTTGATTGGTTCCCCAAGGGCAGTGTACTTCTACTTGGGGGAGTTTTTGTCTCACTGGGGTGGTCCCCTTTGATCATTTACATTGTTGATTGCTTGATTGTTTGGCTATTGTGTTGTTGCGTTGTCTTGATGATTGTTTTGATGGTGGTTTTGGGGTTGTTGTTGGGGTGCAGGTGTGTTTTTCCAAAGGAGTGTTGATAACAACTTTTTCATCGACAACACCATCATTGGTAATGTTTCTGTTCTTTTCCCATGTGCGAGGTTTGTCATTGTAACTGGTGGCTGGGTGATTGTTCTGATGTTCAAGGTATGCAAAAAACTATCCCTGTGTGATAAGGGATCATTCTTATTTGAGATCCTTGGAGATAAACATGTCATATGTGGTGATACCTTGCACTTTGAGATGGAATGCCAAGGATCCTTCAAGATTTGAGATGATAGTGCAAACTTGTTCTTCAGGCATGGCCCATTTGCTCCGATTGGCCTTGGATCGCCATCATTGTAAGAAGGAAGCAAATGATTCGTTCTTACCTTTTTTTCAAAGATGATAATTCCTATAGACTAACATCCATACCAATATTGAATACGTAATTTTTGATGAATGCGTCTACTATTTCTTGGAACTTCTTGATGCTTGGAGGAAGACAAGAGAACCACTCCATGGCTTGGCCAACGAAACTTCTAGGAAATAGCCGCATCAAATATGTATTGTCATATGCAACTTCCATACAATGATCTTGGAATTCCTTGATGTGATCTTCAAGGTTTCCCGTCCCATGATATTTATAAAATTTGGAGATCTCAAATCCCTTTAGGAATGGTTTTATTATAAGACTCCTTTCAAAAAGATAAGGACACAACTTGCTGGGTGTTTTTGTGGTTTTCCCTAATTGGAGATCAAGCACTTATTGTGAGAGTAACTTGATTTGTGTTGTTACATCATCTTATGGATCGGGGGGTGGAATGAAGGTGTTTTGCGATAGTTTGATTGTCGGCAGGATGGGCAGGTTGGTTGGTGTTTGCACATTTTGTTGCACCAAGTATGCTTGCAATTGTTGTTATATCAACAATGCATGTTGTTGGTCCTGTTGTTGTTGTGCTAATAGTTCCTATTGTTGTTGTGCCAACAATGCTTGTTGTTGGGCTGCTAATTGAGTTGTTTCTTGTTGTTCTTGGTATTGCTTCAGCGCTTGCCGATATGCTTGTTGTTGTGCGAGGTACTATTCATCTTCTTGTGCTTGTGCTTGTGCCTATTGAGTTTGGTACTGGACTTGAGCTTGCGCTTGTGCATGTGCTTGGGCTTATGCAATATGTGCAGCTTGTGTGGCTTGAGCAGCCTGAGCGACTTGTGCTGCTTGGGTAGCTTGCACTACTTGGGCGGCTTTCACTACTTGAGTGGCTTGTTTTTGTTGTAATAAATCTTGGGCTTGAGCAGCCTTTTGTGTGGCTTGAGCTATTTGAGTAGCCTGCACTGTTTGAGCAGCTTGTTCTGCAGCTAATTATGTTTGCGCTTGCTGAGCGGCTAGTTGTGTAGCTTGTCAGTTTTGGATTTGTTGGAGTGCCTTCTAATAGACAACTTGCTAAGTTTCTTGCAATGCAATATTGTATTGGTTTGATTTTTTTCAATTGGGTGGTGGTGGTGTTGGAGGTGGGTTTGGGATGGTGCTTGTTGTGGTGATGAGAAGCACCGTCGTATTGATGATTGGGATTTGGGTGTTGGATGGTGCGACTAATATGCTTGGTCCTTGAGAGACCATGTTTCAAGATGTTTGGGGGATGGTTGATGATGTGATGGTGGTGGTTTGCATTATCGAGATAGTTTCCATCTGTTGTTGTGATGTCGATGGCAAGATGCAAGGATTTGGTAAGATGATTTGATTGATGATTGGAGGGTTGATTTGATTTTATTGATTGATGTTTGGTAAAGCGGGAATCCCTAAACCAAGAGGTGGTGTGGATATTGATGGAAATGGTGGAAGTGGTGGAAAAGTGAGTGGCATACTCCCTTTGGGGAATGATGAATATGTAGTGTCAAAGATTCCCCTTGGTCCAAATAAGTCTCCTTCTCCTTGTGAGGTCATAGGGAGAGAATTTTGAGGTGTTGCATGAAATGAAGATGATGGGTCATTAGGATCATGAAAGGTGAGGGTTACATATGGATGTGATGGGTTTTGTGGTACGTATTGTCCCGAGATGGTGATTGCGTCCAAATCTTGATTATTTGCGAGGGGGTGTGTTTGTAGTGCATTGAGAAATGTGCTTCCTTTGTTAACAATGGGTTGAGTTGGAGCAATGGATGATGTAATTTGGGGGATGGGTTGAGTAATGTTTTGGAATGGGAGTGTAGATGATATTGGAGGCATGGATGAAATTGCAGGAATGACCCCAAAAGATGGTTCCACAATGGCACTCACATCGAAATTGAAAGGGAGTTTAGCCCCTTATTTTTCCAATTCAAGCATGTATAGTGAGGGATTGAGTCTCATCATGATGTTGATAATTATATGATTCTTTGGATTTTGGACCATCTCGGTGATCTCATCTTGTGTCTTTCCAAAGGAATTATTAGTGATATCCTCTACTTGACATTCCTCTTGAGGATTTTGTGATGATGAATGGAAGATAGTTAGAGTATTGCTTGATCCAACGGGATTCATCTCAAAATTTGTTTGGCTTAGATCAATTGAAATGGATGTTTCTTTGTTGGCTTCCATGTTCCTCTTGTGTTGAGATCTAGTTTGCACCATAGAATAGTGATCAATTTTCAAGAATGTGGGAGATAAATCTCTAACTCTTTGGATTGATCTAACTTTAGGTACAAAAGAGAAAATCTAGGATGATTTAAGGATCAAAGGTCTGATGATGAAAATGTGTGAAAGATGAATGACATGGATGGTGAAAATATTAGAGGATCTTAAGGGGATGCTAGACTTTTGGGACTTTTTTGGATTTTCAGATTTGTTTGGATTTTGATTTTGGATTCTTGGATTTTTGGACTGACCTTCATTTGATTTTGGATTGCTTTGATTTTGGATAATGAAAAAATGGATCCCACAATGTTGGACGTTATCTATGGGATAGAATTGCTCATAAAATGATAATTTGACTAAGTGTAGGGAGAAGGATGCATCCACTCACACCTATTCAAACAAGATTGTAATTCAACTAAGCATATGGACAAGGATGCATCTACATATACCTAGCTAAAAAAGATGTTTTGATGATTATTCAACTAAGCACATGAAGAAGGATGCATCTACATGTACCTAGCTAAAAAATATTGATTATGATGTTTTTCATTCAAGGATTTCAAGGATTTTGATGATTTGTATTTTCCAAAAAGTCTAGCATGAAGGACGATTTCAATATTTTCAAGAGTTGTTGGTTAGATGATTTTGGTTTGATGTTTGAAAGATGGATGAAATTTTTGATTTTGATCCTAGGTGTACCTAAAAAGACTCTTGTTTACAAGACCTCAGTTTTGAAGAACATGCTTTACTCTAAACAAGATGTTCAAATTCCCAAAAAAGATTTAGATTTTGTTGATAAAATAACTCATACAAATTGGGATTGTGCCTTGAAGCTCTTCTGTAAAAGTTGAAAAGAAATCTTTGTCTAAATTCATAGAGCATTGAGAGATGATTTTGATGTTATTTTGGACTTAAGAACTCTTGACTTTGGTTTCCAGATTTTGATTATGCGTGAAATCATTGGAGACCCATGTGTGGGGTTCAATTGTTCTTAGCTTTGCTTAGTGACTTCTTTTTACCATAAAAAAATGTCTAATGTCTTAACTTCTTCTCATTTCACAAAGTATATCATGTGGAACTTTGATGAAATCAAGGCAAGAGTTATCTATTATTGACTTTAGTGTGCAAATTGAGATATAAATCCAAGTGTTTAGAAACCTCTAAGGATAAAATCCCAAGGGCAAGCAATAACACATGAATCTTGTCAAAGATATTTTCCTCCTAAATGGTTTGAAGTTTTGATGACAATGTTGAATGTTTGTTTCCAAATGTTTTATGAACAAGAAAAGTGTTTTGTAACAAAGAACAAGTACAACCCTATGGCTATGAAAGATTGTATTTGTTGAATCCCCACTTGGACAAGTCTAGCTATGCTTATTTTTAGCGAATGGTTAGATGCTTGACCCCACTGGATCCCCTCCATGTCACTCACTTATACGGGGCAGCCAAGCATCAACACCCATGAATATACCATGGAATAATTTTCATTTATATTAAAAACCGTAAAAGTGTGGGGCAACTTCAGAATGATCATTCTTGCACCAACAAATAGATCAAGGATTTTGGCCTTTTCTAAACAAGGGTTTTAATTCATACTTTCCATTCATAGGGATTGATCCATGCGGCGAGAGACCATTGCTGCCCTTCTCGTCAGAACCAACCGCTTGATACTAGCATTTTCTCTAGTATCCACACTTATATACCAGCTGGAAATACACTTGGCTTTAGCGTGTTACCGGTTGGGTCATTCCCTTGGGTGATTACATTTTCCCACAAGGAAAACCCTCTAAGATAAACAAAAGTGAGCAAAACAATACCCATAACTCGATCAATCTTTTTTGCAACACACAAAGAGAGAGAATGTACGCAATATGCTCCACTCACACTCGCAAGATGTTTTGTTCAATTTTAATCCCAAAATGAAATGTGGAGGCAATTACTTTACCCAACTTAAGATCACCAAAAGGCCTTTTGATTCTCAAGATCGTCGTGAGGCGCGAGAGAAGCGCATACGTCCTTTCGATGGTATTACTTTGAGTAAGTAATTACAAAACAAAGAAGCACTTGTTTATTTCAAACCCACAACGCAATGATTTGATTCCTTTTTTAGAACACCAAAATGAAATATGGGGATTGCCTTGTTCAATTGTTAATCCTCAAACCAAATCTAGTGAGTTTTTCCTAAAGTTTTTTTTAAGCCCTTTGTAGAAAAGATTGAAATGTTCTTTTTAGAGCCCAAAATAAATTTAGTAGATCCCAAGCACATGAAAGATAACAAATGTTTAAGAGAAATTGTGAATTCTCTAAGAGTGTTAAACAAACACTAAAGTGTTCAAAAACACTTGGTATCATGAGAGAGTGATGTCATTATGCCTCTTTCAATCTTGTCTCTCTCCTTCACTTTGATTAGACCAACCTACAATAAACCAGTTAGCACTACAAAATAGAGGTCAAAAAAGTAAGTAGTAACCCAGATGATTAGAATTAAAAAACCACATGTCATAAAAAATTGAGATTTCACATTTTCCTTTACTCCAGCAATGGAACCTACACAAGCGGTGTAGTTTGAAAGATTCAGTGGTGCTATATAGCACCGCTTGTCAGTCAACATTGTTCTGCAGCCAAAACAGAGAAGGTGATGGCACTGTTGTTTTGCCTAGCGGTGCTATTTGGAATTTCAAAATTCCAAATGTTGAAAATAGAACCAACAGTGTTGTTTAAAATTTTTAATTCTGGGCAGGAACACTAGAGCATCGTAGTTTGAAATTTGAAGCGGTGCTCTATGGAAATTTCGGGATGCCAGCGGTTCTGTACTGTGATGTTGGTCTACTAGCAGTGTATTTCCCTGTATACACACAAAAATAGAAAGAAGCTCAAACTTTTTGATAAAAACATGATCTAAATGTGAGATTTTCCCTCCTCCTAGCACCAAAATGTAGAGCCAAGATCTTAGTAACTGCAAAACACAACAAACAAACACATTAGATGATTCAAATGAAAGTTAAGATCCAAGTTCCCCATAAAATCCATTAGCAATGCTCAAAATAGGAATAAAAACTAGAACACGATGAAAAAGCAAGAAGATAAATCAAATCCTATTAAAAACATGCAAACTCTTCATCTTATGGGGGAGTTGGTGCCAATTTGATGTGGAAATTGGCCCTTTCCCAACTCCTATGCAAGCTTTTGATGATTTGGTGATGATTGATCCAGTTGATGATTGCTTCAAATGAGCTCCATGGAGAAAACCTACAATAACCTAGCTATAAACTTGATGAAATAGATGAAAATGCTAATGCTTGAAGATGAAAATGAGTATAGTAAGTTTTCTCAAATTGTGGATGATCAAATGAGGAGAGAAACTTCTTATTTATAGAAAGAAAAGATGGAGAAATTCCCAAAATGAAGCAATGTGGGACTAACTTTCAACCAATGGAAAAATGCCACTTGTCAAGAGATGGATGGATGAAGGATGTGCACATTTTGATGAATGTGCCCATAAATTCCTTTATTTTAAATTTGAAATTAGTGAAATGAAAAGGTGGATGAAGAGTCAAATGGAGTAATGGCCACTTGCCTCAATGCAAAAGGACTTGTAAGATGAAATAAATGTCTTGTTGGAAGGACTAAGTCCACTTGGAGGGATTTCAAATTTGAAGGAATATTCATCTTTTATGCCAAGTTGAGAGAAAATGAAGATTTAATAAATGAATTAAATCTATTTCATGTGTAAGTGGAAAAAGCTAGAGGATGGGACATTGATTAGAATTAAATTAATCAAGGGTTAATCAATTTAATGAAGGATTACATGATGTGACAAATTTGACTTAGATTTATGGGTTGATTTAAATCAAAAGATGAGAAGAATGTGATTTTATATTTAATTAAATAAATATTTTGTTTTATTTAACTAAAGGAGATGGTTGGTTAGATTAAATTAAAGAAGGTTTAATTTATTTAATTTAATAGATAGAGTTTAGAGATTAATTAAATAAAATTGATTTATTTAATTAAATAAAGAGCTAGGGTTAATTAGATCCGATTGATTGATTTAATTAACAAGAGAGAATTACTTAATTAGATAAATGATTTATTTAATTAAGGGAGGAAAATTGATGAATTTAATCAAATAAGGGTATTCGATTAAATGGATAGACCGAGGTATGATTAAGGATGAAACAGTGTTAGTTAATCGTGATCAAGTGTGTAGCATCAATCAATACATTTTACATGTCTACAAGGCCAAATGGGACTCATTCACCAAGCTAGGTGAATGAGTCCCACTTGGATGGAACTCATTCACCCAAAGTGGTGAATGGGTTCCACATGGGCTATTTTGCTTGCTAAAATGTTAGGGAGTGAAGGAATTAAGTTTGTATGTTGATATTGTCTGGTTTTTTATTGAAATATTCCTTGGGATGCACAATATGGGGTCATAGGGGCCTATTAATGATGATATTAAGGTTATAAATGCAATAGGGCCCAAAATTGAATGTGAAAGTGTAAATAAATACACTTTACAACATTGAATCAAGGAAAAATTGGGTCTATTTAGCTTAAAAGGGCCTTAAATCCCATGTGAATGTGTAAAACACATTACAACACTAGATTAGCTCCACCTTAGTTTACAAGCCTCCTAAATTTAATGTGAAGGTGTCAATAAATACACTTTACAACATTACATTAGGAAAAAGTTAAGTTAATTTAGCTTAAAAAGGGCCCAAGACCTAATGTGGATGTGTAAGCTCATCACAAAACTAGAACAAGGTGATATCAAGTCCAATTTATCATTAATTATTCCCAAATTAAGCAAGTAAAAGGCATACCAATTTTTTGTCATTACAGGTAGTGATACGACTCTGTAGATCATACCTCATTTTGTGAGCTCTACATCTTTGGCTTTCCCTTCAGTGCTCAGGCATTTGATGATGCCTTTAACTCTTATGAGATCTTGCTCCTTCTTCTACAAGTTTTAACTATATTTGAGATATTATGTAGTAGTAGAATTTTAGGTTTTCGTCTATAGCTTGACCCTATCATGTGGCCTCATCTAATTGATATTCATGTTGAAAAAATGAATTGAGTAATCCTTTGGCTGGATCTATTCTTGGGGTTTGATTAGTGTAGAAACCATGTGAACAATCATTAAAGAATGCTAGGTGAGGTCAAAGAAGCACCTCATGTGGGGCACCACCATGGTTTTTTACATTTTTCCTCTTCTCTTTTCTACATGGGCCTCACGAGACTTTCTTGTAGTCTCCAACTACTAGTGAAAATAATCTAGAGATTGAATTATATCCCCTAAAAAAGGGGATCCCTATGGTAGTCCAAAAGGAATGGTCACTTGTTGTTGTGAGGCAATAGATGTTCTCATGGGAATGGATGGGTGAATGAGGAGAGTGGATGGAGAAAAGGGCGGTAGACTATGGAGCAGGATAGCCAACGACTACACCACAATAGAGGTAGTTGGAGTGGACACATGTGGGGGAGTGGAGAGTGGCACAAGATTGGTGGATGACTAGGTGATGATCAGGGTAGTAGCGATGGAAGACATCAAAGAATCAAAGAAGGAGAAAGGAGAGGGGAGTAAAACTCACCTATTTCTACACTGTAATTAGTAGTAGCTACATGGCGATGAACTCCATTTCTTTTGTTTCTTCTTCTTCTCCACATCATTTTCATTTTCTTAGGACCCTTCTCTTTTTCTTCTTGGGCTCAAAGGGAGAGCTAGATAACCATACCTTAGTGTGAGGTTGAGTGCCCTACTTTGGGTTTCCCTAAAATGACCTACTTTGACTATTGGGATGTTGTGTATAGAGGAGGCAAAGAAGTAGGCCTTTGAATTTCAAAAACTTATTCTTCCTTTTTTGAGGGGGCACTTTATACCTTCTCAACTAAGACTTCTTTCTTAGCCTAGGCTTCCTCTTTATGATGCTCATCCAAAATCTTTCCTCATTGCTCGTTGATCTCTACATCCTTGAAATTGAGCTCCATCTAGTAAATTTCTTGCCTATATTTCCAATAGACCTCTATTTTTATTTACTCCAACCTCACTAGACAAGCTGTAATATTACACCTTTGTTCATGAGCCTTGATGGATAAAAAATCCTAGACGAGTTTATAAAAAGGCTCCCATAGTTGGAAGGTGACGGAGTGGATTCATGACAAATCAATATAGAACTTGATGGCATCTTTCACCAGTGACTTCCACTCCTCAAAGTCTGATTGAGGCTCATGGAGAAAAGGGGAAGTTGTCTTGAGAATGGTCATATAGCCGACTAGGGCATAGCCCCATTGATCATTGATTAGATCCAAAATAATATTTTCTAGCTTGAGCACAAGTAACCACTCCTAGGACCTCTTCATCACTGTAATTCCCCTCCTCGAAAATGGGATATCATAGATGGCCTTCTTCTTTCATCTCGATCCAAAAAAAAAATTCATCACATCTAGTTGGTGGGCCAACTCTAGGTCTAAGGTCCTATATGTGAGTGTGTGTGAAATTTAGACTGAATCCTCCTTGAATCCATGGAAACAGATAAATGTGAAATGGGCTTCAAAAAACCAATCGCATGGGATTTTGCAATTGGTGAGTTATTCCCTTTGCTTGTATATCATCCTGAAAGTGATTGATGCTTGAATTAGGTTGATCAAGATGAGGGACATGATGCACTTTTCAAACTTATGAGTTTTGAGTAATAGACAAGATGTGAGCTCATGTGGAGACATGGATTATTGTGTGTGGGTATGAACTCATCTCCTTTAGGTTGATGGTGAAATACCATAAAAAGTGATTGGATTTTTGGTAGAGTATCAATTGCAAGATAAAATAGTACCTAAAAGTATTCTTAACTAAGAAGTTAGCTAGTTAGGCATGGATACCATTGGCAAATGCATCCACAAAATCCATCTTGTCAAGTGGAAGATCGATCCCAACTGAAAATTATAGATATTTGTATAAATCTAATCCAAATATAAATTCCAACATAGAAAGGGAACCTTTCATGTCTTGTGCCACAAAGCTCAAGAGAGTGATGGAAAATGACAACACTTCTAAGTAGCATATACCAAGTGACAAGTTCGGGAACTTCAATTTGTGGACATAGGTCTCCCACATAGTCTATGGATTGTCAATAGTCCAGACATTTTCATTGGGTTCATTAGAGAGTCAAAGAATATTTGCATTTCTTCTGTGTTGATCTCCATATTGAGATGGCTCCCCTAAATGACACCATTGTTGGCATCTTATGCCTCTACATAGATAGCAATGATCTATGAGCATGGGTGTGTAAGAGTCACCATTTACTGTGCTAGGGTAGAGCTCCACAACCTAAAGCTGAAAGACTCATAATCATTGATTTCAACCTTGTTAAGAATGTAGGCATGGGAACCCTCCCTTAGGTTCTTTGGGTTCTTTTCTAATTTTGGAATAAATATCCCATCAATGAAGTCTAGGACTAGAGAGGGGTCCTTGAAGTGCTCCTACGAAACACTTGTCACATTGGGTATTCTAGGTTTTGGTTGTGCGAGGGTTGAGGCATATGTCTTGCTCCCCTAAAAAGGACCCAAAAGGTTCCATCTTAAATCTCTTCTTCAAATTAACCTTGTCTAGCTATTGGAAAACATTGATCACTGACTTTTTCTTACAATTCTACACTTGATTTTTTGTTAAAAAATCTTTGTCTCATTTAATGCTCTTGAAAACTCAAGAGTATTTGAAATGTTTCATTTGATAAAAAAATGGGTATTTATCACCAAACATATCTAATGTAACCATTATGTAGGTTTTCGAGTTTGGTGCCCATAAATAGAAAGGATGACACACATGCTTGGGGAGCCACTTGTGAAATATTTGGGGAGATTTTTATGGGGCACCATGCAATTGATATCGCTCAAGAATTAATTGTAGGAGAGTGGAGTAGATAACCATCTTTTAGAGAAGATTTCAAAAAAGGGGGCATCAAGGTGTGGACACTTGGAAAAATCCAAGGGGAAAAAATAACCTATGCCAATAACACTTATTAAACAAAATAAAATAGTAACCAAAAGGGAAACTAACAAACTATATACAAGGGAAAAGTCAATAAAACAATTAAAGTGCTTTAGGTAGATTTCGTTTATTGGAATATCGAAGGTGTTGCCTTATTTATCTACCAATTCAAATGCATTACCCTATCTATTACCAATAATGCAAAAAGGGCCTCTCCATAAGGAGTGAAATTTTTCATGTTGGCCTGGCCTTGAGGCCCTTTACTCATATTTCAAAACCAAATTTCCTGGCTCGAAACTAGGTTTGGATGCTCTTTTATTGAACCATATTTTTCTACTTGATGACAGATCACCATGGTGTTATTGGAATGTTCTCTCACTTCTTAGAGATTGAGAAATTCCTCTAACCTAACTTCCATTGCTCCATTTTCTTCAATTTCCAAATCTTTTATCAACTATAATGTGGGAATTTTTATTGAGATATACATGATCACTTCTTTTTCTTATACCAATTCATATGGAGACATATTTAGAATCTATTTAGGGGTAATCTAGTCATCCCATAGAGGTTTCTTCAAATTTTTATTCCATTATCTCTGATGGTCAACACCAATTCACTTGGTTAACCTTATGATATTCTTGTTGGTTGATTCAACTAACCTATTTCCTTGTGAGTAATAGCTGGATGAGGTCCTAAGAAATATTTCATTCCTAAGTGAAAATTTTGAATTTTTTGACCTAAGAAAAGCCATTTTGTTATCATATATTATTGTCTTTGGAGGACTAAACCTTGTAGTCAATTCTTCCAAGAAGTTAAAAATCAGATTTTCAATTGCCTCTTTCAAAGGATTGGCTTTGGTCTATCTCATGAAGTAGTATGTGGCTGTGAGTATCCATTTATGGCTTGAGTGTTGGGATAATGTGTCTCAACCTTGCAATTACATAAAATACTATTGATACATAAGGTATTGTTGGTACGTCGATGATGGGGGGACATGGGGAGGTTCCCCCCATGAGGGTTCTAGGGGCAACACACCTTAACAGGGGCTCCGGGGAAGCACCCTCGAAAGGAAATTTATATTTATATTTTATTATTGTAAATATAATATGTTCATCATTAGGTCTTAGATCTAACAACCAATATTTTATTAGCTTGAATTTCCCTAGAAGGAAACCTTATTTTATGAGGTAATTGTATTACGATTGTGTATTGTGATGTATTATGAGATTTTGATAGTGGTTGTGTTGCCTCTGGATCTATGGTTGGTGATAATCTTGTGAGAAGCTTTCTCTACAAGTATATTATAAGCTTTGTGATTTCTAAATAATATATTGGGTGGATTTTGGAGTGTGGGGTTTTTCTCTCGAAAGGGTTTTTCCCATGTAAATTACTATGTGTTGGTATGCATGATATTTATGTTTATTTTTGTTTAAGTTTCTATTATTGTTAAAGATTTGTAAAAATTTTACATTATCCTCATCTGAAGATTAGTGTAGGAAGTTTTTCCACTACCTTAGCTTCCTTATAAGTGGTATTAGAGCTCGATCACCTTTGGTTTCAATTATGGGTTGTTGGGTTTTTTGAATTAATCCATATTTGAGTGGGAGCTTATGCAGAAGATACTTTGTGATCTTGCTATGGGAATTTTCAGATGGAAAGTTCATCAAGGAGAATAGAGGTGGATAATTTTTCTGGAAATAATTTTGAAATGTGGAGGCTTAAGATGGAGGATATGTTGATAGATCAAGATCTGTGGGATGTTGTTGATGAGAATGTTTCAAGGCCTACAAATCCTATTCAGGCTTCTCAATATGGTGTTATGGATTGTAAAGCCAAGGGTATAATCATATTATGCTTGGTAGACTCTATTTTAATCAATTTCCATGAAGAGACCTATGCATAGAAACTATGGAAGAAGTTTGGTGAGATGTATCAAGCCAAATATTTAGTGAACAAGGTTTTATTAAGGAAGAAATTGTATTCCTTCAGAATGGGGGAGGGTGGACGAATTGCATACCACCTAGAAGCATTTAATATTTTGGCGGCTCCTTTAGAATGGAGGAGGGTGGACGAAGATGAGAAATGTAAAATATTTCTTTGTTGTTTTCTTGATTAATGGGATTCTCTTGTTATGGCTATTGGGAGTACTTCTGTTATATTGAAGACTGAAGATGTGGTGGGCTCTTTGCTTTCTGAAGAGATGAGGAGGAATGTATCCATCAGTGCCAAGGAATCCCTAAGTGTTCATGGAAGATATAAAGAAAAAGGAAAGAAGAATCAGAAGCGTGATAAATCCAAGTCCAAGGGGAGATCCAAATCTCCCAAAAAGTCCAAAGTTACTTGCTATAACTATGGTAAGCTTGGATATGTTCCTAAGGATACAAAGAAGAAAAGAAGAAATTTGATTATGATTTTGATTCTGTGAAGGAAGATGGTGATTCATTCTTTATAGCTTTTGCAACTCGTGCAGGTAATGATACATGGTTAATTGAGTTAGGTGCATCCTTCCATATGACCTTTAATAGAGATTGATTTTCTGAATATGAAAAAATTGATGGAGGTAAGGTGTACTTGGGTGATGATTCTTATTTAAAAATTTTTGGCCATGGAAAAGTTAGAATCAAGTTTCTTGATGGTAGAATAAAAAGGATTAATGGTGTGTTGCATATCCCTAGTTTAACATGAAATTTGTTATCTATGAGCAAACTAATAAATGCAGGTGTGTAGGTAGTATTTTCTAATGTAGGATGTAACATGATTAGAGGTGTTATGGTGATTGCTAGAGGTGCAAAATATGGCACATTGTATAGGCTTGATGCACGCACTATTGAGTGCAATAGTAGTTCTATGAAAAAAATTATGTGGAAGAAGTGAGGGTTTCACCTTTAGTAGATGGTCATGGATTTTGGGCACCCAAGGGTGCTCTTTCTTCTAAATCAAAGTTACCTACAGAGAAAACTATGTTATGGAACCAAACACTTGGCCACATTGGAGAAAAGGGTCTAAGGACCTTGAAAAATAAAAACCTTGTTGAAGGTCTACCTGATTTTAATCTTGAATTTGATTTATGTGAGCATTTCATTTATAGAAAACAAAACTACATTCAATTTTACTTGAGTTCTCATAAATCTTTTGGTGTATTGGATCTTATTCATTTTGATGTGTTTGGTCCTATAGATCATCCTTCAATTGGAAAACCCACATATTATGTTTCATTTGTTGATGATTATAGTAGGACATGGGTACATTTTCTAAAGAGTAAATTTGAAGTTTTTAGTCGATTTAAATAATTTAAAGCAATGGTTGAGTTGCAGACTGGAAAGAAAATAAAATGTTTGACTGGTAATGGCAGTGAATTTTTCTCTAATGCTTTTGATAGATTTTGTAAAGATTGTGGTATTCATAGATAGAAGACAACTCCATAGTCTCCACAATAGAATGGAGTTGCAAAAAGAATGAATAGGACACTGATGGAGAAGGCTAGGAGTGTTTTGAGTGGTTCTAGTCTAGAACAAAGGTTTTGGGCTAAAGCTATTGCCACTAATTGTTATCTAATTAACAGGTCTCCTACATCAACTCTTGTTGATAAGATTCCTATAGAGGCATGGTTGGGTCACAATCCTTCATTAAGACATCTTAGAGCTTTTGGTTGTGAGGAATATGCACATGTACCAAAAGAGAAGTGGAAAATTTTAGACAAGGCTGTGAAATGTATCTTCATTGGATATAGTTATGGTGTGAAAGGATACAAGCTTTGGGATCCTACTGCATAGAAGGTAATACATAGTAGAAGTGTTATTTTTAGAGAAACTAAGCCTTGTTCTATTACACTGGAGCCAGAACGAAGTAAACAAGAAGATGTGATTCAATTTCCTTCTACACCTAAGAAAGTTGAATCAAGGCCCATGGATAGACAAGAAGTTGAGGAGAGCTCATATAGCTTTGAATATTCAGAAGAGGAGGAAGAACCTCCAAATAAACTTGTTTGTAGGTCTACAAGGTGTATATAATCACTTAAAAGGTATTCACCTAATGATTGGAGATGTATTTTTGCTTTGAATACTAAAATGGATGAACCTAGATCGATAGAAGAGGTATTAGGTATGAATGATGTAGAATCTTGGAAGATTTTAGTACTATGGATGAAGAAATGACAACTTTGAAAAAGAATGATACATGGGATATGTTGATGTGTTTTTTATGCACTTCTCAACACAATAAATGCATAGATGCATCACCTCTCTTGAAAGACAATCTTCCACAATCAAATTGCAGAACACTATCCCAAGGTCTCTAATGTCAAATCTTGATAGTGCTTGGAATATCTCAGTTGTTTTATGTGTTTTTATTGGAATCAAAAGGATGACTTACAGATGAGTTACAAAGTGTGGGAAGTTGGACCTGCAAATGTAGTTTTAAAGTGCTGGAAGTGAATGAACAGTGGTTTCCCACTCAAAACAGCAAGCTAAAACCCACCAAATTCATCTGATTTAGCTTCATGGTGATGCTTGAGATCCTACTCTAACCAAGGATTAAAATAAATAGAAAAAGGAGAAGGGTTATGAAAGCTATTCTAATCCTAAGCTATGAATGAATAGTAACAATGGTGGCTACTATAGTAGACAGGCTTCCTAAATTGAATTTTTCTTGACCAAGAGAAACCTACAACTACACAAAACCAATGCAATATAAGGTCTACTGATTTTCAAATTACACATACACATCATGAATATGCAATTGAACTAGGTTGCAACAATGACATAAAGAAGCCCATGCTAACTTTGCACAACAACTTGTCATCAAAAAGTTCTAAAGTATGGGCTGAAAGCTTATCAAATACTATAACAACAACACCATCATGACATCCATTCAAGAAACTAATACCTAAACTAATAGGGAAGTTGAACCATGCATACATAAAGAGAAAACTCAAAAGGAATACCCATAAATCATGCAATGCTACTTTCTATTGTTGTAGAATGTCTTTAGATCAATTCTCCAACCCTTACAAATGAGGGGCAAGCCCCTATTTATAGTTTTCCAAAGCCCAAATGAGTGGATAGGATTTAATTACTTCAAATGGCCAAGATTTGATTTACATTAGGGTTTCACCTACCCCCCATTATCCAACAATTTTAAAATACATCTTTGTCTTTTCCCTGTTTTGTCATCTAGTGCTCAGGTGTTGTAGCAATTTCGTCATTTAGTTGATTGCCCTTTTACTGTAGTTGAAACTGCCTAAGATTTGTCTTCTTACTTGATGTGTTTGTAGTGTTCTTCCTTGGATCAAATGAGCACGTCAATGATTGGAATCAATAGATTGGTTGCCCCTGATTCGGGTGGACAACTCTCTTATTCTTTCTTCAAGGCTACCCCCTTGCATTTTTCTCCTTGACTTCCTTGGCATAGGCTTTATTCTAACGCCGACCCTGTTGGTGGGTGCTAGTGGGAGAGGCGAACATGAAATGAATGGTGAAAGGAGCTATGCGCATTCCTTGTTCAGCTTTCTCAATGGGTATCCTCGATAGACCCATGGTAGGCTTCTTGAATCCTGCATACATGAAGTGTCATAAGTGCTTTCATACACAAATCAAGGAAAACGTTAGTCAAATCTTGCAAAATTCTTGTTAGATCCATCCATGCATCATCAAAAGATCATAATATTCATATTTGGAGCTCATTTGGATCATAAACATTAATGCGGGCCCAAGGGGACGAGCAGTGAACGAGGGACAAAAAATCGAAAGGGAAGTTCCTAGACCCCACAAAACATATCAAAACCAAGATTTTTCAATTATAGCGCATGGGAAAAGGGAAAGGAAGAGTGCCCAGAAAAAATTCCTCAAGATTGGACTCATTTGAAAAAATAGGAAGCTTGGAAAGGGAAAGCTGGAGGGTCACCGCCCTTTTGAAAAGGCAATGAGCACACAGCAGCCCAAAAGGAAAGTCTTAGACGATGATGGAGGGGTGGAGTCCTGGAAATAGCCACGGAGGGATGAAGTCCTGAAAATAGCGACAGAGGAGCTAGCTTCTGGAGGCCAAGTTGTTGGGGCTCCACAAATGTTCAAAATAGCCACAGAAGGACGAAGTCCTAGAAACACCCACAAAGGGGCTTGATCCCAGAGGTCGGGTCGCCGAGGCTCCATGAATTTTCAAAACGGCCACAGAGGGATGAAGTCCCAGAAATGGCCATGGAGGGGCCGGGTCACCGGAGGTCTACAGATGTTCAAAACGACCATGGAGGGACAGAGTCCCAGAAACGGCCACAGAGGGGCTAGGTCTTGGAGGCTGTGTCGTGGGGGCTCCACGGATGTTTCAAAATAGCCAAAGAGGGAGGGAGTTCCAGAGGGAAAGTTCTAAAACCACCGAAACTTAACGAAACATTGACGAAACCTTGACAGTTCACTTAGGCACCACAAAAACATCCCAAATCCACCAGAAAGTTTTCCTTAAAGTCAAAAATGTGGAAAGCACATCATCGGGGGTCCACAGATGTTTCAAAATAGCCAAAGAGGGAGGGAGTTCTAGAGGGAAAGTTCTAAAACCATCGAAACTTAACAAAACGTTGATGAAACCTTGGTAGTTCACTTAGGCACCACAAAAACATCCCAAATCCACTAGAAATTTGTCCCCAAAGTCAAAAATGTGGAAAGCAGACCGTCAGGGGTCCACAGATGTTTCAAAATAGCCAAAGAGGGAGGGAGTTCCGGAGGGAAAGTTCTGAAACCATCGAAACTTAATGAAACATTAACGAAGCCTTGGCAGTTCACTTAGGCACCACAAAAACATCCCAAATCCACCAGAAAGTTGACCCCAAAGTCAAAAATGTGGAAAGCAGACCATTGGGGGTCCACGGATATTTCAAAATAGCCAAAGAGGGAGGGAGTTCCTGAGGGAAAGTTGTGAAACCATAGAAACTTAATGAAACATTGACGAAACCTTGACAGTTCACTTAGGCTCCACAAAAACATCCCAAATCCACCTGAAAGTTGTCCCCAAAGTCAAAAATGTGGAAAGTGGACCATCGAGGACCCACGGATGTTTCAAAATAGCCAAAGAGGGAGGGAGTTCTGGAGGGAAAGTTCTGAAACCATCGAAACTTAACGAAACATTGATGAAACCTTGGAAGTTTACTTAGGCACCACAAAAACATCCCAAATCCACTAGAAAGTTGTCCCCAAAGTCAAAAATGTGGAAAGTGGACCGTCGAGGGTCCACAAATGTTTCAAAACAGCCAAAGAGGGAGGGAGTTCTGGAGGGAAATTTCTGAAACCACCAAAACTTAACGAAATGTTGATGAAACCTTGACAATTCACTTAGGCACCACAAAAACATCCCAAATCCACCAGAAAGTTGTCCCCAAAGTCAATAATGTGGAAAGCAGACCATTGAGGGTCCATAAATGTTTCAAAACAGCCAAAGAGGGAGGGTGTTCCGAAGGGAAAGTTCTAAAACCACCAAAACTTAACGAAACGTTGATGAAACCTTGGTAGTTCACTTAGGCACCACAAAAATATCCAAAATCCACTAGAAAGTTGTCCCCAAAGTCAAAAATGTGGAAAGCGAACCATCAGGGGTCCACGGATGTTTCAAAACAACCAAATAGGGAGGGAGTTTCGAAGGGAAAGTTTTGAAACCACTGAAACTTAACGAAACATGGAAGAAACCTTGGAAGTTCACTTAGGCACCACAAAAACATCCCAAATCCACCAGAAATTTGTCCCTAGAGTCAAAAATGTAAAAAAAAAGTGAATGGAGTGATTAAGGACCAAGTCAACAAGAACAAGACAAAAGGTAGAAAAGGGACGGGGGACTTTATTTCTCTGTGGATTTGAATACCCCAAGTAGGTAAATTTGGTTAGGGGAATTTGATCGTTTGAAGGCACATGACTAATTTGGGCTTGAAAAATGGGGCATGTAAAACAAGATAGGGGCAAAGCAGCTTGTTGGGAGAAAAAAAAGGGGGTCCCTGCCTACATGGGGCATGTGTGCAAAACATGCACAACAAATGGTGACTCACTGGGGAAATGGTCTAGAGCATTTCAATGACAAACTGGAATCATGAACCCAGAATCTCTGGTTCCAATCTTCACGCTAGGGAAAATAAACCAAACGCTCAACCAAAGGATCAAAACCACTAGCCAACCCAACCTTCACTATGCTAAAAATCCAAGTGTGTGCAATTGCGTTAATTCCCATCCTTCAGTTGCTACAGGAACCCAAGCTCCATCAAGTCAAGCTACGCAGTTTATTCTAACTCCAAAAGCATCTGGGAGATTTCCTCGTTGTCAGTCAGGCATCCATAGCCCCGATGAAGTTGTCGATGTGATTCTCCCAAACATTGCTCTACTATCGGCCGGGCGTCCATAGCCCCGGTAGAGTTGCGCAGATACCCCTGAAAATTTGAATTTTCTCTTTCTTTTAATTTTCAATGTTTTCTTTCTTTCTTTATTTTCTCTTTTCAGCTCTTTTATTTCAACCCGCAAGCATAGAAGCCCACGCTCAGGGCTGAGAATCACAGTGGTGCTAGAGCAGAATTTTAGACTTTTCACTTAACTAGACTTCACAAAAGGCCCTACAGTGACCGTCATATTCTTAAGATGTGTAAAAGTTGTAAGATTTCAGAATACGTCAGAGTCAGACTAAACCAACAACTTATCCTCTTTGAGTCAAACACCCAAATCACTTGACACTAACAGAAGAGCTTCACCATCCACTTTGAAGACTTGATTAGAGTTTGACAAATAAATACGTAGAACAACCCCAAGTGATAAGTATGGTTGTTGTTCGCATAGATGTGCCCAACTAAAAGTAGAGGGACCCCGAGCAAAGCAGTAGCAAAGCAAAAGCAAACAAAAAGCAAACAACCTACAACAAACCAACTAATCTAATAAAAGCAAGAAAGTAGAGTATTTATAGGAAACCTATACTACTCAAAATGGGCTATGTAAAAAGATATTTACAAAGCACTATGTTCAGGAAGGGTGAGCTAACATTAACATTTATTGGATTTCGTAATGCATGCACAAACAAACGGGCAATTGTTATAGTTCTTAACCATGCAAATTTATATTTATATTCTAAAAAAATAAATTCGGCATTGCAACACTCAAGTTCAATCATGTAATCATGAAAAATCAGCAATTGAGGAGGCTCGCTGAACCCATGGTTAATCCATAAACATGTTCATTTTCCCTCATTCCCATAATCAAAATAATAAGTGCAGTTATGAGAAATAATAGGGGCAAGGAAGGATAGAACCTGGATGTCATCACATGGAGGTGGCAACATTGGATAGTCGAGAGCAAGCATAACATCGTTGATCGTTGCATTGGTAGCCTCGAGCGGGCGGGGTGGAGGGTGTAGCACTTTAGACATTAAGCTTGCATAAGGCTGGGAGAATGGGGTAGCAAGCACCCCTTTTGATCTACGTGTGAGATTGGCAACCCCTATCGGCTGTTCTTCAAGGAAGTACACCTCATCTTGTTGATCTTCTACAAACTTGGGGTCCACTTGATTGCTGTCCTCAAATGGCAGTATGTTGTCCCACCTCCTTTCCCAAGTTTTTTCCTTATTTATGTGGTGTTCAACATCGTGGGACAATGACATGTGTGAGTCTTTCCTATTGTAGCCATCTGAATATGAAGGAGGATCAACAACGATCATGGCGAAAGGACTCCAAGTTGCATTTTGTAGTTCGTCGAGGGCTTCATCTCTACTGGAAGTCATCTCAACACCTCCACCTTTGTCTTCTTCTCTTTGTTGTGTATGCAATTCCTCATGGCATTCAATCATTTCTTCTTGGTCACCATTGCTATAGACAAAGAAGGAACCCCTCTCCCACTCTGGAGGCTCTAGTATTTCATCAACAGGAGGGGCAAGTGGTATTCCTTCATTGCTACTATCTTTTGGGATGTGCTCTTCCTAGGCATGAGCATACCTCCATAGTATAGTTCCCAATGAAAAGAAGTCATCAATTGACGACACCTAATCAAGGGGACCAAAATTCACTACGCAATCTCCCTCCAAAAACTCGCCAAAAAGCCTATTGTCCATGGTGCACAACTACTCTTCAAGATGACTGGTGGACAACATTCCCACTTGATCTACTTCATCACTCAGAGGCTTGAGATTGTGTTGTTGTCCTTCTTCTATTGCTTCCCCAACATCCTCTTGAGGTCCACCTTTAGCTAAGCCATCACTTGATTCAAACTTTTGGTCTTCTTCTTCGATATGCGCAACAAGTAGAGGAGGTCGGGTACTTGGCTGCTCCACTTGTCCTCTAACTTGTTTGATAGCCTCTTTGCACAGTCCACATGCAAATTCAGAGTGTGATGAATTATGAAGTCTACACCAATTTGGTAGTAGCAATACCTCCAAATCCACTTTCCATCTTAGTTCAGACCAATCCTTTGCTAATCTGGAGATGAGTTGGCCATATCTTTCTACTACTGGGTCCTCATCATCACTTGAAGAATAAGCTTGATGGTAGACAACTGTGGCGAGTGGTTGTTCCCACTCCTCCAAATCTATATTTTTAGATTCTTAATCACTGTTGTTTATGAAGGAGAGGTTTTCCAATCTAATTTCACTTATGTCTTCATCATCATTTTCTATTTTTGCAAGGTTGTCATCCCTTGCCTCTTTCTGATTTTCAGCATCTGAGTTGGTTGTCCTAACATCCATGGCTATAGACTTCATTGGTTCATTGTCACCTACCAATTGCTCTTCTTCTGGAGTGGAGGACTACCTTCGATTGGTGGAGGGAAGGCCTTCTAAATTAGTTTCAATCATATTTTCACCAAGGCACCTTGTTGTCCTAGTGAAATATGCTTCTTCCTCCTAGTTTTCAACTTCAATGTCTGCTGCTCCAACATCAACTTGTATCAAATTTCTTGGTTCATCCTTTGTTGTCCTCCGAATGTTGACAGCTCTTCTGCCTCATTGGATAACTTCTCTTCATTGGGAGTTGGCTGCTCCAACTTGTCCAAACAACCCTTGGCTTGAGTGATGATGTTTATGCATGATGAGCAAGTAAATTCAGAGTGGGGTGCATTGCAAAATCTACACCAACTAGATATCAATATTTCCTCCAATCTTGATTCATCTTTTATGTAGAAATGTTCCTGGATCAGCTCCTTGAACGCATTGGCTGCCATGGTTGTCAGCTCTTCCTGTGGGTGTTCGGGGGCCAAGGGCTGGTATATTTCCCAAAAGGGAATTTCTCCCTGCAAGATCCTTTTGATTCTACTCAAGAAAGTCAAACATCCCAATTCGTTGTTCCTGCGAGTGCAATGGATCCGACATCTATCCACCAATGCAAATTGTTGCAATGGCTTCTTCAGTCTCTTATTCAAATTTGCATGCAGCTGAGTGATGTCAATTTGTGCATGCTGCTCCATTTTAACTTAGCTTCTACTTGCCTTCAGAATTTTTTTATTTTTAACATTAAAAGAGATCTCCCTATCTCATATTTCTTTTTGAAAGTGCTCGTTTTGATTTCCAACTTTCATCTTTGTAGCCCCAACATGCCATGCCCTTCTTCTAGTGCTAGTTTTGTTGATGTGTTTTTTATGCACTTCTCAACATAGGCAATGCATAGATGCATCACCTCTCTTGAAAGAAAATCTTCCACAATTAGATTGCAGAACACTATCCCAAGGTCTCTAATGTCAGATCTTGACAGTGCTTGGAATATCTTAGTTGTTTTATGTGATTTTGCTGGAATCACAAGGCAGACTTATAAATGAATTACAAAGTGTGGGAAGTTGGGTCTGCAAATACAGTTTTAAAGTGTTGGAAGTGAATAAAAAGTGGCCGCCCACTCAAAAAAAAAGCTAAAACCCACCAAATTCATCTAATTTAGCTTCATGGTGATGCTTGAGATCCTAATCTAACCAAAGATTAAAAGAAATAGCAAAAGGAGAAGGGTTAAAAAAGCTATTCTAATCCTAAGCTATGAATGAAGAGTAATAATGGTGGCTACTACAGTAGAATGGCTTCCCAAATTGAGTTTTTCTTGACCAAGAGAAACCTATAGCTACACAAAACCAGTGCAATCTTCTAAGGTCTGCTGATTTTCAAATTACACATACACATCATGAACATGCAATTGAACTAGGTTGCAACAATGACATAAAGAAGCCTAGGCTAACTTTTCACAATAGCTTGTCATCAACAAGTGCTAAAAGTATGGGCTGAAAGTTCATCAAATACTATAACAACAACAACATCATGACATCCATTCAAGAAACTAACACCTAAACTAATAGGGAAGTTGAACCATGCATACATAAAGAGAAAACTCAAAAGGAACACCCATAAATCATGCAATGTTGCTTTCTATTGCTACAGAATGTCTTTACATCAATTCTGCAACCCTTACAAATGAGGGGCAAGCCCCTATTTATAATTTTCCAAATCCAAAATGAATGGCTAGGATTGAATTACATTGAATGACCTAGATTTGATTTACATTAGGGTTTCACCTACCCCCCATTATCCAACAATTTTAAAATACATCTTTATCTTTTCCCTGTTTTGTCATCTAGTGCTCAGGTCCTGTAGCAATTTTTTCATTTAGTTGATTTCCCTTTTACTGTAGCTGAAACTACCAGAAAGTTGTCTTCTTACTTGATGCGTTTGTAGTGTTCTTCCTTGGATCAAACGAGTCTGTCGACGATTGGCATCAATAGATTGGTTGCCCCTGATTCGAGCGGACAACTCCCTTATGCTTTCTTCAAGGCCACCCCCTTGCATTTTTTTCCTTGACTTCCTTGGCATAGGCCTTCTTCTAATGTCGACCATGTTGGTGGGTGCTAGCAGGAGGGGAGAACATGAAATGAATGGTGATAGGAACTATGCACTTTCCTTGTTTAGATTTCTCAATGGGTATCCTCGGCAGACCCGCGGTAGGCTTCTTGAATCCTACATATATGAAGTGTCGTAAGTGCTTTCATACACAAATCAAGGAAAACGTTAGTGAAATCTTGCAAAATTCTTGTTAGATCCATCCATGCACCATCAAAAGATCATAATATTCATATTTGGAGCTCATTTGGATCATAAACATTAATGCGTGCCCAAGGGGATGGGCAACGAACGAGGGATAGCAAACTAGAAGGGAAGTTCCTGGACCCCACAAAACATAGTAAAACTAAGATTTTTCAATTATAGTGCATGGGAAAAGGGGAAGGAAGAGTGCCCAGAAAAACTTACTCAAGATTGGACTCATTTGAAAAAATTAGAAGCTTGGAAGGGGAAAGTTAGAGGGTCATCTCTCTTTTGAAAAGGCAATGAGCACATGGTGGCTCGGAAGGAAAGTCTAGGATGGCAATCATGGGGTGGAGTCCCGAAAATAGCCACAGAGGGACGAAGTCCTAGAAATGGCCACGAAGGGGCCGAGTTCCAGAGGCCAGGTCACCGAGGCTCCACAAATGTTCAAAATGGCCACAGAGGGACGGAGTCCCAAAAACGGCCACGGAGGGGCCAGGTCCTGGAGGCCGGGTCTCTGGGGCTCCACGGATGTTTAAAATGGACACGAAGGGACAGAGTCTTGGAAATGGCCATGGAGGGGCCAGGTCTTGGAGGTCGGGTTGTTGGGGCTCCACAGATGTTCAAAACGGCCACAAAGGGACATAGTCCTAGAAACGGCCATGGAGGGGCTAGGTCGCCAAGGCTCCACATATGTTTTAAAACAACAAAAGAGGGATGGAGTTCCGAAACCACCGAAACTTAACGAAACGTTGATGAAACCTTGACAGTTCACTTAGGCACCACAAAAACATCCCAAATCCAACAAAAAGTTGTCCCCAAAGTCAAAAATGTGGAAATTGGACCATTGGGGGTCCACAGATGTTTCAAAATAGCCAAAGAGGGAGCGAGTCCTAGAGGGAAAGTTCTGAAACCACTAAAACTTAACGAAACGTTGAAAAAACTTTGACAGTTCACTTAGGCACCACAAAAACATCCCAAATCCACCAGAAAGTTTTCCCCAAAGTCAAAAATATGGAAAGTGGACCATTGGGGGTTCACGGATGTTTCAAAATAGCCAAAGAGGGAGGGAGTTCTAGAGGGAAAGTTTTGAAACCACCGAAACTTAATGAAACGTTGATGAAACCTTGGCAATTCACTTAGGCACCACAAAAACATCCCAAATCCACCAAAAAGTTGTCCCCAAAGTCAAAAATGTGGAAAGCGGATCGTTGAGTGTCCACGAATGTTTAAACAACCAAAGAGGGAGGGAGTTTTGGATGGAAAGTTTTGAAACTACTGAAACTTAACGAAACATTGAAGAAACCTTGGCAATTCACTTGGGCACCACAAAAACATCCCAAATCCACCAGAAAGTTGTCCCTAGAGTAAAAAATGTGGAAAGCGGACTGTCTGGGGTCCACGGATGTTTCAAAATAGCCAAAGAGGGAGGGAGTTCCAGAGGGAAAGTTCTGAAACCACCGAAACTTAACAAAACATTGACGAAACCTTGACAGTTCACTTAGGCACCACAAAAAACATCCCAAATCCACTAGAAAGTTGTCCCCAAAGTCAAAAATGTGGAAAGCAGACCATCAGGGGTCCACATATGTTTCCAAATAGCCAAAGAGGGAGGGAGTTTTGAAACCATCGAAACTTAACGAAATGTTGAAAAAACCTTGGAAGTTCACTTAGGCACCACAAAAACATCCCAAATCCACCAGAAAGTTGTTCCCAAAGTCAAAAATGTGGAAAGTGGACCGTCGGGGGTCCACAAAGGTTTCAAAATAGCCAAAGAGGGAGGGAGTTCGGGAGAGAAAGTTATGAAACCACTGAAACTTAACAAAACGTTGACGAAACCTTGGTAGTTCACTTAGGAACCACAAAAACATCTCAAATCCACCAAAAAGTTGTCCCTATAGTCAAAAATGTAAGAAAAAGGTGAATTGAGCGATTAGGGACCAAGTTAGTAGGAACAAGACAAAAGGCAGAAAAGGGATGGGGGACTTTATTTCTCCACGGATTTCAATACCCCAAGTAGGTGAATTTGGTCAGGGGAATTTGATCGTTTGAAGGAACATGACTAATTTGGGTTTGAAAAGTGGGGCACGTAAAACAAGACAGGAGCAAAGCAGCCTGTCGAAAGCGAAAAAAAGGGGGTCCAAGTAATACAATGGGGCATGTGTGCAAAACATGCACAACAAGATTTTGTACCATTTCCTGAAGGATGAAAATTCATTGGTTGCAAATGGGTGTTCAATAAAAATATTGGTCCCGATGGAGGTAATGAGAAGTACAAAGTGAGATTGGTTGCAAAATGTTACTTTCAAGCTGAGGGAGTTGATTATGATGAGATATTTTCCCCTGTTGCAAAAATGACATCCATTAGATTTTTTCTTTATATTGTTGCTACTTATGATTTAGAGGTTGAGCAAATGGATGTAAAAACTACTTTCCTTCATGGTGACTTGGAGGAGGATATTTATATTACATATCAAGAGCACTATGTGGTGAAAGGTAAAAGTCAGTTGGTTTGCAAATTGAAGAAATATTTGTATGGCATAAAACAGAGGCCTAGGATGTGGTACTATAAATTTGATACATATGTGTTGATTTTTGAATTTGAACATTCTAAATCAGATCATTGTGTTTATTATAAAGATGATGGTGATTGTTTCCTATTTATTGCATTATATGTTGATGATACATTATTTATCGGTGAAGGGAAATGTATGATTTTAGAACTAAAATCTCAACTTGCTGCTAAATTTGAAATGAAAGATCTTGTTGTAGCTAAACCAATTCTTGGGATGGAAATTAGAAGAGACAGAGTGAAAAAAAATCTATGGCTCAACCAAAGTATGTCAATTCAATTTTACAAAGGTTTGAAATGCAAGATTGTAGACCATTATGTGTTCCTATTTTTAGCTGGAACAAAGTTATCTATTTTATATTGTCTAACATCCCCATCAGAGATGGAAGACATGAGAAAAGTTCCTTACTAGAATGCAATTGAAAGTTTGATGTATGCTATGGTTTGTACTAGACTAGACATTTCCCAATAGTGGGATTTCTTTCCAGACATATTTCTAATCCTAGTAGAGTTCATTGGGATGCAGTTAAAATAGTCTTCAAATATTATTGTTATTAAGTTACTTTTACCTTCATGGGTAAATAGATGATCAATGTAAATCATGATTTCAATATGTTTGATAAATGAATGAAAGATTGAAATAGGTATTACGATGTTGTTGCTTTGAAGGAGTAATTATGTTTATATTAATGAAGTACTTTAAGAATGTGTATTGCAATGTGAATACATTAATGCTTTAATTATGCAAACTACCATTGTAAATTAGCCAAGTTGGATGTAGGTATAGGTTCACACCTTCGGAAGGAAGGGGAAATATCACTTAGGAGAAGGATTTGGGATAGTAACCCTTAGTAAGCCAATACTGAGCTATCACACACACACTTTTAGTGGGTCAAGTTGAGTTGGGTTAGTCTATGAACCGGGTAAGTACCTTCGGTCATAGTTTTGGATAAATTGGGAAGATTGCTTGGTCATTTTGATTGGTTATGGTTTTGGTTTTGGATTCTATGATTGTTTCTTTGGTTGGATTGCATGTGTGAATCTTCGTATTCGGTTTGAGGTCTTCTTCATGTATATATAAATGATGATTATATATATAACATATATATGTGTGTGTGTATAAAAGATAACTCATACATAAAGAATGAATGTGTGCATGTCTATGTGAGAGTAGGAATACTCATGCATGGATATATCGTATGAATTGAAGCATCAATTGGACATATATCACATATGCAAATATGTATTAATACATTTGGTATATATATTATCAATTGATGGAAAGATAGTTATACGTGCTTATATAAAGATATTTAAATGATATTATATATAGTGTATATTAATATTATATGTATATAATAATGTATATACATATATATATATTAATATACTTATATGTGTTTATGTATATATAAACATTTTTTATTTCAAAATATTTACATATTTATTAATTGATAATTAATATACATTCGTTAATATTGATATATATATATATATGTATGTATGCATATATATATTCAAGAAACAATATATATACATATATATTAAATATATATATAGATATATATATTGATAAGTGTTATAGGTATATTTAAGTGCATATACAAAGTGCTAGCACAGATAAGATATGCTCATATATAGTGTGGGCTATATTAAGCCCTTTGTTGTATTTTAAATAGAATGAAAATTATTTATAAGTGATAATGATATGGTGTGGGAAATATAAGAATTGTAAGAGCTTTTAAAACAAAAACTAATACCTTTACCACACATAAAGTAAAAGTTGAATAGGTCAAAAGAAGACTTAAAAGGTGCACAATATAGAATGAAATGAAGTGCACATGGGAATAGATATAATCTATGGTTTCAAACAAGCAGCTTAGAACATAAATGGCAAAGCAAGGAGCAATACATGAAGTATTAACATACTTTGTAATAAATACAAGCAACACTAAGAGAGGAATATGGAAATGGTTGCAAGACATATTCAAATGCATTGAAGGAAATATGGAATGCATTAACAACTTTGACTTGGTCTTTGATCTGAAACACCAAATAGCATGTATGAAGTTTTTGTGGTGCCAAAGTAAGAATGATTGGATTTCTTTAGAAGTCTATTTTATAAGCTCTGTCCAACAATGGAAACCAAATTGAATTGGAGAATAAGTCAAGTAGAAGCTAGCATGGATAGAGTTGACTTATGTGATTATTTACCTTACATATCTAAATTGTATTCTTGTTGTCCATGAATGAAGCAACCTGTTGTGATATTTTGCTGAGTCTTAAGTTAGAAATCTGCCACCTTTTATTTACTATGTTGAGTCAAATCAAATGAGCTGAGTAGTGTCGATTCATTTACCTTGTTTCTAGCTTGTATATGTTGATTTTTTTGTATAAATCTGCATTTTGCTACTATTTTTTGAGAGATGCTCTATTCTTTCGAGATTTATGAGATATTTTGAGACAGGTTGTGAAGGGTTTTAGTGACAGAATTTGTGAGGGTATTTGGAAGAGTGGAAGTGATTTTTTTCCAAGATGCAAACTAATTTGAGGAGGCTACATTTGGAATCTAGCTAGATCGATTAGGAGCTTTGTACTTATAGGCATGTTGAATCTTACTCCCTTATGCTTTGTTTTACTTTGGAATGTTTCTTTGATGCTTGAATGTTCTTGAAGATTGCTTGCTTTGATGGAACCTATCTATTAGGTTAATGATTTTATATACCCTATATGGGATTTATATGATGTGTTTCTATTTAGAATTTACATAATTAGTCTATACTATACATATATTGAAATGAGAGAAATGGATTACATCAATATCTTGTGGGGAATAACTTGAATTCGTTAGCTTAAGTACTAGGAAAATATTGGAAATGATAAGGGTAGCAACACAACCATAGTGATGGCTTGAAAGATGTATCATCATTGATAGGATGTGACATCATGTGAACCAAGTTGTTAGTCTATTCTAGAATGATAATTTGATCATTGCTTTACTTTATTTTTTATTGTAACCCTAGGTTGTGGATAACCTATTTGGTTGGGTTGTTTAATTGATTTTTTTTTAAGTGCATAGGATGCGAATAACCTACAAGATTAGACTGATAATTTATTTCTATTATTATCCTGGGATTAGGGTAAACTAAGGATGAGGTTAACCTATGTGTTTAAGTTGATCACTTGAATTTGTGAAATACTATTTGTTACCAAAATATTATGGTCCATACTAGATTTTACAAAAGGTAGGAAATGTCACCTACAAGCTTGAGTTACCTCCAAAAGTAAAGATACATTGAAATTTTCATGTTTCACATTTGAAGAAAGTGATTAGAAATAATATTCCTACATAAATAGTATTACTAGAGCTAGATGAAGCAAGAAGAATCATAAGCTAGAGTTAATTCTTCAAACACACACTAAGAAGCTAATGACTAGGATACTAAGTATCTCATTTAGTGGAAGAATCTACCAATTGTAGATGCCATAGGGATGATACAAATTTCATATAAAAGAATCCATAGTTGTTTAACATTAAGCATAATGCTTCTTTAGAGAGGGGGGAAGGCCACACCTTTAATCCTAGAGTGTGCATAGGGTTATGAATATTCAACTTGTACATACCTTAACTCTTAATTAAGTCATATGGTATTAATATTTTATTGTCTAGTTAATTAGGTTATCCTAGGTGTTATATTTTTTCATATAATTCATCTTGAGTGATATCCAAGGTATGATTAGGGTATATATAGGAGGTAGTAAGTGTTATTTGATCAAATATTGTGAAGTGTATTCTCATTGGAGATGTTTGGAGGTTTCCCCCATTGAAGTGGCTTGCTATTCTTAGATATTATTAAGTATTTATATAATTTTTAATATTATATTCCTCTCTTGTGTAAGTTATTTTATTACACAAGACACAACTTACTATTTCTATTGAATGAACAAGGAAATTGAGAGGTGGGGTGAATCAATTGTATCTTATCAAAACATTAAAACCCTCATTAATAGTCAGATCCACATACATTCATTAAACCCTTAATTTCTTATGAAGTTTTAACATAAAAAGTAAATAATAGAAATTGAAACAACTTTAACACCATGCACAAGAGAACACTAGATTTACATGGAAAACCCAATGAGGGAAAAAACCTTGGTGAGGATTAGCTCATAGTATAAGTAATTGCAAAACTGGTTACAAAGGCTCATTGCCAAAATATGACACATTGTCCAAAAAGGCTCATATCCAAGGCTCACTGTTGAAATAGAAAAGAAGATAGAGAAGAAATATTACATAAAAAACATGATCTCAATGCAAAAAGAATCCACCACAATAGCTCCAACACCTTTGTATTTTGTTTGAATGATTTTAGACACCTTCTTCTTACTACATTTGATAATCCAACATTTGAAAATTTATACTTTGTTGCTCAATTTCTCACCTTATTGTTGAACATCTGGAATACTGAGAGTGGGGTGAATCGGTATTCCATAAAACCATTCACATAAAATCCATCTAACCATTATCACAATTCTAATTGAATTAGCAAGAGAGAACATAGAAATAGATCAATGCAACCACACACATGAACACTAGGATGTTTACGTGGAAAACCCAAAAAGGGAAAAACCGCAGTGAGGGTTAAATCAGAATATTATATTTGAATACAAGATATTGCAAGGCTCACTGCCAAGACTCATTGTCCTTAAAAAAGGCTCAGTACTTGAATACAAAAGATGACTATCTGCCAAGATACAAAGATTGTGGCTCACTACCAAAAGGTTTGAATTGATAGAATACACCTTCAATGTGCAGGATTCAGTTCCAATGAAGCTTAGAATATGAAGTACTACCTCACACAATAGTCACTCAACAAATCTGCTCCGATCCCCAATTGATAAAACATTTAGGCTCAGATCATTTCTTCCACACTCACACTCCCACTCACTTCACACACACACACACTTCTTCTCTTTTCAAAGAATCTTATATATATACAAGTATGTCTTAATCATCAATTAGGTCATCCTAATTAGATGAATATAAAATAATCAAAAAACCCTTGTTAGAACCATATATGATTTTAAAAAAAAATTCCATGTAGTGCATTATACCAAGTTGACTGCCATCCATAATGCATAAATAGTCTTAATAATGAATTGCATACATTAGGTTAGCCACGACTAGAACATAATTCATAGAATATCCAAACCAACATACAATCCTCAGAGAAAACACCTTCCAAATTTGAGGCCACATCAAATTATCATCATACTATCATCAAAGAGACTGCCATTAAAGTTGCAGTATTAAAATGTTCTCCTTAAGAAAATGTGAAGTTTTCCACACTGATATGCTAGCAGCGAACAATAGTAGAATAAAAAGTTGAACTCTATCAAAGATAAATTTCTACTCACAACCCAAAACTTCTCAAGGTCCAAGATATCGATGTCTGAATGAGACATGATAACATGGTTAAGATATTAGAGTCATATCTATTCTTTCAGTGAATTACAGACTCAAATACCAACACACTGGCTCATCACAAAAGAACATTACCAATAGAGAACAACTTTCGATAAACCAAGTAATCTTCTTGCATAGTTGTCATCATTTTGACATCAATGACAATATAGAAACAAACAACATAAAATCTCCACACTTCATGCTCATGTTGCAAGGCTCCATATTTCCAACAATCTCCCCCTTTGGCATTGATGGTAACATGCATGTCAAAAACATTTTTCAATATACGACAACTGAATACTCCCCCTAACAAAACTATTCTAATTTTTTTTTTCTCTATCAACCTCTATCTCTCCCCCTTTGAAATCAATGGAAAAGGATGGGGTCTAGTATATATGTATATATGCATCAAAATATAACCAAAAAGATATGAACAAAAAAATTGAATCAACCTGAAGATGAACCTTTGAGACTCTCCAGGGTGAACTTCCATGACACTTTTCCTTCTTCCCATAATCCTTTTTACACTTACAAAAGTCTTGTGAAATAGTTCAAGATAGTTAAGGAATCTATACAATCTACTAAAGTATTGGGATTAAGATTTATCTCTAATAATTCAGCAATACAGCCAAGAGCACTAGAAACAGGAACATGTCTGAGTTTAATCATGTCTCTGAGTGCCAGAAACTTCTTAATAAATTATGTTCTTTGGTCTTGCAAGGAAAAGAATTTATCTTGAATCTGCACAATGTAGGACCACCTCTGATTATCTCTATCTTCTACTAATTTGTATGTATCTACCTGAGTGGCTATACTATTTTCACTGCTCCTAACCTCATTTCTTATGTTTAGTGTACTGCCAGACCAATTAAGGGAAAAATAAAGTAGTTCTCGTGCCTCTTCCTCACAATCTTGTACACTCTCCAACTCCTTCATCACTCAACTATGTGCATTTGCACATTTTTCCTTGATATCTTCCAAATTTTCTTTAGTAGACCTGATTTCAGCATTCACTTCCAGTTCAGAAATGTAGACCTTCAAAGATTTAATCAAAGTTCTTAGATTCTCCACAACAAAAATAGATGAATCAAAATTAGCACCGGGAATAAATTTATGCAATTCTTCTAGAGCTCCTTGAATATTTTCTCTTTCATGCTCATGTTGAGCTCTCTCAGACTCATTTATTTCTTCAACTTATTGTTTAACAACACTCTTTCTTTTCTTTCCTGCTCTAGTTGCACTATTGAAGGTACCTTCCACATTAGGATTCTTAGGGATTTCCAAAAGAATTTTTACATAATAATTAATTTCAACTTCTAACACTTCATAATCTAATTCAGATATCCAAACCAACCTTGATTCAACTGATTTCATGTGACATAAATCTGTAGACACTATAAAATTGATGCTTCTAGAGTACCTTTTAGTAACACTTTCTAGAATCCTTGACCTTCTATTCATTCTCAACTGTAAAGTTCCAAAGAATGCATCAAGAGCAATCTCTTGTGCATCCAAGTTTCCAAGATTTATCATGAAGTTCCTGATTTGATGGGAAATATGCTCTATATTTGACCATTCTATTCTTCCTATTATCGGCAACTCTTTCAAAAATTAAAAGAGTAAATAGATAATCAAATTG
This sequence comes from Sequoia sempervirens, assembly GCA_007258455.2. NCBI lineage: Eukaryota > Viridiplantae > Streptophyta > Pinopsida > Cupressales > Cupressaceae > Sequoia > Sequoia sempervirens. The sequence continues at coordinate 254,370,943 of VDFB02105785.1, read as the reverse complement.
CCATATCGGAAAGTATTGTTCTTACTCTTATTTATTTCCTTTAAATTCTTCAAAAGATGTATCTGAATTAATTTACATAAGTCATAATCCATACCTCTTTTAACCATATCAACAATAATATGTACAATAGTAGTAGACATAGTGAGGTCATTGCTAGGGATACAAACTTTATGACCAATGACCATTGTTGCATACCTAATAGCTGGATCCACAATTGAACTCAAATCAATCTATTTCCCTTCAAGAGTTGCACCAGTTACCTCAATTATATCTTGCTCATTTACAACCTTCCCTTTGGGAACTGGTCTAGAGGAACACAAACCAGTTACATATCTGATTGAATCTCTAGTAATCAAATGTGCATCATCAATCCAAAAATATTCATTATGAATTTTGCTCAAAACTATTCGAATATGCTTCTTGTCAAACTCAAAAAAAGGGGATTTCCACCACACATCCAACTTATTCTCAAGTAATACTTTTTAGGCATCATGATTCTCTTCTAATTCATTCTTCCATAGAATTCTCAACTGGATTGGTGACAATTCCTTTATCTTACTATAAACAAATGCATGAATATCTTCTATGGGAAACACTCTAGGAGGGATGTAAGAAAATGCACCAATAGACTCTTCCGATAGATTCTTCAAATATTTCCTCAAATTAACTTGCACTCTATCTACACTATTCACAACAAGCTAGATACCAATAAAAATGAAAGACTGTGCAAACAGGAATACCTATGTAATGTCAACAAGAAATGAAGAGGTATCTAGCTTCCAGAGCACACTACGAATCCAATTGATTTCTCCTTCAAACCCTAAAACTCTAAATTGGTCTCTAAAATTCCTTTGCACACTACTCCAAAAAATACATATTCCTCTTGAAATGTTTGAATTTATTTCTTTCATTTTGAATGCTTTTGCAATAAATGCTTCAAATTTTAGGTAGATTTCCTTAAAAATTGTGTGTTCCTCCATTATTTCAAATTTAGAAAACTCCATCCTTCATAGATGTGACTAAGAAATTTCTTAAATTCATTACCATATTAAATGTACTTCTTCCATGATGTGACATAAGTACCAATGAGGGGGTTTATTAATTTTTTTGATAATTGCTACCCCTTAGTCATCGCTAGACTCAAAAATTGACAGGCGTATCTACACCAGAGGTCGACACAGATAAGGCTGATGATTCTAATTCAACTTGTTTGAACTCTCCTTCCTTTCTCTATATCCTTTTCATCCCTTTCCTTACTTCTTCCAGATCAATGATTTGATCATGCTTCTTTTCTAGATAATTATTATTTTTTCTTTTGTAGTTATTGATAGGTAGTCCCAGATTGTTGTACTTATAGAAAGCAACATTCTTCCTTTCGTTCCTTCTTTTATTCAATATATTCTCACATAGACTAGCTTTATGCCCAACCTTCTTGCACTTAAAACATTTGCTGGAGAATGATAAAAGTATCATTCATTTTACTCTTGTATTCCTTTTCCTTATGACCAAATTTCTTGCAGGAATGACAAACACCATTGAAAGATAAATACCTTTTAGTAATAGGTTGTTTGATGGGATTTCTTCCAATATTGCTTCCTAGATTCTTGATTCATCCATATTTTCATTGAATCTTCTTGTCAATAGATTGCTTTGCTTTAGAACTCTGACCTTCCTCAAAACCTAAACCACTTTTATCCATTTTCGGTCTTTGGGAGATAATTAACTCATTAAGCATTGCAAAGCTTACCTTAAATTTTTCTTCAAAACTTCTTGCCTTTTCCAGATCAGATCTCAATTTTTTTGCTTCTTGCTCAAGTTTAGTGTATTCATCCTTCTTCCTTTGAATTTCAATTTCTTGACATTCTTCAGTTCTTTTCTTTTCATCCATTTGTTGTAGTAGGCCAGAGACAATTTCATCTACTTTAACCAATAGATCACATGCTTCAACACATTTACTTTGTATTTTTTCAACATACTCATTTTCTTTCATCAATTTGTCCTTTAGATCTATTTAAACTGAACATCCATCAAAGATCACTTCTAGACGGAAAAATTTCTTATACTAAAATTTTGGGACCTTCCTCAAGTTGTTAGGCTTCTTCCAAGGAACCAAGCTTTGATACCAATTGTTGAACATCTAGAATACTGAGAGGGGGGGTGAATCATTATTCCATAAAATAATTCACATAAAATCCATCTAACCATTATCACAATTCTATCTGAATTAGTAAGAGATAACATAGAAATAGATCAATGCAACCATGCACATGAGCACCAGGATTTTTACATGAAAAACCCAAAAAGGGAAAAACCACGATGAGGGTTAACTCACAATATATTATATTTGGATACAAGATATTACATGGCTCACTTCCAGGACTGACCATCCTTAAAAAAGGTTCACTTCCTGAATACAAAATATGGCTATCTTCCAAGATACAATGATTGTGATTCACTGCCAAAAGGTTTGAATTGATAGAATACACCTTCAATGTGTAGGATTCAATTCCAATGAAGCTAATAATATGAAGTACTACCTCACACAATAGTTTCTCAAAAAATCTACTCTGATCCCCAACTAATAAAACATGTAGGCTCAAATCCTTTCTTCCACACTCGCACTCCCACTCGCTTCACACACACACACACTTCTGCTCTCTTCAAAGAATCTTATATATATAAGTATTTCTTAATCATCAAATAGGTTGGCCTAATTAGATGAAAAAAACAAAATACCCTTGTCGGTACCATATATGATTTAAAACATTCTATCCATGTAGTGCATTATACCAAGTCGGCTGACATCCATATAGAATAACTAGTCTTCATAATGAATTGCATACATTAGGTTAGCCAAGACTATAACATAATTCAAAAAATCTCCAAACCAACATACAATCCTTAGAGAAAACACCTTACGGATCTAAAACCACATCAAATTATAACCATACTATCATCAAAGAGACTGCCATTAAAACCACAGTATTAAAATGTTCTCCTTAAGAAAATGTGAAGTCTCCCACACTGATATGCTAAGCAAGGAACAATAGTAGAATATAGATTTGAACTCTATCAGAGATAAATTTCTTCTCACAACCCAAAACTTCTCAAGATCTAGGATATAGATGTTTGAGTGAGACATGATAACATGGTTAAGAAATTAGAGTCATATCTATTCTTTAGGTGAATTTCAGACTGAAATACCAATGCACTGGCTCATCACAAAAGAACATTACTAACAGAGAACAACTTATAATAAACCAAGTAATCTTCCCTTATAGTTGTCACCATGTTGACATCAATGACAACACAAAAACAATTAACAAAAACTCTCCACAGTTCATGCTTATGTTGCAAGGATCCATATTTCCAACACTTATAACTCTACTATTCGCATCATTTTCATCACACACTTCACACTTTCATCTATATTAACCTCCTTAAACAACTCAACTCATACTTATACTTTCCTCAACCTTAAAACTCTTTCTAAGGTTAGTAATACACCTCAAATATGAAAATTCAAATTAGGTCATTGCCAAAACACTTATGTGGTAGATAGAAGTGAATGTGGACCACTTCAAAACTTAATTGGGATCAAAATCAATAGTAATACTTAACCACAATCTACCACAAACAATATTTATCCTTTGCATGTAGTGTAAACCACCAGGTTAGTCATTACCCATGCAAACACCATTAAAATTTGAAGTACATTCTTCCTCAAACCCAAAGAAAACTTTTGAACCACACACCACACCTCTAGAAAAGCTAGACCAGACAATGAACCACTTGAGATCCAACAAACTCCTTCACAACAAATTTCACCTAAAGAATGTAGAAACCCAATATACTTAGAAAACCTTGCTATACATAATTACTTGAAAAACTATCTTCCAAAGCACCAGACCTCAAATTCTCTTTACTGAGGTAAACTCTAGCACCATCAACACACCTTAAAAATAACAACACCTAAAGAATAATTGTTGAGAAACACAAAGAAAAAATATTTCTCCCAAATACCTCTACAAAGAATAGTCACACACTGGTGAACACACCTTCTACTGTACAACAATCCAACATAACATCTCTTGAATATATCACCTCTAAACATCTTGCACCAACACATCCAAATCACATAGTAGATCTTCAACCTAGATGAAATTCAAAGAAAAACCATAACATCTCTCTATGACCCAAAACAACACTACAATACATTGCTTCCTCTTTCTATCAAATTTTCTCTAAATCACTTGGAAACAAAGCACCAGAGACTCATCCACAAAATATTCATCACTACTACATCCATAAATAGAAGCTTATCAAAGTGTAATGTAAAATTGCACCCCTTGTAATTTCATATACATTCTTGTATCCACTTTAGTGTTCACCCCCTTATCATTTGTGTAGGCTCATTTTAACCCTTGTATCAACCTTTTTCCCCTCTCAAGATGCTTAGGACCCTTTTTTAATAGCCTCCTTCGCACGTCAACTTTACATTAAAATTTGTGATTTTCCCATTCTCATCATTTCATAGCTTGATGTGTCTGGACACTAGCGTGTTGCGCTAGTGTCCTGTGATAGTTCAACATTCAAATGACCATTTCCGATCATGCTTGCCACTTTTCACATACCTTTGTCAGTGGTAACAGCTTGAGACACCTTGTAATATCTCAAGAATCTTCTTTTCCCTCCTATTCTCTCTTTAAATGCTATCTTTTCAATTCATTTCCTCCTCTAGATCTTTCTAGCTTTGGCTCCTGCCTTTTCCTCTTCTCTTGTCTTGCTCTTGCTATCTTTCTTGCATAACTCTCTACAACTTCCAACAACACTCTCAATCTCTCTTGGAAACACTCTTTGCAACACTCTTGGCTCTTGCAGCTATCTTTGTCTCCCTCCTTGGTTTCCTCAAGCATTGCAATAATATCCATCTTACTTATCTTTTATCTTTGAGCATCTTTGAATCTCTTACATCCCCTATCTATCGCATCTATATCTCATGATACAAGTTCTCCTCCTTGAGTAGGGATTGCTTTTATCACTTCATATTTTTTTAATTTGTTCACTTTCTCTATCTATTTGGCTGTCCATGGAGGTGGAAACACCAAAATAGTGGTTTGACTAAGGCAAACCCCCATACAGCCCCAACATTTTCTTTCAATCTTATGCATGCAGGTATTAAAGATATTCATGTGCTAGAGGCTTCATTACTTGGGTTGTTGTGATAAGTTTCAATCTCTTATCCTCTTTAGTCTCATCATCTACTTCACTCTATTTTAGTTTTGTTATGTTCTATTACTTTCTAGAATTCTAAAAGTTCTTAGTAGTTAGGATAGAAGTATTCACTTCAGTGCTTTCTTTCACATTCTTGGTTTTTGGTCCATACGAAATGTCAGGGCACCTCTGGGACTCCAATGCACCATGTTGTTTTTTATATTTCACACTGTCGTCCTTTGACAGAGAATTCAATAGTTTTTCCAAAAAACCTCTATGTCCTTCTCTTTCTGATTCTAAAAATCTTGCTTTGTTCCTTGAGGTAGTTTAGGGAAGTTCACCCCTTGGGATTCTCTTGAGAATAAAGAGACTCATAAGTAGTGAATCCCCCTTCTCTAAACAAAGTAATAGAGGTTAACACCAGTAGCTTAATTGATGACAACATAATGCAACAAATCAAAGCAACACCAACTGTTCATTTTCAACATGAATCTCTCTCAACATATATAGTTGTCACTAATGGAAACACAAGCTTGTTGGCATCAATGACAAAAACAATCTACACATACTTGAAAAAATCTCCCCCTTTGTCATTGATGGCAACACATAATGTGAAAAACCATCAAAGGCACAACAAATTTGAACATATTTGTCTCCTTTTCTCTTTTCTCTTTACTCTCTCTCCCCTTACATGATTCTCTCTTCAACTGACTTTCTCTTTCACACGTTTCTCTCTCTTAAATATTTTTCACTTGACTCTCTCCCCCCATTACTTATTCTTTTTAACATGATATTCTCTCCCTGAGAACTTGCTCTTTTTCACATGATACTCTCTCCCCCTTTGACATCAATGGAAAAGGATAATTTTTTTTTAAAGTTGTTATCAATCAGATATGCACCCTTTGTCAGATTTGCAAAAATCAGACTATTTTTTGAAACATGGAAACTTTTTTTAAATGTGGGTGATCTATGCAAAAAGAGAATCTCTAGAGTGAGCTGGTTTTCTAAAAGATGGATCCTATTCTGAGTATTTTCTGAAAAAATGGATAGAAAGATAGCTTGAAAATGAAACTTAACACTAACTGATGATTAACTATTATTTCTGAAAATTCAGATTTACCACTCACAACAATTCCTCTATTACAATAGCTCTCACAATCTCATTGGTACATGGTTTCATTAGTAATTTTCATGAAGATTCAAAGGCATAAAATACATCATACAACCTGAAAACATGAAATTATGTGCAAAGAATCATAAAAGAAAGACATATAAGGCTTCAAACTTTAAAACACAAAGACATCAAATTGTTGTTACAAGGTTGAGACAAGAAATGAGAAGAAGAAATTTGTTGCTTTATTGAAACTGAAAGAGTGTATCTATCTGAATTGAGTACAACTGAGTTTACAAGCTCAAAATGCTAAGAGCAAGAAACTATAATTTGAAGTGAGAAGAAGAAAAAACTAAGTTTTCTTCAAGATATAATCCTCAAGAAACCCTAATCCGAGCTTACAATAAAAGCTCAAGGAAAAGGTACCAAACTGTCTCAAAAGTCTGCATAAAAGTAGAAAAAACTCGTTGTTTTCATGTTCATACTGAAAAGCCTCTAAAAATAGGCTAAATCTACTTTTAAAGAAAATAAAGCACCTTATCTCTCTAGCAAGAATATCAAATCCGGCCAAGGAAGAAATAAAAACAATCTGCTAAAAATAGCAAAGAATAAAGCGATTTATAAAAGCACTACTTTAATCCTGCTTTACATGATATGTAGATTTTTACAATTTGGCCTATTTTTGCAATTAAATATTTTTAAATCTTTTGCAAAACAATTACAACCTTATATCTCCATTACAATCTTGATTTTCTCAAAAATCACAAAATATACAAGGCATATTATTCTCTCAATACTAATATCAGTATCTTTAATTGATTTCTTTAAAATTAATTTGAAAATAAAAACCCTAAGTTTCATTTACAATTTAAACAATTTCTCTCAAAATCAATTGAAACTCAGGATATCTATCAATCAACAATTTCACTAAGGCATGAGCATGACACAAGTACCCCAAGGTAGAAAAAAAAATACCTTACCTAAGCCTAGACCCATAAAATATTTGATCAATCATGCCTAAATACTTAGGTAAGTATCAACACATGAAGATTAAAAGAAAAAATGACCTAGGGCATTGACTTAAGTTTGTTTAAAATGCAAAAACAACTCCTAAATTCAAATTTCTCCACTATTGTATTGCCAAAAGGGAACATTAAGGACACTCATAATGCTCAACCTAAATTTGAATTAGGGCAAGAGACAAAACAAGTCAAACCCTAAAATAATTTCATTTGCAATCATCACTTCTGAAGATCTTGGGCTTTACCTGAAAGGCTGGCGTCGCCATGAGTGAGCTCAATCTGTAGCTTGCAAATGCTTGAAAATCTGCATTTTTGTCTTCAAATGGTCAAATTCTACTCTGCAATTCATGGTGAGTTTACTTCTTAATGGCATAGTGATTTTCCTCTTCATTTGAAAGGCAAGAATGGCCATTAAGGTCGTGGCTTGTACATGCTTTACCTCTAATTTCTCTTTACATTCTTATGACTTTATTCTTCTTGGCCACCTTGTATGAGTTTGAACTCTTGTCTGGAAGCTCTATGTGAGAGCTTGTCAGCGGACTTCACTCCTCCACTGCACACATGGTGAGCTACTATTTATAGTATCTTTATGGATTTACTTCTTGAGCCATTTTTGGTCTTGTGGTCGTAGATGTAACATAGTTTTTGATGCTTTTTTAATTTTATGTGTTTATTTTTCTTGTCATCTTGGGCCGCCATGTATGAGCTTGAACTCTTTTTTATTTTGAAAGCTTTGAGGGAGCTCAACTAAGGGTTATTTTTCTTCTACAAGCACTGATGGTAAGTCACCTTCCAACCATGTATTTCTTCCTCCAAAATAGAAAGATTAAGAAAGCTTTTTCATTTATAAATTCATGGCCATACTCAGGTCGCGCCATGTTTACTTGACTATGAGCTTTTAAAGCAATTTGGGTTTGACCCATGATGATTTACTCCTTTCAAATTTTGAACAAACCCTTATATGGGTATATGTAAAAATGAAGAAATTTGTATTCTAAAATGAACCCCAATATGGGTATTCTGGAAAATGAGCAAAAATCTGTGTTTTGATATTCATGTAAAACTGGCTCGACCCACGATGATTTTTACTTCCTTTGCACTTTCAGTTGCAAAACTAGACATGGGCATTCATTATTTTGCAGAAATCTCACCTCCTTTGGAGCTCCCTCAACCCACTATGACTATTTCTTTCCTTTGAAAAATCTGTGGTTTCCTTAAAAAACCCTTCGTGGGTAAACTGTATCTTGAGGAGATCCGCGTTTTAAATTCAAACCCTAATGTGGGTATTTTAAATTCAGGAGAACAATCTTATCTAAATATACTTTATGTTGTATTCTAACCCAACCATGGAACATTGTGTAAATCTTGTATTTTGTCAAAACCCCACCATGATAACTTAAACATACTGAACCTTCAGGTATCTTATGTTTACATTTTCAATTACTATTATAATGTTGTATTGCCTTGCACACATAACTCCTTTTGATTGAACCTATAGAATATTCTTTGCTTTAGTCTCTCACAGTTATGTCCTTCATGGATGCACCTCAAACCTTCATCCGTATCATGTTCAATGCATACATGTTGTTCATTCTGAAAATGACTATGTATATGAATCCTTGAAATTCTGCCTGATAATTGTGAATTTTTTGAAAGTATAGCTTAAATGACAAAAACCATTGAATGATAGAACAACACAAATGTCCAAACAATGTATTCTGATTGTCCTCCTTTCAAAACAATGAGCTATTTTGCATTCTCAGCCAAATTGAAACTGGCTATTTTGTTGAATCATTCACCTCACTTTACTAATCAGTTGGCTACTGGTCACCATATTGATCTTGTCTCCTTATTCTAATTGAAATCTGGAACTCCTTTGCATGATGAGAAACTGGGACTTTCCTTCATTATGTAAATTGTTTAATGCACTAATACCTTTCTCTAATGAAAACAACAATACCTTTTGTTCTCTTTTGTTGAACAGTTCCTCCTGTAATGAGGCATTATGGATGATTATTCAAATCAAAAACATAACACTGTTGTAATAACACAAAATAAGATGTATTGTTTAACACCTATGTCAGAAGAATATAAACTATGCATCAATGTTTGAGATGAATGCACTCAGTTGAAAAAATCAAGGTGATTTAAATTAACTGTCCAACTATAGCCTTCATAAAGCACCCTCTTTTTTGTTATGAGTGGACTGTTGGTTTGATAACTTAACAGATGAACTCTCTTTTACTCTTTTAGTTGCATTCCCTTTCTTAATGAATATGATGATTGAAATTTCTATGTCAGCCCACATGTAATGAATAAGGGTCAGCATGTCGAGCTCTACCCTTGTGGGAGCCCATTTTTCTCCACATGCTTGGTCTTCAAATGGTAATCAGCTTCATGATTTTCCCTATACCTGCACAAAGAAACAAATGATGTTAGCATAAAAAACAATATATGATCATGTTGATGTATCTCTTTTAGCTCATGTTTCTGCATTTTTCTTGATTTTTTCAGTGCATGGTTAGGAGCATAGTACATTATCGCTGATGGTTCATGTAGGTATATTCATAGTCGGAGCCCCTGCCATTCCTCTCTTTCTTCCTACAGGGCAATAGAGCTCGAAGAAGACAAATGGTGCACCACTTCTGCATCGGCCATTGATCAACAAGAAATGATGATTATGTTTATGCTTATGTGATTCCCTTTTATGCATCTTCCATAGTGTAGTGTGTTGTTTATGATTCCCTATGATAGTCCCATCCATGACTTGTGTGGATATTTGATTTCATTTTTTTGCTTTTCATTTGAAAAAAAAATGCATCTCAATGCAAATTTGTACTATCATTTGAATTCTTGCAATCAAATGAAATTCTGTAAATATGAATCACTTTATGAAATAAAAGTAAGCAATTTGAAATGTTTTATTATTGTATGGTCAATTCTGTACTCCATTTGATTCTAAAACATTGAATGGCAACTTTTGGAATTCTGATTCCTCTTTTCAAAGCATAACTATCACTTGATAAATAATGATAAATAAGATGCAATCAACACTTAGCATATGCATAAATAATTGTATTTTCCACTTTTAGATATAACAATATTTAATCCAGCTCCACAAATTGAGCTGTAGCAAAAAAATGGTAAAATTTTAGCAATTTTCGCTAAGTGCTTGCCTGCTAAGCATAGATCAGTTGCCTTAAAACACTCCATTGGGCATGGAGTCAAATCTTCCCCTTCATGAAACTCAAAAATTTGAACAACACTCCAAAAAGCATCAAAACAAAACAAAACAATACTGAAAGCAATCTAACAGTCTTTGATGGCCAACAAAACATGTGCAACAACGTTTAGGGAAAGCAAAACTACTAAAAGTAAATGTGCAGAATGCACTTATTTACAATACTACTCTACTTATCTACAAGATATAACTTATGTCAGAGGCAATGCTTGAGGTGGATCCCATTAACTGGGATAGACAACACCTCTCTAGTCAACTTAGAAAGTTGGAACGCGTTGTGTTCCTTGCACTCCATGATCACATAAGGCCTGTCCCAAATTGCATCAAACTTGGAATGTCATCTAGGTCTGCTTTTAAATTCATTCCACTTGAAAACTAGATCCCCAACAATGAACTCACGTGGTCTTGCCCTCTTATCAAAAGAGCTCTTGATTTGAGCCTGATGTATCTCCAACTATCTTAAAGCTTCTTTCCTAGTTTCCTCGAGCTCTACTAGTTGTGCAAATATCACCTCAAGAGGTTGTTCATTTAGCAATTCTAGTTCTTTAACATAACTTAAAGTTGACAACTCGATGGAAACCGAAAACTTAACTTCTTTGCCATAAGTTAGAACAAAAGGAGAACAACTAGGTGCCCTTTTAGGAGTTATTCTGTCAGCCCAAAGGGCTAACTTTAGATTTTCATGCCATGTCCTTTGATTGTCCTGAACAATCTTCTTGATTATTTGAATCAGATTCTTATTTGTAGATTTTGCCTGACCATTGCCCTGCAGATAATAATTAGAAGACATGTTCAAATAAATATTATTTCTAACTGACTAGTCAGAAATTCTCAAACCAATAAAAGCCAAACCATTGTCAGAAATGATTGAATTTGGAACACCAAATCTCGACACGAGATCCTGATAGAAATTAAGCACTAAAGTATCATTTGCTTCTTTCAGAGCAACTACTTCAGTCCACTTGGTAAAATAATCTATGGCAGTAAGTATCCACCTATGACTCGTGCTTGAAGGTGGATTAATAGGGCTAATAAAATCTAAGCCCCACTTAGCAAAGGGCTATTCTACCTGAATGGGATGTAGGGGCAAGGCTGCAAGCCTCTATTTTCCAGAAAATAAAGTAGATTTCTCACATTTTCTAACCCAATTAATAGCATCTTTGAACAAATCTGGCCAATAATAACTAGCCCACATAATTCTTAGGGTTGTTGCAGCAAAGTGACCTCCTGAAGGTCCATCATGAAACTCTGCTAAAAGATTGTCAACTTGATCAGGCTGAATACAATGCAATAAAATACCTTGGAAATCTCTCCTATAAATAATGCCATTAATAATTGCATAAGGAATGGCTTGTAATCTGTAATACCTTCTTTTCGCTCTGTCTAAGCCTTCGGGGCACTCACCAGTTTGCAAATAATGCATCATCTTTTGTAACCAAGTAGCAGGGAATGCTGGAACAACACCTACAACATCATTATTTAGCATTGAATCTATATTTGTAGCTTCTTTTAAGTTGTTGTCTTCATTACCAACAATCTTCTCACACAAACCTTTGCCTCTAACAAGCTTGGTTACCTTTATATCAATGTCAAACTCCATTACTTTGGTAATCCAACCAGCACGCTTATCATTTATGTCTTTGTTAAGTAAGAAATCCTTAACAATTGAATGAGCTACCAACAAGTGGATCTTGTTTTTGGACAACATATGCCTAAATTTTTTTAAACTTCTTACAACAACAAAAAAATGCTTCTTGACAAAGGAATACTTCACCTCATAATCATGTAATACCTAGCTGAAAAATGCTACAGGATGCTCCAAGCCTTCTTCGTTTTGCTAGCATAACATAGCTAAAACAATATCTACTCCTCCAAAGGCATACAGGATAAAGTACTTGTCAAAATTTGGATTAATGAGAATAGGAGCAACTACAAGAGCTTCCTTAATCTATTCAAAGCTTCTCTTACCTTCCTTGGTCCAACTGAAAGGAATATTCTTTTTAAGCATAGAAGTGAGAGGTTGTAGCAAAGCTGCAATATTCAGTATGAACCTCCTCACAAAATTTATTCTTCCAAGAAAGCTTTGCAAGCCTTTCTTGGTAGGTGGTAATGGCAATCCAAGAATTGTGGAGACTCTTTCAGGATCTATAGAAATTCCTTGCTTTGAAACAATATGTCCAAGTAGTTTGCCTTCATGTACATAAAAAATACACTTCTTCAGATTGAGAGACACTCTGAACTCTCTACATGTCTAAAAAATCTACTCTAAATGATCAAGATGTTCATTAGCATTTCTGGAAAAAATAGTAATATCCTCTAAATATACCACAATGAACTTGTTCCTAACACCGTGAAAGGCCAAATCCATCACTTGCTAAATTTTTTTTCCAACATTGGACAAGCCAAAAGGAATCTTTTTATAGGCCACCATGCCCCACTTAGTTGTAAATGTTGTTTTGAATTGGTCTTCTTGCTTCACTAGAATCTGGTTGTAACCTAAGTAACCATCTAGCAAAGAAAATATGTCAGAACCAGAAACTACCTACAAAATTTGCTCCATTGAAGGGAGTGGGTAGTGATCCTTCAATGATGCTTTATTTAAATCTTGGAAATTGACACATAATATGATTTCCTCACTTTTCTTCCTAATTGACACTAAATTTGACACCCAAGAGGTGTGTTTGATAGGAAAAATAATACCACTCTCAACTAATTTATTCAGTTCAGCCTTCATAAGGTGTTCTAATTTGGGGTTAAGCGGTCTCTGTTTCTGCTTTACTAGTTTTGTGTCGGGTTCTAATTCAATAGTATTTTGGGCTAGTTTTGGGTTAAAACCTCTCAAATCCTTGTACTCCCAAGCAAAAAAATCAATGAATTTATGACATAATAGGATAAATGCTTGCTGTTCCTCTTTATTACAGACCTTTTCCAGCTTCAGAAGCTTGCCTTTGAAGATTTCAATGGCTTCATAATGTTCTTTAACGATCAAGCCACACTTGTCTTTCCGCACTTGTTCATCTGAATTGAACATAGATTCCAAGGTCACCAAACCTTTTAGCAGCTTGTTGGTCTTCAACTGTATAATCTGGTCATCATATTGCTGTTGCCATTTTTGTTGGTTTCCATATGCAAACTCAGCTTTAGCAATCAAGAAATTTATAGTTCTCTCATCGCTGTCAAAAACCTGCCAACTCACATTATTGTCAGGCACGAAAGGTCTGACCACTATTTTTACATATTGACATGCCTCTACTTTATGAATTTCATTGGAAATTTCAAACTGGGCTCCTATGGCAGTGAGCCTATTAGCATGCTTATTGTCATTTCTAGGAATCAAAACAATATTAAAAGCATCAAAATCCTCCATCAAATCCCATACACAATGCTTATATGGTGCAGGAGCACTTAGGCTGACCTCCACCTTATTTGTCTTAAGTTTTGGCTTGTACCTAATCTTAGCCAAATTAGGGTGTTAGTAGGTTGTGTTGGACCTTAGAAGGTATTGTGTTTGTGGAGAGTTAGTCATTAGGACTAATTTTATCCTAGCTATTCATTGTTGATAAATGTTGTTAAATTTTGGCTTTAATTAGCTTTAGATAGCCTAAGTTGGAATGTAAGTGTTAAATGTGTTCTAAACACATGGTCATTGTTAAAAAAGATGCCAATGGACAATTAAGGGGGTTGCTGATTCATAATCAAGGTGTTAGAGGTCCAAAGATTCGGGATCATGACTCAGTGGAAGTTGCAAAATGTTGTTGTAAAGTGCATGGCAAGATTTGTGGAAGTGCATGCAACTTAGGTGTTGTTGGATTCCCTTAAAATCAGGGATGTGGAGTCGAGCAACTCCCCTTGAATGATGGAGAAGGCATCTAAAAGTAGTGATGTGGCTTGTAGAGAGCAGATAGAGTGGTTGTAATCAAATTTTGGCTTTGTGTGAATAAGGATTTTCTGCCTTTTCTGTGTTTTCCTATAAACCCCGTGTGTTTTTCAAATAACAGTGATATCTAATGTGTTAAATGCATTTATTTGGCATTGGTACTATGTTTACACAACAAATTTTAGCATTCTTCCTTTTGTAAATAGTTTCATTCGGTTTAGATTAGGTATTTTTGTGTGAATAAAGCAGAGTTTAGGGTGTTTGTTGTCTCCTTCTGAACAGTCTATTTTTTCCATGGCTTCCCCATAAAATCCAACCATGGGATCACCTTGAGACTGGATTGAAATGTTAGGGAAGCCAGCCTTTTGTATATATTTAGAAGTAGGAATTCTAGAAAGCCAAGCAAGTATGTGTAATCTCAAACCCTAGGCGAGCTAGGACTGCCCGGTTAGGGAATTGAGAGTAAAAATTTAAGAGTACAAGCAGGGGTTGCAAGCACTGTATGAAATCCATATGGTTCTAGATAGGGTTAGTCAAGATCTCCACATGGAAAAAGGATTGAAGCTTCAATCAATCCATTGGCAGTAGCTTTGAAGGAGGAAACAGTGAAACCCTAGAAGATAGGTGAATTAGCCCTTCTCTCCAAGAGTGTAGGAATCCACCGTACGGTTGGGATAGAGGTCTAAAACATTGTGGAAGATTTAAAGGACTAAAAAGGGTGTCAAGAAGTTCCTTTTAATTGGCAGGTCGTTTGACAAGTTTGAGAGAAAAAGTCAGAAAACTGACTGGTAAGGGCTACTAGGATTAGCCCTCTTCATAGACAAACTCTTGAGATCGGTAGGAGTGGTGATTGAAGAACCTCCAAGATGGTTTCAAGGGGATGTGAAATGCATGAAATCAGTGTTTCCAACTCCCCTGCAAGTAGCTCAAGGGTGATGGTGAAGTTGGCATCTACACCCTTCTAGGTGTTAGAAGAAGAGAGCAGATTCAAGAGGTGTTTGATTACCAAAGGTAAAGTACAAGGTAGGTAACTCTTTGAGAAGAGTTGGAGAATGACTAGGATAGTCTTCTAAGCTCAATAAGAACCCTTGGTAGCAGGTTCCAAGCAAGAGACAGTGGAAAGTCTTCTAGAAGATAGTGCAAGCAACCTTTGGTTTCATCATACACCATATTGGTATCAGAGCTTACGTTAGATTCAAGGCTTGTGATTGATGTTGTAACCCACTAAGTTAGTAGGAGAGAACACACCAGAGGAAAGAACCATGGTGACAAATACAGAGCTAGCTAAAAAGGTAGAAGAGAAAGAGGAAGATAATCGGTTGCTAAGAGAGAGGTTATCTCAAGTGAAGAAGCTCTTGGATGAAGTCCATGAGATAGCAGATAATGTGAAGGACAAGATAAAGCAGAAGGAAGAGCAGGAAGCCAAGGAAAAAGAAGAGGATTTTGAGGAGGAAGCTCCAAATCCTGATCCTATTCTTGCAGAGGAACCCTTCTTGAAAGCATTACAAGCCTTAAGTGGTAAAGCATTGGAGGGTGTGCCACTTTTCAGTGGACAAATGGACCTTAATTCAGTTGTAGACTGGATTGAGAGCATTGAAAATCACTTTGAGTGTGATGGAATAACAGAGGCCCAAAAGGTAAAGGTGGCCAAGTCAAGGTTGAGAGGAGCAGCTCTCACATGGTGGAAATTTGTACAATCTGAAAGAGAGAAAGAAGGCAAAGGTCCCATAGTTTCATGGAGAGGAATGGTAACTATGATAAGGCAGACCTATCTTACTGATGATTATGAAGTTCAGTTGCATAGGAGAAGACACAATCTGAGGCAAAAAGACATGGATGTTCAAACATACACAGAGGAGTTTCAAAATTTTTTCCTTAGATCAAAGGTGGTTGAAGATGAAAGCATCAAACTAGCAAGGTACCTAAATGGACTCAAATGGTCTATCCAAGAAGATATGAGCTTAGTAAACTTCAAAACAGTCTACCAATCCTATCAAATGGCTTTGAAAATAGACGAGAAAGGCAAAAAGAAGCAAGAGCAAAATCCCAAAAGTAGAGGGAAAGGAAACGACAGTAGAGGACAAAGAGGTGGCTATGGTGGAAGAAGTTCAGAACCAAGAGCTCAAGGAGAAGTCAAATTTTTAGAACAGCAAGAAGGAAGCTCTAGTAGAGGTGGTAGAGGAAGAGGTTTTAGCTCTAGAGGAGGAAGTGGTGGACAAGGAAGAGGCAGCTACTTCACCAACATGAAATGTTACCACTGTAACCAATTGGGACACCTGGCCTATAGATGTCCTAAGAAAGGCAACACTTATCATGGAGGGGATAAGAGGATTAATCTGATTCAAGATGAGATAGCTGCAACAGATAAACACCCTGAGGTACCATTGAACTCAGAGGAAGGTGAGAACCTCATGATGAGAAGGACTTTGATCAAGGAAACGGTTAAAGAAGAGCCAAGCCAAAGGAGGTCCTTGTTTAGGATAAAGTGCAATATGATGGGGAAAGTGTGTAAGGTCATCATTGACTCGGGTTCTAATAACAATATTGTGTTAGAGGAGGTAGTCAGCAAGTTGAAGTTGACAAGGATACCCCACAACAACCTTTACAAGGTCACATGGCTCAATAAAGGTTAGCATGTCTTGGTGAATGAACAAGCATGGGTGGAGTTCTCAATTGGAAAGTACAAAGATAAAGTTTTGTGTGATGTGTAACCTATGGATGCATGCCACTTGCTCCTAGGTAGACCATGGAAATTTGACCGCCAAGCTGTGCATGATGGAGCAAAGAATTCCTACACTTTCAAGAAAGACAATGTAACCTTCAATATTCAGTCTTTGTTAGAAGATACAGAGGTGCAAACAGTAGGTTCTAAGCTACTCATAGCTGGTGAAAAATAGTTCTTAAAAGCCTTGGAAGAAGGAGAAGGAGTTGGCTATGCAGTGATGATCAAGCCAAGAGAGGTGAGCAAAGAGAAAGCAGCTGAAAAGCAAGAGTTACCCAAGGAGATACATGAATTGTTGCAGGCCTATGAAGGTATTGTAAGTAGTGGTCAACTAGCAACAGTACCTCCTAAAAGAGCCATAAGTCATAGGATAGACTTGATATCGGGAGCTACCCTTCCAAACAAAGCAGCCTACAAGATGATACCTCAACAAAATGAGGAAATAGCCCAGTAGATTCAAGAACTTCTTGACCAAGGTCTCATTAGGAAAATCATTAGCCCATGTGTAGTTCCCACTGTCTTAGCACCCAAAAAGGAAGGAGAATGGAGGCTTTGTATTGATTCTAGGGCAATAAACAAGATAACCATCAGGTATAGGTTCCCTATCCCTAGGATTGAAGATCTCATGGATTGTCTAGGTGAAGCTAGGTACTATACCAAGATAGATTTAAAGAGTGGTTATCACCAAATTAGGATACATGAGGGTGATGAGTGGAAAACAACCTTTAAAACCAATGAGGGTCTCTATGAGTGGCTAGTTATGCCATTTGGACTGTCTAATGCCCCCTCCACATTCATGAGACTCATGAATGAAATCCTCAAAGACTGCATTGGAAAATATGTGGTAGTGTATCTTGATGATATACTAATCTATAGCAGAACCAAAGAAGAGCACCTCCAATATATAGAGCTATTTTTCAAGAAGCTACAGGAGGAGAAGCTGATGATCAATTTGGAAAAGTGTGAGTTAGTCAAAACAGAGCTGGTGTACCTTGGATTTGCGTTATCACATGGAAACTTGAAGATGGATAGTAGAAAGGTAGAAGCCATTCTCAATTGGCCTACTCCAACGACAACAACAAAGGTAAGAAGCTTCCATGGCCTTGCTCAATACTATAGGAAATTCATAAGATAGTTTAGTGCTATTTGTGCTCCTATGATGGATACCATTAAAGGAGGAATGAAAAGCAAGTTTGTATGGAATGAGCAAGCTCATAAGAGTTTTGAGTTGCTGAAGGAAAAGATAGCCACCCAACCTATTTTGGTGTTACCAAGCTTTGAGAAGCTATTCACCATTGAATGTGATTCAAGCAATGTAGCTATTGGAGATGTTCTTAGTCAAGAGGGCAGACTAGTGGCTTTTCATTCAGAGAAGTTAAGTGAAGCCAAGAAGAAGTATTCTTCTTATGACCTTGTGATGTATGCATTGGTGCAGGCTTTAAGAAAATGGAGGCACTACTTGCTTCCCAAGGAATTCATTGTGTATTCAGACAACCAAGCACTCAGTTTCCTGAATTCACAAGAGAAGTTGAGTCATAGGCACATGAAATGGGTGGAGTATTTGCAAGCTTACACCTTCAATATTAAGCACAAGAAAGGAGCTCTCAACAAAGTGGTTGATGCATTGAGCAGAAGAGTCCTCACAAGTTAGGAAATTCAGTTGAAGAGCATGGGAATAGATCATTTCAAAGATCTATATGCAGATGATGAAGACTTTGCAGATATTTATAAGATATGTCTTGAGTACAAGAATCATTTTCATAGAAAATATGCTGAATATACCTTGCAAAGTGAACTTTTGTTTAAAGGAAATCAGATTTGTGTTCCTAGAGGTTCTATTAGGGAAAACTTGATACAAGAGAAACATAATGGTGCATTGAGTGGTCATTTTGGGATCACCAAAACTCAGGAACTGGTTCAAAGGTTTTACTATTGGCCAAGGATGAATCTAGATGTCAGGAAGTATGTGGAGAGTTGTGTAGTGTGTCAAAAGGCCAAAGGTACTTCTTCAAATGCGGGCCTATACCAGCCACTGCCTATCCCTTCTAGGCCATGGGAATGCTTGAGCATGGACTTTGTAGTTGGTTTACCCAAGACAAAGCAAGGTATGGACAGTGTTTATGTTGTTGTAGAAAAATTCAGAAAAATGGCTCACTTTGTGCCATGCAAAACAACCAATGATGCTAGTCAAATAGCCTCTCTTTTCTTCAAAGAGATAGTCAGGATTCATGGCTTACCAATCAGCATTGTATCAGATAGAGACACCAAGTTTATGAGTCATTTTTGGAAGACTCTTTGGAAAAGAATGGGCACCAATTTATCCTTTGGATCTGCATACCATCCTCAAACTGATGGTCAAACTAAAGTTGTGAATAGGACACTTGGAAACATTTTAAGATGCTTGACCAAGGAGTATGGTCAACAATGGGATCAGATTATTGGGCAAGCTGAATATGCCTATAATGATACTGTTAATAGATCAATAGGGAAGAGCCCCTTTGAAATTGTTTATGGTTTACATCCTAGAGGTGTTTATGAACTGAGAGAGTTGAAGGATGGAGTCAAGGGAAGTGGATATGCTGATGAATTTGCTTTTGCAATGTAGGAGATTCATGAGACAGTCAGAAAAAAATTGGCAGAACATACCATGAAACATAAAACTAAGGTGGATGAACATAGGAAATAAGTTCACTTTAATGTTGGTGACTTAGTAATGGTGCATTTGAACAAATCTAGACTGTAGAAAGGGGTTCCTCATAAGCTGCAAATGAAGAGGATAGGTCCCTATCCTATCTTGGAGAGGTAAGGAATTAATGCTTTCAAGGTGTAATTTCCAGATGACAGTGGACTGTCCCCTGTTTTCAATGTTGCACACCTAGTCCATTATAGAGGACCACCACCAAACATGGATCAAACCCTTCATGAAGTCAGCCAAGATGTGCAAGAACTCAAACTGCCCTCCACTGTGGTCAAGCAAGCTGACAAGATATTGGACTCTAGAGTCTATAAGAGAACTAGAACCAAGGAGTGCAAAGAACATCTGATTAGGAGGTATGGACAAACTGATGCTGATGTAGTGTGGATCAAGGAGGCAGAGTTTAAGAGGTTGGGAGTTGATCTCAACTTGCTCAATCCAAGGGTGGATTGAAGTTTTCTATTTTGGGGAGGATGGTGCAGGAGCACCTAGGCTGACCTCCACCTTGTTTGTCTTAAGTTTTGGCTTGTACCTGATCTTAGCCAAATCAGGGTGTTAGTAGGTTGTGTTGGACCTTAGAAGGTATTGTGTGTGTGGAGAGTTAGTCATTAGGACTAATTTTATCCTAGCTAATCATTGTCGATAAATGTTAAATTTTGGCTTTAATTAGCTTTACACAGCCTAAGTTGGAATGTAAGTGTTAAATATGTTCTAAACACATGGTCATTGTTAAAAAAGATGCCAATGGACAGTTAAGGGGGTTGTTGATTCGTAATCAAGGTGTTAGTGGTCCAAAGATTCGGGATCATGACTTAGTGGAAGTTGCAAAATGTTGTTGTAAAGTGCATGGCAAGATTTGTGTAAGTGCATGCAACTTAGGTGTTGTTGGATTCCCTTAAAAACAGGGATGTGGAGTCAAGCAACTCCCCTTGAATGATGGAGAAGGAATCTAAAAGTAGTGATGTGGCTCGTAAAGAGTAGATAGAGTGGTTGTAATCAAATTTTGGCTTTGTGTGAATAAGGATTTTCTGCCTTTTCTGTGTTTTCCTATAAACCCCGTGTGTTTTTCAGATAACAGTGATATCTAATGTGTTAAATGCATTGATTTGGCATTAGTACTTTGTTTACACAACAAATTGTAGCATTCTTCCTTTTGTAAATAGTTTCATTCAGTTTAGATTAGGTATTTTTGTGTGAATAAAGTAGAGTTTAGGGTGTTTGTTGTCTCCTTTTGAACAGTCTATTTTGTCCATGGCTTCCCCATAAAATCCAACCACGGGATCACCCTGAGACTGGATTGAAATGTTAGAGAAGCTAGCCTTTTGTATATATTTAGAAGTAGGAATTCTAGAAAGCCAAGCAAGTATGTGTAATCTCAAACCCTAGGCGAGCTAGGACTGCCTGATTAGGGAATTGAGAGTAAAAATTTAAGAGTACAAGTAGGGGTTGCAAGCAATGTACGGAATCCATACGGTTCCAGATAGGGTTAGTCAAGATCTCCACATGGAAAAAGGATTGAAGCTTCAATCAATCCATTGGCAGTAGCTTTGAAGGAGGAAACAATGAAACCCTAGAAGATAGGTGAATTAGCCCTTCTCTCCAAGAGTGTAGGAATCCACTGTACAGTTGGGACAAAGGTCTAACACCTTGTGGAAGATTTAAAGGACTGAAAAGGGTGTCAGGAAGCTCCTTTTAATTGGTAGGTCGTTTGAAAAGTTTGGGAGAAAAAGTCAGAAAATTAACTGGTAAGGGCTATAAGGATTAGCCCTCTTCATAGGCAAACTCTTGAGATCGGTAGGAGTGGTGATTGAAGAACCTCCAAGATGGTTTCAAGGGGATGTGAAATGCATGAAATCAGTGTTTCCAACTCCCTTGCAAGTAGCTCAAGGGTGATGGTGAAGTTGGCATCTAGACCCTTGTAGGTGTTGGAAGAAGAGAGCAGATTCAACAGGTGTTTGATTACCAAAGGTAAAGTACAAGGTAGGTAACTCTTTGAGAAGAGTTGGAGAAGGACTAGGATAGTCTTCTAAGCTCAACAAGAACCCTTGGTAGCAGGTTCCAAGTAGGAGACAGTGGAAAGTCTTCTAGAAGATAGTGCAAGCAATGTTTGGTTTCATCATACACCATTATATTTCTTAAGCAAATCATTCTTGGCAGCATTTAAATTTCTGATCTGATTTACAATTAATTCTGAATCACCATAAACTTGCAAGCACTTAATACCTCTTTTCTAGGGACATTCGATGCCAT
Source organism: Sequoia sempervirens (assembly GCA_007258455.2). Taxonomy (NCBI): domain Eukaryota; kingdom Viridiplantae; phylum Streptophyta; class Pinopsida; order Cupressales; family Cupressaceae; genus Sequoia; species Sequoia sempervirens. The sequence continues at coordinate 254,348,811 of VDFB02105785.1, read as the reverse complement.
GCACCAACGCGAGGCCATGCACCAACGCTTCATACTCAACTGTATTATTTGAACAGCTAAAAGAAAATCTATAGGATGAAAATTATTTATCTCCCTCTGGTGAAATCAACATAGCCCCACCTCCAGCACTAATACTACTTCTCGAACCATCGAAATAAAGCTTCTAGAGCTCATTTTCTGTTTCTGCAGACTGTTCCTCCTCTTTACAAAGATTAGGCATATCAAAACCAGGTTCTCGAATCATATAGACTCCTAATCCTATCTCATCTGTGTGCTAAAATGGATCAAGCTCATTATCTTCGGCTTCTCATTCATCTAGATTGATATTTTTTATATGGGTGCTATAGTTTGAGGTCATGGTTTACTCCTCCAATGTAGAGGTGGCATAGAGGTTAGCATTTATAATATTTGGTGAATATGGTTTGATATGGTCTTTGGTGAGAGGCTTAGAGTTTATGGTCACTTTCGTACCATACCTTGTTCTAAAAACAAATGAGACCAATCAGAAGATAGAAACCCATCCAACTTGGCTGTAAAATCCCTCGAGAGACAAATGGAAAAGTGTAGTGGCAATTCAATGACATGTATATCCTGATGAATAGAAAAACTTGGGGATGCGTGCAAAGTAAGAGCCAATTTTTTTATAATACTAGCAGTTTTAACAGCAAACCCATCTAATTGCACTACCCCTTTCTAGGGATTAGGCTCATAAATAAGACCTAACTTATCGGCTAAACTTTTAGGCATGACTAAACTACTGGCATCAGAATCAACCATACAATTATGAATGATTTTATTTCCAATAATCAGACTTAAGTAGAATGGGGGAGGCTTTACCTCTTTAGTTTTCTACTCATTTCTATCCTCCAGATCATTAGCAAGCATGACCTTTGCAACTCCTTGATTAGCGTTGTTGGAAATAGACAACTCAACTAAAGCATTCTGTAGTAAACCTTTCTGCCTTGGGAGGTGTAAAACATCTAATACTGACATACTGACAATGGTTTTCTTGAGATGCTCGACAATATTAAATGATGAAGAATTTACCTTTTTCTGGTTTTTTGTGACAATAGCATCATTTTGCCTCTACAAAGGTTGCGAATGCGTTCTTGACTACTCCTTGCTAGATATATCTTGGCCTCTTTTCAAAATCTACACTTTAGGCTATGTTGTAGCATTAACATTTGATGAAACTAGTTGCTTACTATTTTTGGGTTGCTGCTGTGAATTTCCAGCTTGCTGTCCTTAATCCATAGCTCTCTTTTTTGACCTAGTATTAGCTGAAATAGGAGAATTTTGCTGATCTTGGCCATTCACACCACAAAATTTAGAGCTCTACCAGTTCGGCAAGGCAACTTCCACGTTATCTTGCTATTCTTGATTTTGATCTGCAATATTTTCTAAACTAGCATAGTTATTTTGAACCATTAAATCCGGATTTCTCATTCCATTAGTGCATGCTAATTGGTTATGGGGCTGATTGCACGGATAACACCAATTGCAATCTTGGGCAACATTATTTTGGGGCACAAGTTCCTTTGACGAATTGGTTGCGTTTGGATTGTATGACTGGAATGGCCTAGGGTTAAAATTCCTTCTTTGGGCTTGGTAATAGTTCTGAAAAGCAGGCCTATTAGGCTGGTTCTGCTGATAAGTGGCTTGATAAGGCTTATGTTCATGACCTACTTGCTTCTTTATGCTCAAAATATCATTCCCGAAGGTCTTGAGTATACTTCTAATCTCTTGAAATTCTTGGTTTGGGGCTAGAGCAGCAACTTCTTGGGCTACGTTATGATAGCCTATTGCTGGAACAGGCGGGACAACAGCTAAGGGGGGTTCAATAGTAGGGGTAGGTGGTTGTATTTCTAGAAACAAAGGCATAAGAGGTCTAAGAATTATGTCTCTAGCTTGGATGAGATAGTTCACAGTTCTAATGGCTATGTCATAAGCATTAGTGAGTGTAAGCCCACCCATAGATTGGGTCATAACCACAATCTTGCTATTTAAAGCTTTTAAGTAAAATAGAAAAGCATGTGCTAGTAAAGGTTTTACCATTGCAAGAATCATGTCCCAAGTTCTCTGAAATCGGTAATTGAAATCAGCCAAGTGCTCATGTGGTGCCCTCTGAATGGTGCTCAGCTATTCTAATAGAGACAAATTATCAGATTTATAAGCAAAATGTGGATATAAACCATTACCTAATGCATCCCATGTCACGATTGAGTTGGCTATGAGACCTATGAACCATTGTAACACCTTCCCTTTGAGCGATGTAGCCAATAGCCTTAACGCAACGTTCTCCTACATGATGTTGTGAATCAAGCATAAGGTGGCTACGTCATGAATATGCTCAACTAGTGTAGTGAGGTCCTCCTCGGTGAAGTATGGTAGAATTCTAAGGGTTGCAACTAGGATGTCATCATGTTGAATGATGTTTAATGGACTGCCTCTATTGAAAGGTGCAAATGGGTGTTTCCTTGGTGCTACCATTAGTGGTACCCATGATATTGGAACTGGTACTCCTTGTGATAAAACCAAGGAACTAAAAATAGGAGGTGTTGACTTCAATCTTGCAGGTGTCTCAAAGAGCCTCCTAGTTGTTCTGCCTCTTCTTCATGGTGGGGAAAACTCTTGATATTTGAAGGGTACAATACTTGATCTGGTATGTAATTTTCTCATGCGCAGGCTACACTAGGTCTTCATGCAAATCAGGATCAGAGTCGCCAGGTATATTGCATTGAACATCCAAAAGGCTGTACAACTATGTTGCATACACCAAACAAAAAATTAAAAAAAATATAAAACTTCTCTGAAATGGTTTTCAGAGTCCCACCGGGCATGCCAAAAACTGTTATCAATCAGATATGCACCCATTGTCAGATTTGCAAAAATTAGACTATCTGTTGAAACATGGAAACTCTTTTTAGATGTGGGTGATCTGTGCAAAAAGAGAATCTCCAGAGTGAGTTGGTTCTTCGAAAGATGGATCCTATTCTAAGTATTTTCTGAGAAAAGGGATAGAAGGATAGCTTGAAAATGAAACTTAACACTAACTGATGATTAACTGTTATTTCTAAAAATTCATATTTACCACTCACATTAACTCCTCTATTACAAGAGCTCTCACAATCTCATTGGTACATGGTTTCATTAGTAATTTGCATGAAGATTTGAAGGCATAAAATACATCATACAACTTGAAAATGGGAAATTATGTGCAAAGACTCATAAAAGCAAGACATATAGGGCTTCAAACTTTAAAACACAAAGACATCAAATTGTTGTTACAAGGTTGAGACAAGAAATGAGAAGAACTCTGCTGCTGTATTGAAACTGAAAGAGTTTATCTGTCTGAACTGAGTACAACTGAGTTTACAAGCTCAAAATGCTAAGAGCAAGAAACTGTAATCTGAACTGAGAAGAAGAAAAAACTAAGTTTTCTTCAGGATATAATCCTCAAGAAACCCTAATCCGAGCTTACAAGAAAATCTCAAGGAAAAGGTACCAAACTGTCTCAAAAGTCTGCATAAAAGAAGAAGAAAACTCATTGTTTTCATGTCCATACTGAAAAGCCTCTAAAAATAGGCTAAATCTTCTTTTAAAGAAAATAAAACACCTTATCTCTCCAGTGGGAATATCAAATCTGACCAAGGAAGAAATAAAAACAATTTGCTAAAAAATAGCAACAAATAAAGTGATTTATAAAAGCACCACTTTAATCCTGCTTTACATGATATGCAGATTTTTAGAATTTGGCCTATTTTGCAATTAAAGATTTTTAAATCTTTTGCAAAACAATTACAACCTTATATCTCCTTTACAATCTTGATTTTCTCAAAAATCACAAAATATACAAGGCATATTATTCTCTCAATACTAATATCAATATATTTAAATAATTTCTTTAAAATCAATTTGAAAATAAAAACCCTAAGTTTCATTTACAATTTAAACTATTTCTCTCAAAATCAATTGAAACTCAGGATATCTATTAATCTCCAATTTCACTAAGGCATGAGCATGACACAAATACCCCAAGGCAAAAAAAAATATATACCTTACCTAAGCCTAGACGCATAAAATATTCAGTCAATCATGTCTAAAGACTTAGGTAAGTATCAACACATGAAGATTAAGAGACAAAATGACCTAGGGAATTGACTTAAGTTTGTTTAAAATGTAAAAACAACTCCTAAATTTGAATTTCTCCACTATTGTATTTCCAAAAGGGAACATTAAGGACACTCATAATGCTCAACCTAAATTCAAATTAGGGTAAAAGACAAATCAAGTCAAATCCTAAAATCATTTCATTTGCAATCATTGCTTCTAAAGACTCTGGGCTCTACCTGAAAGGATGGCGCCGCCATGAGTGAGCTCAATTTGTAGCTTGCAAATGCTTGAAAATCTACACTTTTGTCTTCAAATGGTCGAATTATACTATGCAATTCATGGTGAGTTGACTTCTTAATGACAGTGATTTTTGTCTTCATTTAAAAGGCAAGAATGGCCATTAAGGCCACAGCCTGTACATGCTTTACCTCTGATTTCTCTTTACATTCTTATGACTTTATTCTTCTTGGCCACCTTGTATGAGTTTTAACTCTTGTCTGGAAGCTCTATGTGAGAGCTTTTCCACGGACTTCACTCCTCCACTACACACATGGTGAGCTACTATTTATAGTATCTTTATGGATTTACTTCTTGAGCCATTTTTGGTCTTGTGGCCATAGATGTAACACAATTTTTGATGCTTTTTTAATTTTCTGTGTTTATTTTTCTTCTGTCATCTTGGGCTGCCATGCATGAGCTCGAACTCTTTTTGTTTTTGAAAGCTTTGAGTGAGCTCAACTAAGGGTTATTTTTCTTCTACAAGCACTGATGGTAAGTCACCTTCCAACCATGTATTTCTTCCTCCAAAACAGAAAGATTAAGAAAGCTTTTTCATTTATAAATTCATGGCCATACTCAAGTCACGACATTTTACTTTACTATGAGCTTTTAAAGCACTTTGGGTTTGAGCCATGATGATTTAGTCCTTTCAAATTTTGAAAAAAACCTTATATGGGTATCATGTAAAAATGAAGAAATTTGTATTCTAAAATGAACCCCAATATGGGTATTCTAGAAAATGAACAAAAATCTGTGTTTTGATATTCATGTAAAACTAGCTCAACCCACGATGATTTTTACTTCCTTTGCACTTTCAGTAGCAAAACTAGACATGGGCATTCATTATTTTGCAGAAATCTCACCTCCTTTGGAGCTCGCTTGACCCACTATGACTATTGGTTTCCTTTGAAAACTCTATGGTTTCCTTAAAAAACCCTTCATGGGTAAACTGTATCTTGAGGAGATTTGCGTTTTAAATTCAAACCCTAATGTGGGTATTTTAAATTTAGGAGAACAATCTTATCTAAATATACTTTCTGTTGTATTCCAGCCCAGCCCTGGAACATTGTGTAAATCTCGTATTTTGTCAAAACCCCAGCATGATAACTTAAACATACTAAACCTTCAGGTATCTTATGTTTACATTTTCAATTACTATTATAATGTTGTTTTTCTTTGCACAAAGAACTCCTTTTGATTGAACCTATAGAATATTGTTTTCTTTAGTCTCTCACAGTTATGTCCTTCATGGATGCACCTCAAGCCTTCATCCATATCATGTTCAATGCATACATGTTGTTCATTCTGAAAATGACTATGTATATGAATCCTTGAAATTTTGCCTGATAATTGTGAATTTTCTTAAATTAAAGCTTAAATGACAAAAACCATTGAATGATAGAACACAAATGTCCAAACAATGTATTCTGATTGTCCTCCTTTCAAAACAGTCAGCTATTTTGCATTCTCAGCCAAACTGAAACTGGCTATCTTGTTGAATCATTCACTTCGCTTTACTAATCAATTGGCTACTGTTCACCATATTGATCTTGTCTCCTTATTCTGATTGAAATCTGGAACTCTTTTGCATGATGAGAAACTAGGACTTTCCTTCATTATGTAAACTATTTAATGCACTAATACCTTTCTCTAATGAAAGCAACAATACCTTTTGTTCTCTTTTATTGAAAAGTGCCTCTTGTAATGAGGCATTATGAATGATTATTCAAATCACAAACATAACACTATTTTAATAACACAAAATAAGATGTATTGTTTAACACCTATGTTAGAAGAATATAAACCATACAACAATGTTTGAGATGTATGCACTCAGTTGAAATAATCAAGCTGATTTAAATTAACTATCCACTTGTAGCCTTCATAAAGCTCCCTCTGTTTGTTATAAGTGGATCGTTGGTTTGATGGCTTAATGAATGAACTCTCTTTTACTCTTTCAATTGCATTTCCTTTCTTGATGAATATGATGATTGCAATGTCTATCTCAACCCACATGTAATGAATAAGGGGCAGCATGTTGAGCTCTACCCTTGTGGGAGCCCCTTTTTCTCCACATGCTTGGTTGTCAAATGATAATCAGCTTCATAATTTTCCCTATACCTGCACAAAGAAACAAATGATGTTAGCATACAAAACAATATATGATCATGTTGATGTATGTCTTTCAGCTCATGTTTATGCATTTTTCTTGATTGTTTCAGTGCATGATTAGTAGCATAGTACATTATCATTGATGGTTCATGTAGGTATATTCATAGTTGGAGCCTCTGACATCCCTCTCTTCCTTCCTATAGTTCAACGGAGCTCGAAGAAGAAAAATGGTGCACCACTTCTACGTCGACCATCGATCATCAATAAATGATGATTATGTTTATGCTTATGTGATTCCCTTTTATGCATCTTCCATAGTGTAGTGTGTTGTTTATGATTCCCTGTGACAGTCCCATCCACAACTTGTGTGGATATTTGATTTCATTCTTCTACTTTTCATTTGAAAATAAAAATGCATCTCAATGAAAATTTGTACTATCATTTGACTTCTCACAATCAAATGAAATTATGTAAATATGAATCACTTTATGAAATAAAAGAAAGCAATCTGAAATGCTTTATTATTGTATGCTCAATTTTGTACTCCATTTGATTCTAAAACATTGAATGGCAACTTTTGGAATTTTGATTCCTCTTTTCAAAGCATAACTGTCACTTGATAAATAATGATAAATAAGATGCAATCAACACTTAGCATATGCAGAAATAACTATATTTTCCACTTTTAAATATAACAATATTTAATCCAGCTCCACCAATTGAGCTGTAGCAAAAAATTGGTAACATTTTGGCAATTTCCGCTAAATGCTTTCCTAGTAAGCATAGATTAGTTGCCTTAAAACACTCCATTGGGCAAGGAGTCAAATCTTCCCCTTCATGAAACTCAAAAATTTGAACAACAACACTCCAAACAACATCAAAACAAAACAAAACAATACTGAAAGCAAACTAACAATCTGTGATGGCCAACAGAACATGTGCAACAACATTTAGGGAAAGCAAAACTACTAAAAGTAAATGTGCAAAATGCACTTATTTACAATACTACTCTACTCATCTACAAGATAGAACTTATGTCAAAGGAAATGCTTGAGGTGGATCTCATTAACTGGGATAGACAACACCTCTCCAGTCAACTTAGAAAGTTGGAATGCGTTGTGTTCCTTGCACTCCGTGATCACATAAGGCCCATCCCAAATTGCATCGAACTTGGAATGTCATCTAGGTCTGATTTTAAATTCATTCCACTTGAAAACTAGATCCCCAACAATGAACTCACGTGGTCTTGCCCTCTTATCAAAAGAGCTCTTCATTTGAGCCTAATGTATCTCCAAGTGTCTTAAAGCTTATTTCCTAGTTTCCTCCAACTCTACTAGTTGTGTAAATATCACCTCAAGAGGTTGTTCATTCAACAATTCCAGTTCTTTAACATAACTTAAAGTCGACAACTCAATGGAAACTGGAAACTTAACTTCTTTGCCATAAGTTAGAACAAAAGGAGAATAACTAGTGGCCCTTTTAGGAGTTATTTTGTTAGCCCAAAGGGATAACTTCAACTTTTCATTCCATGTCCTTTGATTGTCCTCAACAATCTTCTTGATTATCTGAATCAGATTGTTATTTGTAGATTTTGCCTGACCATTGCCCTGTGGATAATAATTTGAAGATGTGCTCAAATAAATATTATTTATAACTGACTAGTTAGAAATCCTCAAACCAATAAAAGCCAAACCATTGTCAAAAATGATTGAATTTGGAACACCAAATCTCGACACAAGATCTTGATAGAAACTAAGCACTGAAGTATCGTTTGCTTCTTTCAAAGCAACTGCTTCTGTCCACTTGGTAAAATAGTCTGTGGTAGTAAGTATCCACCTATGACCTACGCTTGAAGGTGGATTAATAGGGCTAATAAAGTCTAAGCCCCACTTAGCAAATGGCTATTCTACCTGAATGGGATGTAGGGGCAAGGCTGCAAGCCTCTGTTTTCTAGAAAATAAAGCATATTTCTCACATTTTCTGACCCAAGTAATAACATCTTTGAATAAATCTGGCCAATAATAACCAGCCCGCATAATTTTTAGGGTTGTTGTTCTTGCGGCAAAGTGACCTCCTGAAGGTCCATCATGAAACTCTACTAAAATCTTGTCAACTTGATTAGGCTGAATACAAGGTAATAAAATACCATGGAAATCTCTCCTATAAAGAATGTCATCAATAATTGCATAAGGAATGGCTTGTAATCTGTAATACCTTCTTTTCACTCTGTCTAAGCCTTCAGGGCACTCACCAGTTTGCAAATAATGCATCATCTGTTGTAACCAAGTAGCAGAAAATGTTGGAACAACAACTACAACATCATTATTTAGCATTGAATCTATATTTGCAGCTTCTTTTAAGTTGTTGTCTTCATTACCAAAAATCTTCTCACAAAAACCTTTTTCTCTAACAAGCTTGGTTACCTTTATATCAATGTCAAACTCCATTACTTTGGTAATCCAACCGGCATGCTTATCATTTATGTCTTTGTTAAGTAAGAAATCCTTAACAGTTGAATGAGCTACCAACAAATGGATCTTATTGTTGGACATCATATTCCTGAATTTTTTTTAACTTCTTACAACAACAAAAACATGCTTCTCGACAAAGGAATACTTCACCTCATAATCATGTAATACCTGGCTGAAAAATGCTCCAGGCTGCTCCAAGCCTTGTTTGTTTTGCTGGCATAACATAGCTGAAAGAAATATCTACTCCTCCAAAGGCATCCAGGATAAAGTCCTTGTCAAAATTTTGATTAATGAGAATAGGAGAAACTGCAAGAGCTTCCTTAATCTACTCAAAGCTTCTCTTACCTTCCTTGGTCCAACTGAAAGGAATATTCTTTTTAAGCATAGAAGTGAGAGGTTGTAGCAAAGCTACAATATTCAGTATGAACCTCCTCACGAAATTTATTCTTCCAAGAAAGCTTTGCAAGCCTTTCTTGTGAGTTGGTAATGGCAATCCAAGAATTGTGGAGACTCTTTTAGGATCTATAGAAATACCTTGCTTTGAAACAATATGTCCAGGTAGTTTTCCTTCATGTACATAAAAAATACACTTCTTCAGATTGAGAGACACTCTAAACTCTCTGCATCTCTAAAAAATCTACTCTAAATGATCAATATGTTCATTATCATTTCTTGAAAAAATAGTAATATTATCTAAATATACCACAATGAACTTGTTCATAAGGCCGTGAAAGGCCAAATCCATCGCTTGCTAAAAATTTTCTCCAACATTGGACAAGCCAAAAGGCATCTTTTTGTAGGCCACCGTGCCCCACTTAGTTGTAAATGTTGTTTTGAATTGGTCTTCTTGCTTCACCAAAATCTGGTTGTAACCTGAGTAACCATCTAGCAAAGAAAATCTGTCAAAACCAGAAACTACCTGCAGAATTTTTTCCATGGAAGGGAGTGGGTAGTGATCCTTCAATGATGCTTTATTTAAATCTTTGAAATCGACACATAATCTAATTTCCCCACTTTTCTTCCTAACTGACACTAAATTTGACACCCAAGAGGTGTGTTTGATAGGAAAAATAATACCACTCTCAACTAATTTATTCAGTTCAGCCTTCATAAGGTGTTCTAATTTGGGGTTAAGCGGTCTCTGTTTCTGCTTTACTAGTTTTGTGTCAAGTTCTAATTCAATAGTATGTTGGGCTGGTTTTGGGTTAAAACCTCTCAAATCGTTATACTCCCAACAAAAAATATCACTAAATTTATGACATAACAGGATAAATGCTTGTTGTTCCTGTTTATTACATACCTTTCCCAGCTTGAGAAGCTTGCCTTTGAAGAATTCAATGGCTGCATAATGTTCTTCTTTAACGATCAAGCCACACTTGCCTTTCCACGCTTGGTCATCTAAATTGAACATAGATTCCAAGGTCACCAAACCTTTTGGTAGCTTGTTGGTCTTCAACTGCATAATCTGGTCATCATATTGTTGTTGCCATTTTTGTTGGTTTCCATCTGCAAACTTAGCTTCAGCAATCAATAAATTTACAATTTTCTCATCGCTGTCAAAAACATGCCAACTCACATTATTGTCAGGCACAGAAGGTCTAACCACTATTTTTACATATTGACGTGCCTCTACTTTATGAATTTCATTGGGAATTTCAAAATGGGCTCCTATGGCAGCAAGCCTATTAGCATGCTTATTGTCATTTCTAGGAATCGAAACAATATTAAAAGCATCAAAATCCTCCATCAAATCCCATACATGATGCTTATATTTCTTAAGAAAATAATTCTTGGCAGCATTTAAATTTCTGATCTAATTTACAATTAGTTCTGAATCACCATAAACTTGCAAGCATTTAATACCTCTTTTCTGGGCCCATTTGAGGCCATGCACCAACGCTTCATACTCAACTGTATTATTCGAACAGCTAAAAGAAAATCTATAGGATGAAAATTATTTATCTCCCTCTGGTGAAATCAACATAGCCCCACCTCCAGCACCAATACTGCTTCTTGAACCATCAAAATAAAGCTTCTAGAGCTTGTTTTCTATTTCTGCAGACTATTCCTCCTCTTTACAAAGATTAGGCATATCAAAATCAGGTTCTCGAATCATATAGATTTCCTAATCCTATCTCATTTGTGTGTTGAAATGGATCAAGCTCATTATCTTCGGCTGCCCATTCATCTAGATTGATATTTTCTATATGGGCGCTACAGTCTGAGGTCATGGTTTGCTCCTCCAATGTAGAGGTGGCGTAGAGGTTAGCATTTATAAGATTTGGTGAATATGGCTTGATATGGTCTTTGGCGAGAGGCTCAGACTTTATGGTCACTTTCGTACCATACCTTGTTCTAAAAACAAATGAGACCAATCAGAAGATAGAAACCCATCCAACTTGGCTATAAAATCCCTCGAGAGACAAATGGAAAAGTGTGGTGGCAAGTCAATGACATGTATATCCTGATGAATAGAAAAACTTGGGGATGCATGCAAAGTAAGAGCCAAATTTTTGATAATACCAGCAGTTTTAACAACAAACCCATCTAATTGCACTATGCCTTTCTAGGGATTAGGCTCATAAACAAGACCTAACTTATCGGCTAAACTTTTAGGCATGACTAAACTACTGGCACCAGAATCAACCATACAATTATGAACGATTTTATCGCCAATAATCAAACTTAAGTAGAACGGGGGAGGCTTTATCTCTTTAGTTTTCTACTCATTTCTATCCTCCAGATCATTAGCAAGCATGACCTTTGCAACTCCTTAATTAGCGTTGTTAGAAATAGACAACTCAGCTAAAGCACTCTGTATTAAACCTTTCTGCCCTGGGAGGTGTAAAACATCTAATACTGACATATTGACAGTGGTTTTCTTGAGATGCTTAACAATATTAAATGATGAAGAATTTACCTTCTGCTATTTTTTTGTAACAATAGGATTGTTTTGCCTCTGCAAAGGTTGTGAATGATTTCTTGACTACTTGCTAGATATCTCTTGGCCTCTTTGCAAAATCTACACTTTAGGCTATGTTGTAGCATTAACGTTTGATGAAACTGGCTGCTTACTGTTTGTGGTTTGCTGCTGTGAATTTCCAGCTTGCTGTTCTAAATCCATAGCTCTCTTTTTTGACCTGGTATTAGCCAAAATAGGAGAATTTTACAAATCTTAGCCATTCACGCCACAAAATTTAGAGCTCTGCCAAATTGGCAAGGAATCTTCCACATTATCTTGCTATTCTTGATTCTGATCTGCAATATTTTATGAGCTAGCATAGTTATTTTAAACCATTAAAGCCTGATTTCTCATTCCATTAGCGCATGCTGATTGGTTATGGGGCTAATTGCATGGATAACACCAATTTCAATCCTAGGCAACATTATTTTGGGGCACAAGTTCCTTTGACGAACTAGCTGCGTTTGGATTGTATGGCTGGAATGACCTAGGGTTAAAATTCCTTCTTTGGGCTTGGTAATAGTTATGAAAAGTAGGGCTATTAGGCTGGTTCTGCTAATAAGTGGCTTGATAAGGCTTATGTTCATGACCTAATTGCTTCTTTATGCTCACAAGATCATTCCCGAAGGTCTTGAGTATACTTTTAATCTCTTGAAATTCTTGGTTCGGGGCTAGAGCAGCAACTTCTTAGGCTGCGTTATGATAGCCTATTGTTGGAACAGGCGGGGCAACAGCTAAGGGGGGTACAATAGTAGGGGTAGGTGGTTGTATTTCTGGAAACAAAGGCATAGGAGGTCTAGGAATTATGTCTCTAGCTTGGATGAGATAGTTCTCAGTTCTAATGGCTATGTCATAGGCATTAGGGAGTGTAAGCCCACCCATAGATTAGGTCATAACCACAATCTTGCTAGTTAAAGCTTTTAAGTAAAATAGAAAAGCATGTGCTAGTAAAGGTTTTACCATTGTAGGAATCCTATCCTAGGTTCTCTGAAATCAGTAATTGAAATCAGCTAAGTGCTCATGTGGTGCCCTTTGAATGGTGCTCAGCTATTCTAATAGAGACAAATTACCAGATTTATCAGCAAAATGATGATATAAACTATTACCTAATGCATTCCATGTCTTGATTGAGTTGGCTACGAGACCTTTGAACCATTGTAACGCCTTCCCTTTGAGCTATGCAACCAACAACCTTAACGCAACGTTCTCTTGCATGATGTTGTGAACCAAGCATAAGGTGGCTACGTCACGAATATGCTCAACTGGTGTAGTGAGGTCCTCCTCAGTGAAGTATGGCAGAATTCTAATGGCTGCAACTGGGATGTCATCATGTTGAATGATGTTTAATGAACTGCCTCCATTGAAAGGCCCAAATTGGTTTTTCCTTGGTGCTACCATTGGTGGTACCCGTGATATTGGAACTAGTACTCCTAGTGATAAAACCAAGGAACTGAAAATAGGAGGTGTTGACTTCAATCTTGCAGCTGTCTCAAAAAACCTCCTAGTTGTTCTGCCTCTTCTTCATGGTGGGGACAACTCTCGATATTTGAAGGGTACAGTACTTGATCAGGTATGTAATTTTCTCATGCGCAGGCGACACTAGGTCTTCATGCAAAATCAGGATCAAAGTCGCCAGGTATATTGAAATGAACATCCAAAAGGCTGCACAAATATGTTGCATGCACCAAACAAAAAATTAAAAAAAATATAAAACTTCTCTGAAATGGTTTTCAGAGTCCCACCGGGAATACCAAAAACTATTATCAATCAAATATGCACCCTTCCTTAGATTTGCAAAAATCAGACTATCTGTTGAAACATGGAAACTCTTTTTAGATGTGGGTGATCTGTGCAAAAAGAGAATCTCTAGCGTGAGTTGGTTCTCCGAAAGATGGATCCTATTCTAAGTATTTTCAAATAAAAGGGATAGAAGGATAGCTTGAAAATGAAACTTAACACTAACTGATGATTAACTGTTATTTCTAAATATTCATATTTACCACTCACATTAATTCCTCTATTACAATAGCTCTCACAATCGCATTGGTCCATGGTTTCATTAGTAATTTGCATGAAGATTTGAAGGCATAAAATACATCATACAACCTAAAAACATGAAATTATGTGCAAAGACTCATAAAAGAAAGACATAAGGCTTCAAACTTTAAAACACAAAGACATCAAATTGTTGTTACAAGGTTGAGACAAGAAATGAAAAGAACTCTGTTGCTTTATTGAAACTGAAAGAGTTTATCTGTCTGAATTGAGTACAACTGAGTTGACAAGCTCAAAATGTTAAGAGCAAGAAACTGTAATCTGAACTGAGAAGAAGAAAAAACTAATTTTTCTTCAAGATATAATCCTCAAGAAACCCTAATTCGAGCTTAAAAGAAAAGCTCAAGGAAAAGGTACCAAACTGTCTCAAAAGTCTGCATAAAAGTAGAAAAAAACTCACTGTTTTCATGTTCATACTGAAAAGCCTCTAAAAATAGGCTAAATCTACTTTTAAAGAAAATAAAGCACCTTATCTCTCCACTATGAATATCAAATCCGACCAAGGAAGAAATAAAAACAATTTGCTAAAAATAGCAATGAATAAAGTGATTTATAAAAGCACCACTTTAATCCTGCTTTACATGATAAGCATATTTTTACAATTTGGTCTATTTTTGCAATTAAATATTTTTAAATCTTTTGCAAAACAATTACAACCTTATATCTCCATTACAATCTTGATTTTCTCAAAAATCACAAAATATACAAGGCATATTATTCTCTCAATTCTAATATCAATATATTTAATTAATTTGTTTAAAATCAATTTGAAAATAAAAACCCTAAGTTTCATTTACAATTTAAATTATTTCTCTCAAAATCAATTGAAACTCAGGATATCTATTAATCTCCAATTTCACTAAGGCATGAGCATGACACAAATACCCCAAGGTAGAAAAACAAAATATACCTTACCTAAGCCTAGACCCATAAAATATTCGATCAATAATGCCTAAAGACTTAGGTAAGTATCAACACATGAAGATTAAAAGACAAAACGACCTAGGGCATTGACTTAAGTTTCTTTAAAATGTAAAAACAACTCCTAAATTTGAATTTCTCCACTATTGTATTACCAAAAGGGAACATTAAGGACACTCATAATGCTCAACCTAAATTCGAATTAGGGCAAGAGACAAATTGAGTCAAACCCTAAAATCATTTCATTTGCAATCATCACTTCTGAAGACTCTGGGCTCTACGTGAAAGGATGGCGTCGCCATGAGTGAGCTTAATTTGTTGCTTGCAAATGCTTGAAAATCTACACTTTTTTCTTGAAATGGTCAAATTCTACTATGCAATTCATGGTGAGTTGACTTCTTAATGGCATAGTGATTTTCCTCTTCATTTAAAAGGCAAGAATGGCCATTAAGGCCACAGCCTGTACATGCTTTACCTCTGATTTCTCTTTACATTCTTATGACTTTATTCTTCTTGGCCGCCTTGTATGAGTTTGGACTCTTGTCTGGAAGCTCTATGTGAGAGCTTGTCCACGGACTTCACTCCTCCACTGCACACATGGTGAGCTACTATTTATAGTATCTTTATGGATTTACTTCTTGAGCCATTTTTGGTCTTGTGGTTGTAGATGTAACACAGTTTCTGATGCTTTTTTATTTTTTTGTGTTTATTTTGCTTCTGTCATCTTGGGCCACCATGTATGAGAAATAAACTCTTTTTTTTTTTGAAAGCTTTGAGGGAGCTCAACTAAGGGTTATTTTTCTTCTACAAGCACTGATGGTAAGTCAACTTCCAACCATGTATTTCTTCCTCCAAAACAAAAAGATTAAGAAAGATTTTTCATTTATAAATTCATGGCCATATGCAGGTCGCACCATGTTTACTTGACTATGAGCTTTTAAAGCACTTTGGGTTTGACCGATGATGATTTACTCCTTTCAAATTTTAAAAAAACCCTTATATGGGTATCATGTAAAAATGAAGAAATTTGTATTCTAAAATGAACCCCAATATGGGTATTCTGGAAAATGAGCAAAAATCTATGTTTTGATATTCATGTAAAACTGACTTGACCCACGATGATTTTTACTTCCTTTGCACTTTCAGTTCCAAAAATAGACATGGGCATTCATTATTTTGCAGAAATCTCACCTCCTTTGGAGCTCGCTCGACCCACTATGACTATTGCTTTCCTTTGAAAACTCTGTGGTTTCCTTAAAAAACCCTTCATGGGTAAACTGTATCTTGAGGAGATCTGTGTTTTAAATTCAAACCCTAATGTGGGTATTTTAAATTTAGGAGAACAATCTTATCTAAATATACTTTTTGTTGTATTCTAGCCCAGCCATGGAACATTGTGTAAATCTCATATTTTTTCAAAACCCCACCATGATAACTTAAACATACTGAACCTTCAGGTATCTTATGTTTACATTTTCAATTACTATTATAATGTTGTTTTGCCTTGCACACAGAACTCCTTTTGATTGAACCTATAGAATATTATTTGCTTTAGTCTCTCATAGTTATGTCCTTCATGGATGCACCTCAAAACTTCATCCATATCATGTTCAATGCATACATGTTGTTCATTCTGAAAATGACTATGTATATGAATCCTTGAAATTCTACCTGATAATTGTGAATTTTCTTAAATTATAGCTTAAATGACAAAAACCATTGAATGATAGAACAACACAAATGTCCAAACAATGTATTCTGATTGTCCTCCTTTCAAAACAATCAGCTATTTTGCATTCTTAGCCAAACTGAAACTAGCTATCTTGTTGAATCATTCACTTCACTTTACTAATCAGTTAGCTACTGGTCACCATATTGATCTTGTCTCCTTATTCTGATTGAAATCTGGAACTCTTTTGCATGATGAGAAACTGGGACTTGCCTTCATTATGTAAACTGTTTAATGCACTAATACCTTTCTCTAATGAAAACAACAATAAATTTTGTTCTCTTTTATTGAAAAGTGCCTCTTGTAATGAGGCATTATGGATGATTATTGAAATTAGAAACATAACACTATTGTAATAACACGAAATAAGATGTATTGTTTAACACTTATGTCAGAAGAATATAAACCATACAACAATGTTTGAGATGTATGCACTCAGTTGAAATAATCAAGCTAATTTAAAATAACTGTCCACTTGTAGCCTTCATAAAGTACCCTTTGTTTGTTATAAGTGGACCGTTGGTTTGATGGATTAACGAATGAACTTTCTTTTGTTCTTTTAGTTATGTTTCCTTTCTTGATGAATATGATGATTGCAATGTCTATCTCAACCCACATGTAATGAATAAGGGGCAGCATGTCAAGCTCTACCCTTGTGGGAGCCTTTTTTTCTCCACATGCTTGGTCGTCAAATGATAATCAACTTCATGATTTTCCCTATACCTGCACTGATGTAAGATAACTCCAAGGTTTGCTTGCACTAAACAACAAGAAGACTTTACTCTACCTTCCACCATGAACCTATCTCTTTCTAGGCAATGTTTTGTCTTAGATCATTAACTAAACCTTTCTTCAACTCTGTTCCAAGAGTTTCAATCCTTGTGCTTTAACCTTGGAGAACAAACACCCCTTGAGCTTGCAATCTTTCTCACTACACCTAGAAGGGTCTAGATTCCAACTTCACCAACAACCTTGAACTGCTTGCAAGGGAGTTAAGAGTACTGTCCTTGTGCTTCTCACATCCTAATCGATCCATTTTGGTGAGTGTTCAAACTTCAAATCACCCGCTTTCAAGAATTTTCCTTTGGAGTGGCCTAATCCTTGTAGCCCTTACCAGTCAGTTTTTTGACTTTTTCTCTCAATATTTTCAAACAACTTTCCAATTGAAAAGCACTTCCTGACACCCTTTTTAGTCCTTTAAATCTTTCACAAGATGTCAGACCTCTGTCCCAACCGTACGGTGGATTCCTACACTCTTGGAGAGAAGGGCTAATTCACCTATCTTCTAGGGTTTCACTGTTTCCTCCTTCAAAGCTACTACCAATGGATTATTTGAAGCTTCAATCCTTTTTCTATGTGGAGATCTTGACTAACCCTATCTGGAACCATATGGATTCCGTACAGTGGTACCTTTCCCCTACCTGAGTTCTCAACTTTTACTCTATCAAACCTCTAACCGGGCAGTTACAACTCGCCTAGGGTTTGATTTCTAAAATGCTTGAATGCTTTCCCATGGTTCCTATTGTTAAATATATACAGATGACTGGCTTCCCTAACATTTCAATCTAGTCTTAGGGTGGTCCCGTGGTTGGATTTTATGGGGAAGCCATGGACAAAGCAGACTATTTAGGAGACAACAAACACCTAAATTCTGCTTTATTTACACTTAACACCTAATCTAAACCGAATGAAACTATTTACAAAAGAAAGAATGCTACTATTTGTTGTGTAAACACAACACCAATGCCAAATCAATGCATTTAACACATTAGATATCACTGTTTCTGAAAACACATGGGTTTTAAAAGAAAACACATAAAATATAGAAAATCTTCCAAACTGTCTTCTATTCCACACCAAAAACTTTGATTACAATGCCACTAGCTACTTGCTACGATCCATCACATCAATCTTGAAGTATTTTCCATCATTCAAGGGGAAATTGCTCACTTCCATATCCCTGATTTTAAGGGAATCCAAGACAACTACCAAATTGCATGCAACCTCTCATTGTTGTCATGCAAGTTGCAATATTCTTGCAACTTTACCATCACCCTTCTTTTTAGGATCGCTAACTCATTGATATCGAGCAACCAACATTCAAACTGCCCCTAGGCATCTTTAAACAACGATGATGTGGTTAGCACACATTTAATACCCTACTTTCAAACATAAGCTGTCTAAAGCTACATGAAATAAAATTTTAACTACAATGATTAACTAGGATGAATTTAGTCCTAATGGCCAACTCATCACACACCAACAAGACCTTCTAAGGTCCAAAGCAAACACATAAACATCCCTGACCTGGCTAAGGTCAGTATAAGCCAAAATTGATAACAAACAAGGTGGAGGTCAGCGTAGGTGC
The DNA here is from genome assembly GCA_007258455.2 of Sequoia sempervirens. Lineage (NCBI taxonomy): Eukaryota > Viridiplantae > Streptophyta > Pinopsida > Cupressales > Cupressaceae > Sequoia > Sequoia sempervirens. Next base: position 254,329,801 of record VDFB02105785.1, on the reverse strand, counting down.
TCTTGCACCATCCTCCCCAAAATAGAAAAATTCAATCCATCCTTGGATTGAGCAAGGTGGGATCAATGCCCAACTTCTTGAACTCTGCCTCCTTGATCCATACTACATCAACTTTAGGTTGTCCTTGTCTTTGGATCAGATTTTCTTTGTACTCCTTGGTTCTTGTTCTCTTGTAGACCCTGGTATCCAAGATCTTATCAGCTTGTTTGGCTGTGACAGTAGGAAATTTGAGTTCTTCTACATCCTGACTAACTTCATGGAGGGTCTGATCCATATTTGGTGGTGGTCCTCTGCAATGGAGTAGATCTGCAACATTAAAAATAGGGGATAGTCCACTATCATCTAGTAATTGCACCTTGAAAGCATTGTTTCCATACTTCTCTAAGATAGGAAAGGGACCTATCCTCTTCATTTGCAGATTATGAGGAACTCCCTTCTGCAATCTAGCCTTGTTCAAATGGACCATCACTAAGTCTCCCACATTGAATTGGACTTCTCTCCTATGCTCATCCACCTTAGTCTTATGCTTCATGGTGTTTTCTGCCAGTGTTTTTCTGACTATCTCATGAATCTCCTACATTGCACAAGCAAAATCATCAGCATATCCACTTCCCTTGACTCCATCTTTCAACTCCCTCAGCTCATAAACACCTCTGGGATGTAAGCCATATATAATTTCAAAGGGACTCTTCCCTGTTGACCTATTGACAGTATCATTATAGGCATATTCAACTTGCCCAATAATCTGATCCCATTGTTGACCATACTCCTTGGTCAGGCATCTCAAGAGGTTTCCAAGTGTCTTATTCACAACTTCGGTCTGACCATCAGTTTGGGGATGGTATGTAGATCCAAAGGATAAATTGGTGCCCATTCTTTGCCAAAGAGTCTTCCAAAAATGACTCATAAACTTAGCATCTCTGTTTGATACAATGCTGATTGGTAAGCCATGAATTCTTACTACCTCCTTAAAGAAAAGAGAGGCTATTTGACTGGCATCATTGGTTGTCTTGCATGGCACAAAGTGAGCCATTTTTATGAATCTGTCTACAACAACATAAACACTATCCATACCTTGCTTTGTCTTGGGTAAACCAACTACAAAGTCCATGCTCAAGCATTCCCATGGCCTAGAAGGGATAGGCAGTGGCTAGTATAGGCCTGCATTTGAAGAACTGCCTTTTTCCTTTTGACAACTTTCCACATACCTCCTGACATCTAGGTTCATTCTTGGCCAATAGTAAAATCTTTGAACCAGTTCCTAAGTTTTGGTGATCCCAAAATGACCACTCAATGCACCATTATGTGTCTCTTGTATCAAGTTCTCCCTAATAGAACCTCTAGGAACACAAAGCTGATTTCCTTTAAAAAAAAGATCACTTTGCAAGGTATATTCAGCATATTTTATATGGAAATGATTCTTGTACTGAAGAAATACCTTGTAAATATCTGTAAAGTCTTCATCATCTACATATAGATCTTTGAAGTGATCTATTCCCATGCTCTTCAACTGAATTTCCTGAATTGTGAGGACTCTTCTGCTCAAGGCACCAGCCACTTTGTAGAGAGCTCCTTTCTTGTGCTTGATATTGAAGGTGTAAGCTTGCAAATACTCCACCCATTTCATGTGTCTATGACTCAACTTCTCTTGTGAGTTTAGGAAACTGAGTGCTTGATTTTCTGAATACACAATGAACTCCTTGGGAAGCAAGTAGTGCCTCCATTTCCTTAAAGCCTAGACCAATGCATACATTTCAAGGTCATAAGAAGAATACTTCTTCTTGGCTTCACTTAGCTTCTCTGAATGAAAAGCCACCGGTCTGCCCTCTTGGCTGAGAACAGCTCCAATACCTACATTGCTTGCATCACATTCAATGGTGAATAGCTTCTCGAAGCTTGGCAACACCAAAACAAGTTGGGTAGCTATCTTTTCCTTCAATAACTCAAAAATCTTGTTAGCTTTCTCATTCCATACAAACTTGTTTTTCATTCATCCTTTAATGGTATCCAACATAGGAGCACAAATAGCACTAAACTTTCTGATGAATTTCCTATAATACTGAGCAAGACCATGGAAGCTTCTTACCTATGTTGATGTCTTTGGAGTAGGCCAATTGAGGATGGCTTCCACTTTGTTGTTGTCCATCTTCAAATTTCCATGTGATAGTACAAATCCAAGGTACACCAGCTCTATTTTGATGAACTCACACTTTTCTAGATTGATCATCAGCTTCTCCTCCTGCAACTTCTTGAAAATGAACTCAATATGTTGGAGGTGCTCTTCTCTTGTTCTGCTATAGATTAGTATATCATCAAGATACACTACTATAAACTTGCCAATGTAGTCTTTGAGGATTTCATTCATGAGTCTCATGAATGTGGAGGGGGCATTAGACAAGCCAAATGGCATAACTAGCCACTCATAGAGACCCTCATTGGTTTTGAAGGCTGTTTTCCACTCATCACCCTTATGTATCCTAATTTGGTGATAACCACTCTTTAAATCTATCTTGCTATAGTACCTAGCTTCACCTAGACAATCCATGAGATCTTCAATCCTAGGGATGGGAAACCTATACCTGATGATTATTTTGTTTATTACCCTGGAATCAGTACAAAGCCTCCATTCTCCTCCCTTTTTAGGTGCTAAGACAGTGGGAACTGCACAGGGACTAATTCTTTTCCTAATGAGACCTTGGTCAAGAAGTTCTTGAATCTGCCTGCCTATTTCCTCATTTTGTTGAGGTGTCATCTTGTAAGCTGCTTTGTTTGGAAGGGTAGCTCCTGGTATCAATTCTATCCTATGACTTATGGCTCTTTTAGGAGGTAATGTTGCTAGTTGACCACTACTTACAATACCTTTATAGGTTTGCAACAATTCCTATATCTCCTTGGGTAACTCTTGCTTTTCAGCTGCTTTCTCTTTGCTCACCTCTCTTGGCTTGATCATCACTACATAGCCAACTCCTCCTTCTTCCAAGGATTTTAAGAACTCCTTTTCACCAGCTATGAGCAGTTTAGAACCTGCTTTCTGCACCTCTATGTCTTCTAACAAAGACTAAATCTTGAAGGTTACATTGTCTTTCTTGAAGGTATATGAATTCTTAGCTCCATCATGCATAGCTTAGTGATCAAATTGCCATGGTCTACCTAGGGGCAAGTGGCATGCATCCATAGGTAACACATCACACAAGACTTTGTCTTTGTACTTACCAATTGAAAACTCCACCCATGCTTGTTCATTCACCAAGACATGCTGACCCTTATTGAGCCATGTGACCTTGTAAGGATTGTTGTGGGGTATCCTTATCAACTTCAGTTTGCTGACTGCCTCCTTTGACACAATATTGTTAGTAGAACCTGAGTCTATAATGACCTTACATACTTTCCCCATCATCTTGCACTTTATCCTAAACAAAGACCTCCTTTGGCTTGGCTCTTCTTTAACCGGTTCCTTGATCAAAGTCCTCCTCATCATGAGGTTCTCACCTTCCTCTAAGTTCAATGGAACTTTAGGGTGCTTTTCTACTGCAGTTGTCTCATCTTGAATCAGATTAATTCTCTTATCTCCTCCATGAGAAGTACTTCCTTTCTCTGGGCATCTATAGGTCGGGTGTCCCAATTGGTTGCAGTGGTAACATTTCATGTTGGTGAAGTAGCTGCCTCTTCCTTGTCCACCACTTCTTCCTCTAGAGCTGAAACCTCTTCCTCTACCACCTCTACTAGAGCTTCCTTCTTGTTGTTATGAAAATATGACTTCTCCTTGGGCTCTTGGTTCTGAACTTCTTCCACCATAGCCACCTCTTTGTCCTCTATTGTATTTCCCTTTACCTCTACTTTTGGGATTTTGTTCTTGTTTCTTTTTTCCTTTCTCCTCTATCTTCAAAGCCATTTGATAGCATTGGCAGACTATTTTGAAGTTTACCAAACTCATGTCTTCTTGGATAGACCACTTGAGCCCATTTAAGTACCTTGCTAGCTTGATACTCTCATCTTCAACCACTTTTGATCTAAGGCGCAATTTTTGAAACTCTTCTGTATATGTTTGGACATCCATATCCTTTTGCCTTAGATTGTGTCTTCTCCTATGCAACTAAACTTCATAATCATCAGGGAGATAGGTCTGCCTTATCTTAGTCACCATCCCTCTCCATGAAACTATGGGACCTTTACCTTCTTTCTCTCTTTCAGATTCTACAAACTTCCACCATGTGAGAGCTGCTCCTCTCAACCTTGACTTGGCCCCCTTTACCTTTTGGGCCTCTGTTATGCCATCACATTCAAAGTGATTTTCAATGCTCTCAATCCAGTCTACAACTGAATCAGGGTCCATTTGTCCACTGAAAAGTGGCACACCCTCCAATGCTTTACCACTCAAAGCTTGCAATGCCTTCAAGAATGGTTCTTTAGCAAGAATAGGGTCAGGCTTTGGAGCTTCCTCCTCCAAATCCTCTTCTTTTTCCTTGGCTTCTTGCTCTTCCTTCTGCTTTATCTTGTCCTTCACATTATCTATTGTCTCTTGGACTTCATCCAAGAGTTTCTCCATTTGAGATATCCTTTCTCTGAGCAACCGATTGTCTTCCTCTTTCTCTTCTACCTTTTTAGCTAGCTCTACATTTTTCACCATGGTTCTTTCCTCTGGTGTGTTCTCTCCTACTGACTCAGTGGGCTGCAACATCAATCACAAGCCTTGAATCTAGATAAGCTCTGATACCAATATGATGTAAGATGACTCCAAGGTTTGCTTGCACTAAACAACAAGAAGACTTTACTCTACCTTCCACCATGAACCTACCTCTTTCTAGGCTCTGTTTTGGCTTAGATCATTAACTAAACCTTGCTTCAACTCTATTCCAAGAGTTTCAATCCTTGTGCTTTAACCTTGGAGAACAAACACCCCTTGAGCTTGCAATCTTTCTCACTACACCTAGAAGGGTCTAGATGTCAACTTCACCAACAACCTTGAACTACTTATAGGGGAGTTAAGAGTACTGTCCTCATGCTTCTCACATCCTAATTGATCCATTTTGATGAGTGTTCAAACTTCAAATCACCTGCTTTCAAGAATTTTCCTTTGGAGTGGCCTAATCCTTATAACCCTTACCAGTCAGTTTTTTTACTTTTTCTCTCAATCTTTTCAAACAACCTACCAATTAAAAAGCACTTCCTGACACCCTTTTCAGTCCTTTAAATCTTTCACAAGATGTCAAACCTCTGTCCCAACCGTACGATGGATTCCTACACTCTTGGAGAGAAGGGCTAATTCACCTATCTTCTAGGGTTTCACCGTTTCCTCCTTCAAAGCTACTACCAATGGATTATTTGATTTCTAAAATGCTTGAATGATTTCCCATGCTTCCTATTATTAAATATATACAAATGACTGGCTTCCCTAACATTTCAATCCAGTCTCAGGGTGGTCTTGTGGTTGGATTTTATGGGGAAGCCATGGACAAAGTGGACTGTTCAGAAGGAGACAATAAACACCTAAATTATGCTTTATTTACACTTAACACCTAATCTAAACCGAATGAAACTATTTACAAAAGAAAGAATGCTACTATTTTTTGTGTAAACATAGTACCAATGCCAAATCAATGCATTTAACACATTAGATATCACTATTTTTGAAAACACATGGGGTTTACAAGAAAACACATAAAATACATAAATCTTCCAAACTGTCTTCTATTCCACACCAAAAACTTTGATTACAATGCCACTAATTGCTTGCTACGAGCCATCACATCAATCTTGAAGTCTTTTCCATCATTCAAGGGGAAATTTCTTGCTTCCATATCCCTGATTTTAAGGGAATCCAAGACAACTACCAAATTGCATGCAAGCTCTCATTATTGTCATGCAAGTTGCAATATTCTTGCAACTTTACCATCACCCTTCTTTTTAGGATCTCTAACTTATTGATCTCGAGCAACCAACATCCAAACTTCCCCTTGGCATCTTTAAACAATGATGATGTGGTTAGCACACATTTAATACCCTACTTTCAAACATAAGCTTTCTAAAGCTACATGATGTAAAATTTTAACTACAATGATTAACTAGGATGAATTTAGTCCTAATGACCAACTCATCACACACCAACAAGACATTCTAAGGTCCAAAGCAAACACATCAACATCTCTAACTTGGCTAAGGTCAATACAAGCCAAAATTGATAACAAACAAGGTGGAGGTCAGCCTAGTTGCTCCTGCACCATGCACAAAGAAATAAATGATGTTAGCATATAAAACAATATATGATCATGTTGATGTATCTCTTTCAGCTCATTTTTCTACATTTTTCTTAATTGTTTCAGTGCATGATTAGTAGCATAGTACATTATCGTTGATGGTTCATGTAGGTATATTCATAGTTGGAGTCTCTGACATCCCTCTCTTCCTTCCTATAGTTCAATGAAGCTCGAAGAAGACAAATGGTGCACCACTTCTGCGTCGACCATTGATCATCAATAAATGATGATTATGTTTATGCTTATGTGATTCCCTTTTATGCATCTTCCATAGTGTAGTGTGTTGTTTATGATGCCCTGTGACAGTCACATCCACAACTTGTGTGGATATTTGATTTCATTCTTCTACTTTTCATTTGAAAATAAAAATGTGTCTCAATGAAAATTTGCACTATCATTTGAATTCTCGCAATCAAATGAAATTATGTAAATATGAATCACTTTATGAAATAAAAGAAAGCAATCTGAAATGCTTTATTATTGTATGCTTAATTTTGTAGTCCATTTGATTTTGAAACATTGAATGGAAACTTTTGGAATTTTGATTCCTCTTTTCAAAGCATAATTGTCACTTGATAAATAATGATAAATAAGATGCAATCAACACTTAGCATATGTAGAAATGACTGTATTTTCCACTTTTAAATATAACAGTATTTAATCTAGCTCCACCAATTGAGCTGTAGCAAAAAATTGGTAACACAAGTATTACATGTTTTGCAAGTATTATTCTCCCCATTTGACATTACATAATCTGCTTACAAATTATCAACAACACCTTTCCATTACTCCTCTAAATACTCCACTTTAGGAGCACACACCAATCTATAACAATCTACAATGCCACTACCTACTCCCCCTGAGAGGTAGCCACCAACATCAATCTAGAATAAGGGATAGGTATTGAGATGCACTAGACTGATGTATCATCTTATGCATCTATTTCAAAGGAGGGGCAATAATCGCCAAATTCTCCTAGAGATACTCATAAGTATCCTTAGGAAGTGTCTTCATGAATATGTTAGCAATTTGATCCTTTGTAGGCACATATTCAAGTTTTACTTCATTCTCCACAACCTTATCTCTTAGAAAGTGATATATGATTGAAATATGTTTTGTCCTTTAATGCATCATTGGATTCTTTGAAATATTTATTACACTCATATTATCACAAAAGGTAGAAATAGGCTCATCATTCACCACTCTTATATCCTTCAATTTTTTCCTCATCCATAACACCTGTGTGCAGCAAGATGCTACTGCAATGTACTCAAAATTTGTAGTAGATAAATAAACTAAATCTTGTTTCTTACTTATACATGACATCAATCTACATCCAAGAAAGAATGCACCACCACTTGTACTTTTTCTGTCATCCACTCAACCAACCCATTCTACATATGTGTAAGAACTCAATGTGAAGTTAGTATCCTTTGGATACCACAAGAAATGATCTAGAGTGCCTTTTAGGTATCTGAATATCCTATTTACTACTGCAACATGTGACTCTAGGATATTCTTGAAATTTAGCCAAAAGATAAACCGCATGCATGATATCCAGTCTAGTAATAGTTAGATATAGAAATCCACCAATCATAGATATGTACTTGCTTTGACCAACCTTAGGGGATTCATCATTCTTGCTCAATTTTGCAACAGTAACTATAAGAGTACATACCGGTTTGGAGTCTTCCATTCTAAACTTCTTCAACATTTATTTGACATACTTTGACTATGAAATGAATATACCTTTGTTTTTTTGATTGATTTGTAGCCCAAGGAAGAAATTCATCTCCCCAAACATAGACATCTCAAACTATTTTTGCATCTCTTTTTTAAACTTCTTACGCATAGCTTCATTTCCTCTAAATATTATGTCATCAACATACACTACTACAATTAAGATTTGATATTTTTCAACCTTAAAGTAAAGATTACAATATGTGGTACCTTTATTGAATCCTTCCTACATCAAATACTTGTCCAACCTTGAATACCAAGCTCTGGGAGCTTGCTTCAATCCATACAATGCCTTCTTCAATCTGTATACCATTTTAGGTTTATCTAATAACTAAAATCCTTCTAGTTGTTCCATGTATACTTCTTCCAACTTTCTATTCAAGAAAGTAGACTTCACATCCATTTGATAAACTTTGAAATCCTTATGTGCTGTAAATTCCAAAAACATCTTGATTGCTTCCATTCTAGCCATAGAGAAAATGTCTCCTCAAATTCTATTCCTTCAACTAGTGAGTAGCCCTTACACACAAGCCTTGCCTTGTTCCTTACAATTTATCCATTCTCATTCAGTTTTTTTTTTTTGAACACCCACTTAGATCCAATTATGGTTTTTTTTGCTAGTCTTGGGACAAGTTCCCAAGTTTGATTCTTCTCAATCTTCATAAGTTATTCTTGCAATTATTTCATCCAATGTTCATCTTTACATGCCTCAATCATTTTTTTAGGTTTAATTTTAGAAAGTAGACACAAATTTACCTCTTCTTCAACAACTTTCCTTCTTGTCAACACACCTTTTCTTTTGTCTCCAATGATATGTTCCTCAGAATTATTTCTCTTCATATACTTAGGGGTTCTATGGGTCTTTTCTAAAGCTTCTTCCTCTTCATCCTTTACATCCTATTCCTTAGCCTTTTCTTCTTCTTCTCTATCAACAAGTTCATCTTATTCATATCCATATATCATGACTGTATTCTACAAATCTTCATGAAATTTGTCACTTGCACTCTCAACAATCTTTCTGTTTCTTTTATTGTAGCACTAGTAGGCTTTTCTTTTAGTAGAATATCCAAGGAAGATTCCTTCATCAGACCTTGCATCAAACTTTCCCAAGTTTTCATCATCTCTTCTGAATAGAATTTGCTTCCAAACACTCTAAAGTAATTGACAATAGGGATCCTTCCATACAACAACTCATAGGGATTCTTTGTACTATTTTATTTTTCTTGAACTATATTAAGCATGTAAACAATAGTATGAATTGATTTTCTCCAGTAGAGTTTTGGTAGGTTATCTTATTTCATCATAGTCCTTGCAACTTCTTGAATAGTCTTGTTCTTCCTTTTGACCACTCCATTTTGTTGAGTCCTAGGGGAAGACAAGTGCCTCTTTATGCCATGATTTTCACAAAACATGCTAAATTCATTGGAGGTGAACTCTCCACCTCTATTAGACCTAAAAAATCTGATCTTCAAATCCATTTCTTTCTCAACCATAACCTTAAATGCTTTGAATCTGTCTAGAGATTCACATTTTTCTCTAAGAAGAGCAACCCATGTTATTCTACAATAATCATCAATCAAAAGCATGAAATACTTGCCACCTTGAAGACTACTCACTCTTGTAGGACCATAAAGGTCTATATGCACCAATTCCAACAATCCAATAGAATATTTTTCTTTACCCTTGAAACTTATTCTTGTTTGCTTTTCAAACTGACACTCCTTGCAGATAACATTGATAAGCTTTGTAATCCTTGGTAAATCTCTCATTGCTTGAACTGAACTGATTGTAACTAAGTCATCAAAATTGATGTGACACGCCCTTCTATGCCATAACTATCTTTGATTAATCTGAGTCATAAAACAATGACCATAAACACCCTTGAGATGATAAACATTTCCATTTGTCCTCTTTCAAGTAGAAATCACAGTTCTAGATCCTTTTTTGATGTCACATCTAGATCATCTTGAAACATAAGATTATATCTTTTTCTACACATTTTTCCAACACTCAAAACATTATGCCTTAAACCCTTGACATAGTAAAGATCATTAGTATTATGCTTCCTATCAAAACTAATTGAACCTATTCCACAAATCTTAGCACCTGAATCATCTCCAAATCTAACAAGTCCTCCATCATATTTTTCAAGTTTAGCAAACTTACTCTTGTCTCCAGTCATATGATTTGAGCATCCACTGTCAATGATCCAATAGTTCTTATCTTGTCTAACTGATGTAGAGCAGGGTGATTTAGGTCTTAACTAATCAAGTTTGCAAACACTCTTAAGGGGTAGTTCCTTCACAACTATCTACCTGGCTAGTAGGTGTCCACCAAGCCTTATTTTATCATATCTTTTAGAGAAGGTCTGTGTTGTGCAATTTTCGCACACACGCCCCACTGGAGGCGGGCACCCTCTTTTTTCTTTTGCATCTCTACGTCTTGGCTTGGTCAAATTTTGGTTTTTCTCTTCTTGGGAGGTTATTTTGGGATTAAGTCTAGACTAGGATTGATGAGGACAATATTTTGAGGCTCTAGGGGAAATTTGCCTATCTTGGAATTTGAAAATGGGGATTTTGAAGTGAATTTTCAATGTTATATGTAAATCCCAAAATTTTCCAAAACTAAAAATTTTCTTTTTTGCACCCATGGATAGAGGATGAAAAAATTAGGTAGGGTTGCTTTTTGAATTTTTTGAAAATTCCTTCTAGAAAAAAAGTTATGAGGTTTAGGGGATTTTGACCTTATAGGGATTTTGGGTATTTCTGTCCTTGATGAAAAATCCCGAAATTTCCATGACCCCCTCAAAATCCTGAAATTTCCATTTTTGGAAAATTCCAAGGACCCCTCAAAAACCCGAAATTTTCCCAAAATGGAAAATTTCCAAAAATGGAATTTTTTTCTTGAAATTTTCAAATGTTCCCGAAAATGAAATTCTTGAGATGGATTAAATAAATCAAAAGGGGGACTTGCATATGGATTCATGCCAAAAGGGAAATATGGAAGAGTTCAATTCAAATTTTAAAAGTGGGGCCTGCATCAGAATCTATGCCCAAACTGTCTATAGCTGGAAGGAGTTTCTGGAAGACATGTGAAGCTAACTTCAACATCCAATTAGAATTTTCATTAATGACAAGTTGGCATAATATTGTTTTCTCATTGTTCCATGATGTAACTACTTTTATGCAATTGGATGATGATGTACCATGAGCTCCCAAATTAAATGTAACAACTTGATGTTTCTATAAGTGCAATTGTAGCCATTGGATGAATTAAATCCTGACCATTGATACAAAATGGAATTTTCTATAAAATTTTAGTGCATTCTCATTTGTAAGGGGTGAGACTAGGTTAGAAGAGCTGATTAGAAGCCATAATTGGCCAAGTTAGGAGTTAGATTCAGCAAGATAGTAGTTGTAGGAGAGGAAAGAGACTGGAAATTGTTATGTAATGCTGGAGAAGTTAATGCAATTGGATTGTTGATTTGGCAAGCTTTGTGGTACACTTTGATAGTTTATAGTTTCTTGTTCTTGATTATCAGATGTTAGATGTTAGATTTTAGTTCTTTTGCAATGATGGTGAAATGTTAATGATGTTGATTGATCTTTGGTCCATACTTTTAGGAATTTATTGATTATAATTTGTTGTGTAAAGTTAGTCTAGGCCTTATTTTGTGCTAAGTTCAACTGTGGATGCTTTTTTACATTGCACTAGTTATTGGGTATGTGCATGAATATTCATAGTATGAAAATCTTTAGTTTCCTTAGAATATTGCACCATTTATGCAGAGTTGTGGGCTTGTCCTTGATCAAGTAGAGATTGGTTTTATTGGAGATCTATCCATTTGCAACATTCATCATTATTGTGATTGATCTTAGGAGCTAGTTTAGAGTTGAATCTCTCTTAACCCTTATCTCTTTTGCTATTTATTTTGAATCTGGGTTAGTTTTAGGATTAAAAGCATCACCATATTGTTGCATCTGATGAAAGTATGCTTCCAACATTGTTCATTTGTAAGGCCCCTTGTGATTACTAGCATTTTCACATTTATCACAGAGTTGTTTATGCATTGTCAAGACCTGACATTAGAGACCTTGGGGTTATCTCTTGATGCTTGCTAATAGAGATTTTCCTTTCAAGAGAGATAGGATATTATAATTTTTCTGAGTTGTTGTGCATAAAACACCATCAATGGTCTGCAAGAGACAAAACCTTCACACTTTCAAGCACCCTTTACCCTATTATTCAACATATCTAATTGGTTCCTCATGTTGTTTTGGAAATCTTCTCAAAACTGACCTGCAATGCTTGAATTAGGCCAAATTAGGCCACTTTTACAAAGAAAGTATTCTCAAATCAACTTGCAAACTCCTATACTCTTCACCAACATACTTCCCCGGTCACATAGGGTTAGAATCAATAATTTTTTTCATTAAAACTTCCTAAAAATGTGTTGTCCTATCAAATCTCTATCGAAACTAAGCCTAGCACATACGAATGCTAGACTAGGGCTAGAGAAAAACCTCCACTAACTCCATCACCTTGCCATAAAACTACTAAAATCAAAGAAGGCACATTTAGAAGGTCCATTCCACCAGTTTCTACAATTTTCCTATGGTGGAATGGCCTATTTTTTATATTTTTTATCTCAAAACCCTTGAAACCCTAACCAAACAGAGCACTTGTAGAAATTCACTTCAAACTCCCACCAATCTAAATGAAATTCAACAAAATAGGATTCAAACAAAAGAAGACACCAAGCTCTATCAATTCACATGAGTCTCAAATGTGGAAGTGGTTGTACGGGGCCGTATAGGTTTAGGAAATCCAAGAAACACATAAATTCTCACCAAAAATAGAGTAACTTATTTATTTGATCACTCCAAAAATCATCAAAAACTATGCCTCAAATGCCTTAGAGGTTTTTTAAACACATTCTCTTCAAATTCCAATGGTCCCCAACTAATTTTTGAATGGGTCACCGTTGGTATCCCAATACAAGCCAAAAATTGACAACATTACCATGCACTTTTACATTATTTCTTGACATGTTTTTGAAAAACTTCTAGAAGACCCTACATGACCTTGATTACATTGGTATTGGTCTAATAGACCTTATTTACATCATGAAAAGACACAAAATAAAAACAAGACACCACAATGCATCATCAAACCAAAATTGTCCAAGGTTCTCCTGCACCATACAACCGGAGTGGAAAAGATTTCATTCTCCTAATGAAATGAGTTCATGGAAAAAACTCCATGTTTCTTTATATCCTCCTCTGAGATCCATGTAGCATCTTCATTTGGTAGGCCATGCCATTTGACCAAGTATTCATTGTACACTTTCTTTCTAGTCATCTTGATCTCCCTTGTATCTACTATGCTCTCAAGCTTCATTGGTTGGTTGGGTGGTAGTTCTTTAACCCACTCATCATCTTCAACTCCTGTAGCAACTACATCATCACCTGCATCCATAGTACCCTTAAAAGGATAAAGATCAACAATATTAAATATAAGTGAGATAGCAACTCCAGGAGGGAGTTCTATCTCATAAGCATTTTTCCCAAACTTGTGTACCACCCTGCAAGGACCAATATTTTTCATCATTAGCTTGGTATATTTTCCTTTAGGAAACCTCTCTTTCGTTAGATGTGTAAGCACCATGTCTCCAACCTTGAACTGAACTTCCTTCATTTTCAAATCTGCACTCTTTTTATACCTCTCCACACTTTTCTTCAAGTTCTCCTTGACCTACTCATGTATGTCCTTCATAGCTATGGAAAATTTCTCCCCTACTGCACTCCATTTCTCCATATCCTTTAGATCTCTGATTTCATATATCCCTCGTGGATTCATCCCATATACTACCTCAAATGGACTCCTTCCTATGCTCCAACTGATGGAATCATTGTATGCATATTCTACTTGAGGGAGTATGAGATCCCATGACTGACAATGCTTTTTGGTAAGACACCTTAACAACTTCCCAAGTGACCTATTTACAACCTCATTTTGGCCATTTGTTTATGGATGGTAGGCTAAACTGAATTATAGATTGGTTCTTATCTTTTTCCACAAGTTCCTCCAAAAGTGACCTATGAATTTGGAATCTCTATCAGACACTATGGTCAAAGGAGATCCATGAATCCTTACAATCTCCTTGAAAAAAAAACTAGCTATGTGAGATGCATCATTTGTACTCCTACAAGTAATGAAATAGGCCATCTTGCTAAACCTAATAACATAAATACTGTCATACCCCCTTTGTGTCTTAGGCAGACCCAAAAAAAACTCCATGTTGATTAACTCCCATGGGCCGTTAGGTATAGGAAAAATATGGTATAAACCTACATTGGAGCTTGATCCTTTGGCTCTTTGACATATCCTACAACTCTCTACAAATTTCTTAACATCCACATACATCCTTGGCCAGTAATAGAACCTCTTAACCTGCTATAAAGTTTTATCAAACCCAAAGTGTCCAGTCAAACTACCACAATGCTTCTCCCTTATTAAATTTTCCCTCATGGAAAACTTAGGCACATACAATTGAGCCCCCTTGAATAGAAAACCATCTTGTAACACAAAATTAGAATATTCACTATGAAAAACATCTTGAGACTGACTGCAAACAACAAATGCATCCTTAAAATCATCATCAACATTATACATACCTTTTAGTGTATCTATCCCCACACTTTGGATTTGCTTGCACCATCATAGATCTCCTACTCAAGGAATGAATAACCTTATTTTATTTTCCTTTCTTGTGCTTGATTGTAAATGTGTAGGCCTTCAAATATTCCATCAACTTCATGTGCCTATGACTCAACTTGTCTTGGCTATTCAAAAAGATTAAAGCATGATTATTTGTAAAAATAAAAAACTCCTTTGGTAAGAGATAATGTCTCCATTTCTTGAGTGATTGTACCATTGCATAGAGCTCAAGGTAATATGAGGAATACTTCCTTTTGACATCATTAAATTTCTCACTGAAAAAGGAAACTGATTTCCCCTCTTGGCTCAAAACTGCACCTATGGCAGACTTGCTTGCATCACACTCCACTATGAACACCTTGCCAAAGTTAGGGAGTGTGAGAATAGATTGTTGTGACACTCTTTTATTCAAGTAATCAAAGCTTTAATCTTCCTCAGCTATCCATTGAAACTTATGCATGTTCTCACCTTTGATGGTATCAAGTATGGATGAACAAATATGGCTAAATCTCATGATGAACTTTCTATAGAAGCTAGCCAATCCATGGAAGCTCCTGAATTCTCCAACTGATAATGGTGTTGGTCAACTGAGTATGGACTCTACCTTTGTGGGATCCATCTTCAATGTCCCCTCTAAAATCACAAATCCAAGGTAGACAAGTTAATTCTTCATAAACTTACACTTCTTGATATTGATCATCAATTTATCCTCATTCAATTTTTTCAATACCTTATCTAGGTGCTCCAAATGGTCCTCTTTTGTTTTACTATACACCAGGATATCATCCAAGTATACCACCACAAATTTTCCTATAAAATTCTTTATAAACTCATTCATTAGCCTCATGAATGTACTAGGGGCATTTGATAACCCAAATGGCATCACTAGCCATTCATATAAACCTTCATTGGTCTTAAAAGAAGTCTTTCACTCATCTCCTTCCCTTATTCTGATATGATGGTATCCACTTTTCAAATCAATCTTTGAGAAGTACCTTGCACCTGCTAAACTATCCATCAAGCCCTCCATCCGGGGTGTAGGAAATATGTACCTAATTGTGATTTTGTTTATTGCTCTTGAATTAGTACAAAGCCTCTAATCTCCATCCTTTTTGGGTGCAAATATAGTAGACACAACACAAGGGCTTAAGCTCTCCCTTATCAGCCCTTATTCCAACAAATCTTGAACCTAACTTCTGATCTCATTTTGTTTAGGTGTCATTTTGTATGCTGGTTTGTTAGGCAGACTTGCACCTAGTATAAGATCAATGTGATGAGTCACATCCCTAATTGGAGGCAATGAACTTGGTAACTCCTTCACTCCTATGTCTTCATATTTTTCTAACAAGGCCTGCAGCTCCTTAGGTATCTCCTTATCTTTTTCTTTTGCATTAGAAATAGGCTTACCAACAATGGCATAACCAATTTCGTCCTCCTCTAAATCTTTTAGAAACTCCTTCTCCTTGACTACCATCACACTTGGTCCTTCATGAACAACACCATCATCTTCTTGCAGAGGTGTGAGAGTAAATGACACTCCATCTTTCTTAATGACACACATTCTTGTGTCCATCATGCTTGGTCTTCCTATCAAATTTCTAAGGCCTTCCAAGGAGTAGGTGGCATACATCCATAGGAACAATGTCACATAGAATTTTATCTTTATAGGAACCAATGTTAAACTCCACCCAAACCTGCTCATTTACAAGCACTTGCTGCCCCTTATTGAACCATGAGATCTTGTAGGGTGTTGGATGAGGGTTCCTTTTCATTTTAAGTTTTTTTACCATCTCTAATGACACTATATTATTAGTTGAGCTAGAATCAACTATCACTTTACATATATACCTTTCCCTGAGATTTGCATGTTGTCCAAAACAATGCATTTCTTTGAGGGGGGTCCTTGATGGTTAGCACATTGATTAATGCCCTCCTTATCATTAAGGACTCTCCTACCTCTGGAGCAACATGTAGGGAAGGTGAATTTACACATTCTTCATCCTCCTCTTGCACTAGTTGATTCCTCCTCTCTCCACCATGAGAACTTGCACTTGGTTTATCTAGGTACTTCCAAGTAGGATGTCTAAATTGATTGCATTTGTAACACCTTCTAGAGAAGGTATTAGTCCCTCTTCTTTGTCCATTGAACCTGCCTCTACCACTTGGCCTTCTACCTCTAAAGTTGCCCCTTGTTTCACCACTTGATTCCTAATTTCCACTTTGTTCTCCTTGTCCTCTTTGTGATCTTCTTCCACTAGAGGTTCCTCTACCCCTAAAAATATTTCCTCTGCCCCTTGATTGTTTTTCTTTCCTCCTCTTTATCTTCTCCTTAGCCTTAGTGTCCATTTGAAAACACTCCTATACTTTCCTAGGAGTAGTGAGGCTTATCTCATCTTGGATTGTAGATCTCAAACCATTCAAATATCTTACTACTTTATCCTTTTCATTCTCCATGTGTCTAGACCTTATGGGAAGCTTGTGGAACTCCTCAGTATGTGCTGCCACATCCATTTCTTTTTGTTTTAAATTCTACAGTCTCCTAAACACTTGAATCTCATAGTCTGCAGGAAAGAACCGACTCTATACCTTCCCCACCATCATGTCCCATGAATTGATCTTGGGCTTGCCTTTCCTTACCCTCTCTTCTTGGGTGTAATTCCACCATGTTAATGTTGGTCCCTTCAATTTTTTTTTAGCAAACTTGACCTTCTTGTCTTCAACCACCTCCTTGAATTCAAAATAGTTGTCTAATGAATCTATCCACTCAATCACCTCTTCAACATCCATTTTTTCTCCATAGATAGGTGTCTCCATCTTTACATATTGTGTCTCTCCTTTCATAGCCTTAAGCAATTTTAGACACTTCATTTATTTAGGATCCAACTTCTCATGTGATCCTTCTGGGGGTGCTCACCTTCACCCTCTTCCTCATCTTTAGGGTCGCTCTCCTTTGCAAGACCCTTATCTCTCTTGTCTCTTTTCTCCAATGCTTCCATCTTAGCTTCCATGGCTTCTTGAGACTCTCTTATGGCTCTTAACACCCTAGCAACAACAACTAAACCACCTTTTGGAGGCATCCTATGTGCTTTACCTTGCACTTTCTCTCTTCTTCAAATTCAAATCTTCTTTCCAAATGATCTAAAGCCTAAGTTCTGATACCTCTTGATGCAAATTAGGGTGATTTAGGTCTTAACCAATCAATCCAAACTGGTCTTCAAGTCTGAAAACACTCTTAAGGGGTAGTTTCCTTCACAACTATCCACCTGTCTAGTAGGTGTCCACCAAGCCTTATTTTATCATATCTTTTAGAAAAGGTCTGCAAGAGACAAAACCTTCACACTTTCAGGCACCCTTTACCCTATTATTCAACATATCTAACTGGTTCCTCATGTTGTTTTGGAACAATCTTCTCAAAAATGACCTACAATGCTAGAATTAGGCCAAATTAGGACACTTTTACAAAGGAAGTATTCTCAAATCAACTTGAAAACTCCTAAAATCTTCACCAACAGACTTCCCCAGTCACATAGGGTTAGAATCAACAATTTTTTTCATCAAAACTTCCTAAACATCTACTATCCTATCAAATCTCTATCAAAACTAAGCCTAGCACATACGAATGCTAGACTAGGGCTCGAGAAAAACCTCCAATAACTCCATCACCCTTCCCTAAAACTACCAAAATCAAATAAATCACATCTAGAAGGTCCATTCCACCAGTTTCTATAATTTTCCAATGGTGGAAAGGCCTGTTTTTTACATTTTTTTATCTCAAAACCCTTGAAACCCTAATCAAATAGAGCACTTGCAAAAATTCGTGTCAAACTCCCATGAATCTAAATGAAATTCAACAAAATAGGATTAAAATGAAAGTAGACACCAAACTCTATCAATTCACATGAGTCTCAAATGTGTAAGTTGTTGTACGGAGCCATACAAGTTTAGGAAATCCAAGAAACACATAAATTCTCACCAAAAATAGAGCAACTTCTTTATTTGATCACTCCAAAAATCATCAACAACCATGCCTCAAATTTATTAGAGGATTTTTAAACACATTATCTTCAAATTCCAATGGTCCCCAACTGATTTTTGAATGGGTGACCATTGGTATCCCAATACAAGCCAAAAATTGACAACATTACCATGCACTTTTACATTATTTCTTGACATCTTTTTGACAAACCTCTAGAAGACCCTACATGACCTTGATTACATTCGTATTGTTCTAATAGACCTTATTTATATCATGAAAAGAAACAAAAAAAAAACAAGAAACCACAATGCATCATCAAACCAAAATTGTCCAAGGTGCTCTTGCACCATTAACATGAAAAGTAGATACCATAGAACCTTCAGTCTTATCCTTTCTCTTCGAAGAACTTTCCTTCATGCATCTTTAAGAGTTAGAAAAAAAAAAATCATCTCTTAAAGACATGAACAAGCACTCATCATCATCAACATCTCCACAATCATATTCATCATAAAAAATACTTGCATCTTCTCTAACATAATAACTTTTCTTAACCTTCTTACCTTTGTTCTCCTTGTTTTTGTCATTCACAACTCTATTTGTACATCTTGAAGCATAGTGATCGATTTGTCCACAATTGAAAAATTTGAAAGGTAATTTACCTTTATACTTACCAGTACCTCTTCTCATCCTTCTCACAAAGTTATCCTCCATATCATCAATATATTCCTAATCTGGTTCTTTAGTCTTCTCTATTTTTGTAGCCTTAAATGTAGTCTCAACTTTTGCACCACTGTTAGTACCAAAATATCTCATCTCAAATGTAGTTAAAGATCCATACAATTGATCTCTAGAATACTATTCTAGATTTTGAGATTCGTCAATAGTAGCAACTTTATAACTATAAGCTTTAGTAAGGGTTCTAAGAATTTTCTTTACCACTTTAGATTCTTTAACCTTTCCTCCAAGACCTATGATTGAGCTCACCACTTCATCTACCCTCTGCATATAGCTTGTAATATTTTCATCTTCAGACATCCTCAAGTTCTTAAATGTGGTCTTCAATTTCTACATATTAGCTTGTTTGACCATAATATCTCCATAAATACTTTCCAAATTACCCCAAATTTCTTTAGTAGATTTCATATCCATAACTTTCACTAATTTAGAATTTGCAAGACTACTGAAAAGAACAAACCTTGCTTTACCATTTGTTTCATAGGCATTGATTTCATCACTTGCACTCATTCCATTTGCAAGTATGGTATATTGAGTCTTTAGTGACTTCCATACATCATATCAAAGGTAAACCAAATAGCCTTCCATCTAAATGCCTTCCAGAATGTATAGTCAATACCATCAAACATAGGGATCTCCTTTTTGTTTGCCATCCCAAATCTACCTTAAGAGGTTAAGCTTTTCTCCAAGGAACTTTGATTTGATACCAATTGTTGAATGAACAATACAATTGAGAGGGGGGTGAATTAGTTGTATCTTAGCAAAACATCAAAACCATCATTAACATTCAGATCCACATGCATTCATTAAACAGTTAATTTTTTATGAAGTTTTAACACGAAAAAAAAACAAAAAAAACTAAAACAACTTTAACTCCATGCATAAGGGAACACCAAAATTTATGTGGAAAACCCAATGAGTGAAAAAACATGATAAGGATTAGTTCATGCAATATAAGTAACTGCAAAACCGGTTACAAGGGCTCATAACCAGAATAAGACACATTGTCCAAAAAGGCTCACAACCAAGGCTCACTGCCAGAATAGAAAAATAAGATAGAGAATAAATGTTACACATAGAACATGCTCTCAATGTAATAGAAAATCCACCACAATAGCTCCAACACCTTCTTCTCACTACATCTGGTAATCCAACACTTGAAATTTTATAGTGCTCTAGTCAATTTCTCACCTTATAACTCTACTATTCGCATCATTCTCATCACACACTTCACACTTTCATCTATCTTAACCTCCTTCAACAATTCAACTCATACTTATACCGTACTCAACCTTGAAACCCTTTCCAAGGTCGAAAATGCACCTCAAATGTTCAAATTCAAATTAGGTTGACACCAAAACACTTTCGTGGTAGATAGAAGTGAATGCGGACAACATAAAAACTTAATTGGGACCCAAATTGACAACACTACTTAACCACATGCTATACAAACAATATTTATCCTTCGCATTTAGTGTAAACACCAGGTTGACCATTACCCATGCAAAAACCATTAAAATTTGAAGTACACACTTCCTCGAACCCAAAGATGACTTTCAAACTACACACCACACCTATAGAAAAGCTAGAACAAACCACAAACCACCTAAGATCCAAAAAACTCCTTCAAAACAACTTTCACCTAAAGAATATACTAACCCAGTATACTCAAACAACTTTGACATACATTATTACTTGAAAAGCTATCTTCCAAGCCACCAAACCTCAAATCCTCTTGAATGAGGTAAAATGATAGCACCATCAACACACCTTCAGAATCACAAGACCTAAAGCATAACTATGGAGAAACATGGAGAAAAAAAATTTCTCCCAAGCATAGTCACACACTGGTGAACACACCTTCTATTGTACGACGATCCAACCTACCATCTCTTCAATATATCACCTTTTAACACCTCTCACCAACACATCTAAATCATATAGGAAAATCTTCAACCTAGAAGAAATGTAGAGAAAAACCAATAACATCTCTTTATGACCCAGAACAACACTGCAACACACTGTTTCCTCTTTTTATCAAATTTTCTCAAAATTACTTGGAAACCAAACACCAGAGACTCATCAACAAAATCATCACTACTACATCCATATATAGAAGCTTATCAAAGTAATAATAGAGGTTAACACCAATAGCTTAACTAATGAAAACATAATGCAACAAATCAAAGAAACACCAAATTTTCATCTTCAACACCAATCCCTCTCAACGCATATAGTTGACACTAATGGAAACACAAGCTTGTTGACATCAATGAAAACACCAATATGCACATACTTGCAAAAATTTCACCTTATCCATTATTGTTTCTTGTCTTTTAAGTTTACTAAGTATTCTTCCAATATGAATGTGATGTTCTATGAGATAGGAGGATGAGGATCTTAGCTTAGAAATTATTATACTATCCTAATAGGACTAACTCCAATCTCATAGTTCCCCTCTTGCTTTGGTGTGTATCTTCTCTAAACTTGCCTTCCTTTTGAGTTATTGATATTGATTTTTTAATTTTGTTTATCTCTATTTTCATATTTTTATTTGTACTATTATATTAATATGTTTCTCACTGATTCACTTGTGTTCTTTCCATATTAAATGTTCTTAATGATTAATTCACACATAGTCTATCTTTATCTATCTTTCATGTGTATTTATATGTAATTCCATTATTGACATATACAAACATCTACACTACTACTAGTTCTCCACTTTACTATACTTATCTCCCATTTAGAGCTACTCTCTCACATTTTATGACCCTGTCATTTTTCTTCTCATATATGATGAAGAGCATTTCATCATCTTACACATCTCCCCCTTTTCAAGTCATTTTATCTTTTCTTATTACTACTACTTTATTTATTGCATATGATTATCAATTCTTATCTTGAGAATTATTCATTTTCGCATTACTTGGGGGAAACATTATTGATGCATGGGTTCATCTCCTTATGCATCCCCTATTCTATCTAATATATCACTTTTCCTTGGTGTTATTCCATTTCTTCACTATCCTACTTTACCTTACATTAAAAATATTTTCTCTTTGCTAAGTAATTTAAGAAGGGTATAAATTATATACATATTCTCTATACAATGATCATTATAGCACTCCATTTTTCCTAATCTAACCTTTTTTTACCTTTGGATTGGGAACCATAGCACCACTATTATACCATTTTTACAATGTTTTTAGATTTGGCTTGATCCTTTAGGTGGAAACCACATCAATATTTCAATTTTTTTATTGTTTATTTATTTTGTTGGGCCTTAAAACTTTATTCAGTGATAGAAACATGACCAACCTATCTTTCTTTCCAATCTCTCAAAGATTTTGATATAGATTATTTTTCTTGGTAAGGTGTCATTAGCCCATTTTTATTCTTGGATCATCTAAAGCCTCTCTTTCTTACACATATTCAGTGAGATACTTCAAGGATCTTGTAATTGGTTGGTATATTTTTACAAAATAGCAGGTTAAGGAAATAATATGTGTGTAATTAGATTTCAATTATTTTTTTTTCTAATATTATTATGCTCCTCTATTTATATAGAATCATATTTATCTTAAATAAAAAATTGAATACATTTCTTTTCATGGGTGTATTGAAAGATAAGAACATAGTGGTGTTGAAATGAAGACAACTGAGGGGGGGTGAATCAATTGTAGAAAATAAAACCTTGAAAACCCTCTACAATAATTAGATCGGCATGCATTCATTAAACCCTTATTCTGTTAGTATGATTAAACATAAATGTAGGTAACAAAAACATAAATCACAACACCATACACAAGAGAACACCATATTTATGTGGAAAACCCAATGAGGAAAAACCATGGTGAGGATTAGCTCACAATATAAGTAATTGAAAAAATGGTACAAAAGGGCTCATTGCTAGAATAGGACACACTGTCCAAAAATGCTCATAGCTAGGGATCAATACCATAGAAAGAAATACAAGAAGATAGAAGAAGAATGTTACATAGAGAACACTTCTCAGTGAAACAAGGAATCCACCACAATTTCTCACACACTTTAATAGTCTTGCATGAAAGGTTTTAGATGCCTTCAACTCACTGCCTTAAAGAACCCTAACATTGATATTTTCACTACTCTGCTCAAATTTGCATCACACGCATCACTCACATCAATCTTGCATCTATATTTCTTCTTACTTCTTTCTTTTTTCAACTCACAACAACACCATACATATTTATATCAAACTCAACCTCAAAAAAATTCTCCAATGTCAGCAACTAGTCATTACAATACAAATTCAAAATAGGTTAGCACCTAAACATTCCTGCAGTGGATAGGAATGAAGGAAACCTACATAAATGGGTATGTGTAGGATCATGATGGGCCAAAAAGTGGCGATATGATGGGTATGTGGTGAAAATTTTTTACCCAAAATTGATGAAATGAAAAAGGTTTTAAAAGAAATTCTCAGCTTTCCACCAATATAAATTATGCTTTACTTTGAATTTAATTAATAATTATTATTCATTTTCTATTTGAATTACTAAAGTCTTGATTGATAGGTGATTGAAAAACATCTATAGCTTTCAAATGGTATCACATTTTTTAATCCAAAACATGCATCGCATTCTATGCTTCACATACTATAGGATTAAAAAATGAATTTCATGAAGTTTTGACCAAGTTGAGGTGGTCGACATACAGTTTTATATTTTTAAAAAGTTGTAATAAAAATTCATAATTAATTATTTACTTGGAAAAAATAATAAAAAATATGCATCGATTGGACATGAGTTCTCTACTTATATCTAAAATCTTATAAAAATAATTATCATTTTATTGTGGTTAGGGTGGTTGACACCCACTTCTTATTTTTCCTTGAAATTTAAGTACTTGCATTGAAATTTCAAATTTTCACCAAATAGATTTAAAAAATAAAATAAGCCTAGTAGTTTAGAAACTACATTCAATTTTATACAGATTCTATTCTTACATATTTTTGAAATAATATAGATAACTTATTCAAATTTTTACGGCAAGATGACTAACTCTGATTTTTTTTTTGCCACTTAAGGGCCTATTTTTTCCATGATGATCCTGCACATACCCAAATCCTTAATTAGGACCCAAATAGATTCAAACACACCTCAACATGCTTTCATAAGTTCACATGTGTTAATCACAAGGTTGGACAACACATGTGCCAAACACTATAAACATTAAGTACACGCTTCCTCAAACCAATATGTAACATCTAAACAACATAATTTTCTTTAACACAATCTAGAATAATCGACGAACTACTTAAGATTCATCAAAAACTTCATCCAAGCTCGCATCATACAAATAATTCAACTCAGAACAATTGGTAACCCTTATTTGCATGCTGACAAATGAAACGCACTATGCACTACACCAAATCAAGTAAAAAATTGAACACAAAAAGATACAAGCATTATAAGAAACTTCCCACATCTGCACATGCAAAATCCAAACTGTTGATGGTGTTTTCTACACAGCAACTCAGATAGAATATAATATCCTATCTCACTTAAAAGGTAAATCTCTATCAGTAAGCCTCACGAGATAACCCCAAGGTCTCTAATGTCAAGTCTTGACAATGCATAAACAACTCAGTGATAATGTGAAAATGTTGGTAATCACAATGGGACCTTACTACAAGCAAAATACTAAATCTCAATTTATCAGATCTGACAATATGATGATACTTCAACCCTAAATTTAACCCAATAATCAAAGAAATAGCAAAAGATAAGGGTTTCAAAGATATTTCCAAACTTAATATTAAACCTAAGATTAACAATGCAAATGACCAATACTCAAAATGGACCAATCTCTTAAAATTGATCTCTACTTGACCCAGATAAATCTGCAATCTTATAGAAATAGTGCAATCTTCTAAGGTGTTAGGATTTTAAAATCATGAACATTCATTCAAGCAACCCTATTGCAATTGAAATGAATAAACCTCAACAATCAAACTTAAGCACAATGAATATAAAAGTCCAGGCTAACTTTGCAAAGCAACTAACAATTAGTTGGTTGCGAAAAGTATGGACCAAGGATTGCTGCAACACTTCAAATATCAAACCATAAACATTATTAAATCAAATGTAATCTAAATATTAACCTCCTCAAAGAAATTATAAAGATAGAACGACAAGAACCATGCAAGATAAGAAAAACACAAGTATGGCACCAAATCATAATGCCATTACTTGCATCAAACTATCCACTGTAGTAACAATTCCAACTTTCTGTTACAATATTTGCTTGAGAACAACTACTTGCTAACAATTGCTCTACTTAATTCTCTTTAACTAGCTCTCTATTTGTCTATATCTAAAACTTCTTCTTAACCCTTACAAATGAGGCAAAATTCCCAATTTATAGAACCCCCAAAACATGTTGGCCTAGATAATATTTTACAATAATAACAAGGCCCAACAAGTCAGCGAAGAGAAATTCAAAATAATAAAATATTGTATTAAATGCATTAACTTCATCCAGGTTGGCCTAGGATCTCCAATGTAGCTCAGACCAATGCATGGAAAAATAATAGGGGAGCATAAATCTCAATGTAACCAATCATTAACTGCCTTCCCCTTTGTCCTTATTCCGATCAAGCATTTCATGAACCTTCAAAAGCACACTATCCAAGATGGCCACAGGTGGCAAAGGAAAAACCCTAAGTCGTGTTTCAATTGATGCAATTTCCTCCCTTGACTGTTTTACCAACTTATCCCAATCAACCCTATAGGTTAGGTATTTATCAGTGACAGGAATGTATGTGGCCGCATCATCCAACTAGTGCTCAGAAACAAAATTATCATTAATTGGGCCATAAACATCATGCCACCACTTCCTCAACTGTTCCAAACTTAGATATTTGGGAGCAATCTTTCTTCTCCCTGTCATAATCTCAAAAAAGGAAATGGATCCATTGTACACATCAGCTAGGGTATCATCAATCTATCTCCTCTATTTGTAAATATTTTTCAAAACCTTATGCCTAATTTTTAATGCTTCAAACCACTCCCAAGGCTTAGCAGCTCTGGAGGAAAGAAAAATTTTATCACTTACTAGCTTTTCCCTGGTGTACTCCATGAGAGTTCTGGTTTTCTGTAGCAAAAGATCTGTATCTTCAATATCATGTGCCAACACTTCCTTTAACCAATCAGTTGCCCTAATAGCATCCTTTCCTATCGACAAAATCTCCTTGATGGCCTCATTACCTTTGGTTCACAACCCTTGCAACCAATTTGTAGTGGAAAGAGTGGAAGCTTTCATCTTTTCAAGCTCGGTAATGGTCTCCTGAGGTAAAGGATTTGTAGCAGAAACCGAGGGGTTAATAGACTTTAAGGGCTTCATCAAATCTTCCAAGCATTTCCTGAGGTTCTCATTTTATTTCTTTATCTCCTGCTTGGTCTTTATTTCCTTTCTCAATCTTCCCAAGATGACTACACTAGACCCCTCATAATCTTCAATATCCTGCTCAACGGATGTAGGCCCTAGATTGAAATTCTGAACATTGTAATCCTTTCTAGCCACATCATCTCTATTTTTATCTGAAGCAGGGGTGGCAATGTGAACAACTCTATTATGAGCTTCAACCCTTTCAATCCTTGAAATCGCCCAAGCCTTCCTTTTACCTTTATCTTTTCCAATCTTGGCTAGTAGAGCATTCCAATTTGGGGGACTATCTTCCACAACAACTTGTTTTCTCTTTAGCTCCTTGTCCAACCAACCAGGGACAGTGGATTCCAATTGCACCTCATCCTACTTTTCCTCTTCTTGTTGACCTTTAGGTACTTCCTCACTCAAATTATGTTTCTCAAGAGTCTCATCTATCTTAATTTCCTTTTCTTCAGCTTGTTCTTCTTCTTGTTCAGGTGATGGACCCTTCACTGTTTCCTCTTCTTTTGGAGGTGACTTAACCTCTTTAGTTCCAATAGGTGACTCCACATAAGCCACCAAAGGAGACTACATTACCTTTTCAATTTCTACCTCTGCACTATGGAGATCACCCTCATGAAACTCTTCTCCTTTAGTATCTGGATGATCTTCAACATTTTTGGACTCACCTGGTTTACCTTGAGCCTCATGAGTAGAAGGCACATCATCATGCTGCTCCTCATGAGAAACCACTGGAGGGAGATCTGCCTTAGGCACACTATCCTTAGGAGAAGGAGTTCTATACCTCCTTGTATACACCTTAGCCTTCTCCTCTAAAATTTCAACATTTACCACTGGTGGGGTAACTTCTTCCCCTCCTACCTTCGAGCTTTCCTTCTCTGACAATTTTATGATTCTCCTCCTTTTGGGTATAGGATCATTAGCCTCAGGATTCTTCCCTTTAGTATCTTTCTACTCGGACTTCTTAGTCCTTGTCCTCTTCTTGACCTTTGGCTTTCTCTATTTTTCTGCTTCCTGGGCTTCTGTTTCTTGAACACCTTTTATCTTGATTTTGAAAGGAGAATCCAACTTACCCTTGCCCTTAGGATCCTGCTTGGTAGATTCTTCAAAGGTGGAGTGAGGATCCAAATCTCCCATTAGCACATAGGTGCACTGTACACCATCATTTTCCAACTCCCATAGCTTATTCTTTAGCCACATCCTATTAAATTTGATAACTGGATCCGCCAGTTGTTTTAATTTTGTCTTTTCCTCTTCCAACCAATCCACATCACCAATTGGTATGTCTTTTATGGCCTCATAAGCATGATCCTAGATAAAGTTTCCATCATCATCAGGTTGTTCTAGGATTTCCTTCACATTGTATAGTTGGACTAATTCAACTGGAAGGTGAGAAAACTTCTTCTTCCTGACCTCAAATTCATCACTGTAGTTGGCCTAGTAGTCCTCCAAATCTACCTTATGGCTATACTCTCTGCTAGCCTTCTTTTGGGCTTCCCCTGTGATATCAAACCTAGACCTCTGGGAGTGGAAAGAAAAGCCAAGAGTACTCATTTCTTCTATTGAAGCTTGGGAAGAACCAATGGAAGGACAAGCCTCTCCAGTACCAATCCTCAAGGGGAAGTCTCCACCAAATCTAGTCTTATGTCTGTCCCTCTTGACAATGGTATCAAAGTCACGGATCTGCCTAGTGACCTCCAATAGTAGAATGTGATCGGTAGGGTATCTTGGAAGTCTTTATGGAGCTCTCTGGAAGCCATCAATCCGAATGTAGGAGAAAGTTGGGAACTGAATAAACCATGCCCCATATTTCTTGATGAGTTCTTTTGCTGGATCTAAAATACTGACATGCTCTGCACCTTGAAGCAATCTAGTGAGATGCATGGTGAATGCATCATTCACCCTCGTATAGCTTGAGCTACCTAGATGCAACTGAGGGTAAACCTCATAGATAATATCCTATCCAAAGGTGCCCCTTGTACTCAATCCCTTGTAGGGGTGGAATCTTGCAAGCGTGTAGACCAAATATGAGGTCATTGTGAAGGACTTTGTTTGCAACACATTGGACAACTGTTCTTGAATTACTTCCCTAATGGCCCCTGCCCAATGGTAGTTAATCTTCTCTTGCTCCATCCTCACAATCATATGGCACATCCAATTCTCAAACATGCTAGCATTCTTCAATCCAACCACCTTGCTAAGAAGGGTGATGGCATCATAATACTCCTTAATATTGTTCTAAATAACTGCTTAGGAAGCTTGGAGTAGTGTGACTAAGGCTTCTCTAGCTAGGAATTGATAAACTGTTGTGACTTCATCGTTCTTTCATCGTAGAACTCCTGAGCTGCCTTCATGTTGAATCCCACCACATGAGAGCTATCTGGCATATCAAAAGTTTGAGCAATGGAAACAAGGTTGAGATTTTCTACCACTCTCCCTTGAGGACCAATTATTCTCTGTGTCCTGATCATAGTGCCTGGCACACTCGAGGACCAGCTCATAACATTGCACCATAGAAGGGAAACCAACAACATGTGACAATGTTGATTCCATCATCCTTCTAGCCACCAAAGGAGAATCCTCTGCTGCCATTCTTCCTTTAAATTCCTCATAGTCCCAGAGGCCAACATTTGTATCAGTCACCTCTGACCAGACCGATGTAATCTTACTCTCAGGGATCTTGTTCTTGATATCCATCTTGATCTTTTCTGCATCAGACATTGAAGACCCAGCTACTGCCTTGCTAGATTCGGCCTACAGTCAACATGGAAATCGTAATAAAAACCAAAGGAAAGCGAAGGTTAATCCATAAAACACCATTAGAATAAGCCTCATACAATCAAGATGTTATTAAAACTCATATAAAATTCTCTTGATAAACTTCGGATTTCAGAACCATCCGAGGAATCCAAGCCAGGGGGAATTTCAAGAAATTTTGGGCCAAACGGATTCTAGCGGAATAATCAATAAAACACCTACTAACAATTAAATCTGATCATTATCCATCAATAAACCACATAGGAGATCATAAGATAGCATGAATAAAACATAAAATGAATCATAAATCATTAATAAATCATGATATTCCATATTTCCTTACATTTCACCAAATTTCGGGAAAATCCGCCAAAGATGGATTGTCCCGAAGGTAGAGACACTTTGCAAATCTGAAAAAATAGGGAACCAAGGTCTTCAGGAAAATCTGGAGTCAACGAAAATCTGTGGATAAGGTAAAATTATGAAAGCAATGTAGATTCCAGGAACTCAAAGGAAATCGAGAAAACGACGGAGATCGGGAAAATCCAGGGTTGACGAAAATCCGTGGAGTATATGAAATTCTAAAAATGACAGCGGATTTCGGAAAAACCAAGGAGATCGGGAAAATCTAGGGTTGACAAAAATCCACAGAGTATATGAAATTCCAAAACTGACAGTGGATTTCAGAAAAACCAAGGAGATCAGGAAAATCCACTAGAGACGGATTGTCCCAATGGAACGAAAGATCCTGGATTGACGCTGAAACCCGAATTGTGACACGAAATCGCGATTTCACTCATAACATCAAATTGATCATGAATTTCAAAGATTTAAGCTTAGGGAAAGTTTGATATAGGCTTTCTATGGAT
The DNA here is from genome assembly GCA_007258455.2 of Sequoia sempervirens. Taxonomy (NCBI): domain Eukaryota; kingdom Viridiplantae; phylum Streptophyta; class Pinopsida; order Cupressales; family Cupressaceae; genus Sequoia; species Sequoia sempervirens. The sequence goes on along the minus strand of VDFB02105785.1, from coordinate 254,299,316 downwards.
TCCCTTTGCATTCTAAGCCAATTCAAGAACATCCTAAAGATAAATGGCGATGCCCTAAGTTAAATCCCACAGATCTGCCATTAAAGCACAGACTGCCAAAGCCCTACTAGGGAAAACTCACGACCTCTTGAGCATGACCCCTCTCAATGCAAAGGAATAGATGAGCTCAGGGCTCACTTGGAAGACCATAAACCAGACAATGCTACGCAACCCTAGTCATGAAAAATGTTCAAATAATGCAAAGAATTAAACCCAAATAAGCTTTATAACTTCAAAGCGCTATCTATAATCATCAATTAGAAGCAAGGCAATTGAAAACATACCATTGTGAAATGAAAATTGATCTTAGAAACAACAAATGCAAAGTTCAATGGCATCCACAAAGAACAGCGACAGGAAAGCACCAAGGAAATCACCAGCAAATTCATAATTCACAAACTCAACGCCTCAAATCCAAATCCAGCACTCATAAGAATGCACTCCTCAGCTCAAATGACAGAAAGCAATAAGCATAATAGCATAATAATCATTTGAAATCACATAAATACATTGCTTTCCAAAGGTACAGATGATATAAATGCAATCGACAAGACAGTCAGAGAACCCAGAAATGCGACAATAGGACAGAATCCAGAAAAATCTGGCCCATGTGGAAATCCGTGAAGACCAAAAATCTTCAAATGACAGCGTACATCCGAAGTTTGAACAGGATCCAGGAACATGCGGATGAAGTGGAAAGTCCTGAACTTCAGCGAAAACCCAAACTCAACTCAAAACCAAAGATCTTCAATGAATAACTCAGGGGAGACACTTAGGCAATCAAAATAAACATTTTAGCACATGCCAAAGTAAGATAAAACCTCAAAAAGAAAGGGTCAAGAAACCAAAACCAAAGCAAAAGAGGGTCCCTGCTTTCAGCGGCGTGTGTGTGTGACAACTGCACAACAAATGGCGACTTCCGCTGGGAAAATGCTCAAGAGCATTTGATGATGAACAAGAATCAAGAACCCAGAATCTCTAGTTTCAATCTCACCATCAAACAAACAAGTTAGAATGCAAATATTTAAAGAATTAGAACCAAAGGATGGACTGAACCTTTCATAAACTGAAAATCCAAGTGTGTGCATATGAGTTCATTTCCCTCCTTAAGCTACTGCAGAAACCAAGCTCAGTCAAGTCAAACTACGTAAGGATTCTAAATTCAAAAGCAACCTGGATAGGGCCTCGCTACCAGTCAGGCGTCTATAGCCCCGACGAGGTTATCATTGTGACTCTCCTGAACATAGCTCTATTGCCAGTCGGGCGTTTATAGCCCCAATAGAGATATTCAGATACCTCTGATAAGTTGAATTCATTCTTTTGATTTTTTTTTTCTGTGTCACTTTCATGTCAACCTGTGAACAATGAAGTTCACACTCAGGGCTGAGAACCATAGTGGCGTTGAAGCAGAAATATGATTTTTCACCTGACAAAACTTCACAAGGATTCCTATAGTAACATCAAGATTCTTAAGATATATGAGAGATATAAGATTTCAGAATACTTCAAATTCAAATCAAAACCAGTGACCTAACATCAATAAATCAAACATTGGGACTGCTAGAAATAGCAAAGCCATCAACCATCCTTTCAAGATATAAGACTAAAGTCCTCCAATGAAACACTTAGAAAAATTCTAGATAATGATATATTTTCCATGCAGGTGCAACACATCCAGGCGAAAACAGAGAAACCTCGAAAGCAAGAGCAAAGAAAGAAAAGAAAAACAAAACAAAGCAAACCTACACTAACCAAAACAAACAAAAGAAAATCAGAAAGGGAAACCTAATCTAACTATATAAGAGACAAGAGCTGAAAACAGCTCAAGACTGAAAATAATGCTTTAGATACTGCCCATTAACAGGCGGTGGGATATCCTCTCCAGTGAGAGTTTTCAAATGGAAAGCATTATCTCCCAGAATTTTTGAAATCTGGTAAGGACCAAGCCAAAGTTTATCAAATTTTCCATGCTCCCCCTTACGATCATGGGCTTTATCCCAATAAAGAACCAAGTCAGAAATCCTAAAAGCTTTAACCTTGGCTCTTTTATCAAACCATCTCTTGACTACCTCCTGATGTTTAGCAAAGTTTTCCAGGGCTTCGTCTCTCTTTTCCTCAAGGTGAAATAATTCAATAAGTTTGGCCTCAAGTTTATCTTCCTCATCATAATATTCATTAATGAACTGTAAGGTGGGGATCTTTAACTGAATGGGAAATACAGGCTCTAATCCATAAACCAAGTGATAGGGTGATATTCCTATGGAAGTCTTATGTCTAGTGCAATCTTCCCAAAGAGAAAATCTAAGTTGGGTGTGCCAATCCTTGGGATTTCTTTCTAATAGTTTGTGGATAATAGTCAAAATATTTTTGTTGGATGACTCAGCTAACCCATTACCCTAAGGGTAATAGTTGGATGCAAACTTAATGATAATTCTATGGTCAAAATCCCAATTAGAAAATTTCAACAATGAAAATGCAAGACCATTATCACAAACCACAGACATAGGACATCCAAAATGATTAATGATACCTGCTTCGATGAAGTTAATAACTACCTCTGAAGTACATTGCTTGCAAGTGAGGGCCTCAGTCCATCTTGTAAAATAATCAGTGATGGTAAGGATATACCTGTGTCTTGTAGAGGAAGGCGGATTGATGGGACCTATGAAGTCCATTCCCCATTGTGCAATAGGTTTTACCTCGAAGTGGGAGTGCTGCATACTTCCCTCTGGTTGCCATAGTCTAACACACATGACAAGTTCTGATGTGGTTATGTGTATCCTTAAATAGTGTAGGCCAATAGCAACTAGCTCTTAGAATCTGGTTTGTTGTAGAAGGGGCTGATCCATGGCCTGCACCATATTTGTCATGAAACTCCAAGATCACTCTTTCAGATTCTATCTTTCCTTGGCACCTCAAATAAACACCCTCATGATTTTTCTTATACAGGAAAACTCCTTTCAACATGAAACTGTCACTCTTTAAGCATAATTCCCTTCTTTGTACTGAATTAAGGTGATTAGGGCATCTCTGAGTCAGGAGATAATGAACAATATCATCATACCACTCTCCAAGAGAAACATCCTTTAAATTATAACTCTGAGCTGTAAGATCAGGGCCTGTTTCCGCCATTGTGTAATCCCTTTCCCTCTTACCAGCTTCATGGGTTGAATTTCCATATCATACTCTTGTGACATAGTTACCCACTTGGCTCTGCATTCTCCAAACTCATTCTGCATCAATAACAGCTTAACTGCAAGATCAAGAACTATTGCAAAGATTTTGTTCCTGAGGATGTAATGTCTGAATTTCTTTACAGCTCTGACTAAGGCATAGAACTACTTTTCCACACTTGGATATCTCAGCTCTGCATCCTTCAATGGTGCACTCATGAATGCTATGGGATGCTCATTTCCTTGATCTGACTTTTGGGTTAACATAGCGGCACAGGAATGATCAGAGGCAAACAAATATATATAGAATGGCTTAGCATAGTCTGGACTTACCAAAATAGGAGCTTCAACAATAGCCCTTTTTATCTCTGCAAATGCTTTTTTTTCTTCTACATTCCATTCAACTTTGGCCTCCTACTTTAACATTGCATTTAGGGGCTTGACTATTTCTATGAACCTAGTGATAAACTTCCTCACAAAGTTGATCTTACCAAAGAATGATTTCATTTATTTCTTGCTGGCAGGTGGTGGAATCTTAAGAATGGCTTCTATGTGTTCTAGATCAATTGCAATTCCTTTCTTAGAGAGAACATGCCCTAACAATCTACCTTTTGTGACTCCAAAGATGCGTTTCTTTGGATTGAGTGATACACCAAACTCTCTACATTTCTAAAAAACTTTGCACAAATCTGAGATATGATCACCTCTCTTAGAAAAAACTGTCAGATCATCCATATAAATGATTATGAACTTACCAATTATGTCTTTAAAGGTAATTTCCATGGCTCTTTGGAATGTGGCTCCAACATTAATCAAGCCAAAAGGCATCCTCCAGTAGGAAAAAGTGCCCCACTTGGTGGTGAAAGTAGTCTTGTGCCTGTCCTCATACTGCACCATGACCTGGTTGTATCTTGAATAACCATCCAAGAAGAACATCATCTGAGATCCATTGACAATCTGGAGCACTTCATCCAATGAGGGTACTAGATAATTATCCATCTCTGATGCTCTGTTTAGATTTACTAAATCCACACATAGCTTGATTTCACCATTTTTCTTTTGTACTAGAACCAGATTTGCAACCCAAGTAGAGTGTCTGACTAGAAATATTATTCTTGCATACAACAGTTTCTGCACCTCCTTATGTATTATGGGTTCCAGTAAAGCATTGATGGGCCTTTTCCTCTATCTGAAAGGCTTTACTCCTAGATTGAGAGGAATAGTATGGGTTATGATTAATGTATCATAAGTCTTTAAGTCTTCATAACTCCAGGCTATCACATCTAGATATCTATGTAGTGCATCGATGATACCTTTCCTTTCTTCAAGAGTGCATACTTTACCAATAAAGAAATATTTGACATCCTCCTGAGATCCCATATTATATTTGTCACACTTTTCACTAATAGACTCTTTCTTGATATCCTGTTCTTGATCTCTGACATTGTCTAGATCAAAGATCTTCTCTAATTGCACCATTCCCCTTGGAATTGTGTTGGTCTTCAGGTTAATTACCCCTTCCAAGTCCATCTCAGCTTCTTGAAGTTTAGTTTCATCAATGATTTGAGAAGAAAATACATATGTACTAGTAATAAAATATAAGATATGCTTGTCATCTTCAAATACCTGGAAGTTGGTGATATTATTAGGTACTGAGGGTACTAGGGTCAGCTCCATAGTAAACTTATTTAGTCTGGAAAGAGACAGAGGATGCAAGGTACTAGCCACCTGAGCAAGAGAATCAGTTGTCTGGTTCTTATTTTGTGGAATCAACTGAATGTTGAAGGCATCAAATCCTTCAATGAGGTCCCATACTCTATGTCTATAGTTGGTCATTCTCTTGTCATGACAAGAGTATTGTCTCCTAACTTCCTTGACTACTAACTCCGAATCTCCAAAAACTTGCAAGATCTTAACTTTTTTCTTCAATGCCATTAATAGTCCATGCACCAACGCTTCATATTCTGCTACATTATTCGTACAGCGGAATTGAAGTCTATGAGCAGCAAAAAATGTCTTACCTCTTGGGCTAATTAGCTTGAAACCTGCCCTAGCTCCATTCTTTGATTTGGACCCATCGAATCTTAAAGTCTAACAACCAGTAACTGCAAACTTTATTGCCTTTTCACTTGCACTGTTACTACTGGATGGCTCTTCAAAAGGCATTACTCTTTTCCCTTTGGGATCTCCCTGAACATTTCGGCTATCAATTTTGGCTGCAGGAGTGGGGTTGATACATTTTTGTATTTGTTCCACTGTAGCCTGGTATAAGCAATAGTCCAATTCTAAATGAGAGGCATTATGTACCCTGCACCAATTGGGAAAAAGTAGTTCTCCAAAGTTCAACCTTCTTCCCAACTGAACTTGATCTTGAATGCACTTCTGAATGAACTCTTGAAAATTATCTAGCAAACCAAGCTGACCATCTTCTAGATCATTATCATTTTCATCTGGTTCGATCAGGACTTCAGTACCACTAGAATCTGCTATAAGGTCAATAGGTGCTGTGTGGAACATAAGAACTTCCTCCATATCTGGCTCCTCAAGAGGGGCTGTGAAGATATAGTTACCCATACTTACTTCTAATACTAGAATTTCAGTAGAAGTTTTCTGATATTCTGTAATCATGTACTTCATTCTAGGTTCTCTTTCAATTCTAATCTAGTTTGGCACTCCCTTCCAGGGAAGCCACATATGGGAGTGGTCAATTGAAACATACCCATTCAAGGCCCTGGTAAAGTATCTTCCCAAGATTAGGCCATAAGTGTCAGATATGTTAGCCACTTGTATATTGATAACCTGTTGAATCCTAGGATCAGAAGCAATCTGTATATGAATCATATTTAACTCTCCTACAACATTGACTTCAGTCATATCCAATCATGTGACTTTCTTTTGCGAGTCAGCAGGAATAATACCCATAGCTCTACATACGCCGAAAGGCATAATGTTGGTTGAAGCACCAGAATCCAGCAAACAATTATGCAAATTCTTACCGAATATTCGAATAGAAATCAAGAATGGAGGTGTGTTTGTTTTCCCTTGAAATAGAGTTAAGGGATTATCTACTTGAGCAACTTGAGATTTGTCCTTCTCTTTCCCAGCATCTCCAGGGGGCATATGGATGTGATTATGAGTCTGATTGTGCCTTCCTACTAATTGAGAACTAGATGCTCTATTGACACTCGCTAACTGATTTATCTTGTAACATTGAATTTGCATTATAAGACCCTAGGACTGCATTCCTAATGGTTGGAACTCTTAGTAGGGTGATCCCATAATAGTGGTTTACAATTTTTGGCCAAACTGGACACTGAAATTATTATTTTTAACTAAATCTTCACATTCGGGCACCTATAACAGCTAAACTGTGAGGAATTTGAAGATGGTGTAAACTAGAGTCTCATCAAATTTTGTCTGTAGATTCTAAAAATATTTTTTTCAAAATTTTTGGAATCAAATTGCACTTCTTTTTCCATCTCCCACCAAAATTGATTTTTTTTAGAAAACAACATTTTTAAAAAGTGACGCAAACCGTATAACACATAAATTTTTTTCCATGAAGGATAAAATTCTAATTCTTTCAAATTTAGATTTGTAACTTTGATAGCTAGTGCTTCCACTTGGTTAGATAGTTTTTTATTGAATATTTTTTCCTTAATCAAGTTTCAAAGTCAAACGAATTATAATTCAGACACAGCGCGACCGTATAACACATAACTTTTTTTTGTATATGTCAAAATTTTATTTTATTTTTTTTGTTGGATCAAGGACTTCAATATCTGGTGCACTCATATTTTTCAAATTTTTTTTTTGATAATCTTCTATTTTTCTACATGTGAAGAACAAATAAATTCATTTTCGATGAAAAACCTATTTTTAATAAAACTTAAAAAACAAATACATAACAAAACCAAAACATATTAAAATTATATCAATTGGATAGCTTGTTCTGGGGAATACCATAATCATTTGAAATAAATTTTAAATGAATTCATTTGATCCCCCAAAATCTAAATCAAAAGTGTTTTTTTATCAGCATTTTGATAGGTGTAAAGGAGACGCATTTATAGGTATGGTTTAAAACTAGCGAGGTTCTATCCAAGGGGGTTTGATCTAAGGTGATTTGATCAAACCCTCTTCAATTGGAATCCTTAAAATGGAACTTTTTAAGGCTTAAATCATTATATTTTCTAAAAATATTTGATTTCAGCTAAAATTCGTTCCTCTCAGGAATTGTAAACCACTATTATGACAGCACCCAGTAACTCATATGCGGATAGAATTACCTTTAATTTTCTAAGTTCTTCAGCAACATACAGGGCCAATTGTTCCTCACTCAAATCAGCAGGGGTCTCCCTTGGATATTCGATCACCCTGTCTTTGTTTGTGTTAGGATTTCTCCCTTTTGGTATATCAGTGTGTCCTAGATCTTGAGATAAATATTGCTTGGACACCTAAGGTAGTGATGGATTATTGCTAGCATTAGGATTTGGGGGCATGTTGAATTTTTTTGATGGAATGGATGCAGTGAAGGGGCCTCCAGCCTATGGGCGTCTATATGCTAATTCTCCCAAGTCATACTTCTTGACAGGTCTCTGGAAGGTCTGCACTTCTTCAACATAAGCCTCTTCCTCATCTCTAAGACCATTATCATTCACTGGAATCTCATCAAATAACTGTGTCATTTCATCCCCATTACATACCTGGTCTGCCTCCTCCTCCAACTGGTCAGATTCCTCTTCAGGTGCATTCTCCTTACTTTGTGGAAAAGGAGCATGATTCAACACCAATACTAGTGAATCGTAAGGATTAGATGGTACTATTTCCTGACTACCTGCATTGTTCTCTACTTCCTACTGAAAGATTAAGGCTGTTGTTTGGAATTCTTGACAATCTAACTTAGAATGCTAACTTGTTTTGTGGAGCCTACACCATCCTGACAAAGTAGCCTCAGCTAGATATGCACTGCTAGGAGGCTTTTCTTGATTAACTGGCTGATTGATAGACTTATTGACAGGTTGATTGACTAGTTGATCTAGTGGAGTGGGGACTCCTCCATTGTTGGGCCCTGTGTTCCAAGTCTTGTTTTGTCCTGATGGATGCCTCCTATCGAACCCTTGTCTGCCACCTTGTACTCTGTCAAAATTCTGGCCCGAGGATTGCCCTTTATCATAGTTCTGTCTTCTATCATTATTATACCCTCTATTGTTATTAAATCCCCTGTCATTGTTGTAACCTCTTTCCTGGTTATATCCTCTTTTGTTATTGTATCCTCTTTCATGACGTTGCCCTCTATCAAAGTGTTGTCCTTGTGGATTCTCTCTGTTCTGATTGGACTGCATATTTCTCTGAGCAACTTGCAACTGACTGTTTTGGTTCCTCAAGTAAGTCACCTCCATATTCAGCTTCTTTATTTTTTTAGATAATTCATCCAGTCTCTCCTTGTCAGGATTACTATATGGAGGCTGATTCACATTATTTTGGGAATATCCTACTACAACATTGGCATTCAACGATTGATTCAAAACTTCATAATTTTGTTGGTATGAAGGATAGCTACCCTGAGGCTGAGTATGTAGAGGTTGATTCACATTTTGCTGAGGGTAACTAATTGTGGATAATACTTGTCCCACATGAGGTCCTAGATGAGGGACCAGAGGAAACTAAGGTACTGGATTCATGATTGGAGTATGGTTTGCCAGAGCCTGGTTAAGAGCTGGAACTTGTCTAGGGTGAGCAACGAGTCCTAACAAGGGTAAAGGCACAGACAGATGTTTCCTTAGATTAGAGCTAACTTTCACAGCCTCTGCATATGCGTCAAGTAGACTAGCAGGAGGGTTATTACTCCATTTCATAAAGGTAGTTGTCAAACTATCAAGTCTCTCATAATAAACTTCTAGGGCAGTAGGCTCATCAACAACATAGGGGGCTTGTAGTCTGGTATAAGCATGATGAAACCTATTGTTGAAAGACCCTATAAGCTCATTGACCTCCCTTTTAACATTAGTGAACTGATGGTAGAGCTCATTGGAACAAATGGGAATTCGAAACTTCTACAAAAAGGCAGCCTCTAGCTTAGTCCAATGCTTGATAGACCCAACAGGAAAATGGTTGTACCAATAGAATGCATCTTCTCCCAATGAATAAGGAAATAATCTACATGCTACATCCTCATGGTTTATCCCTCTATCCTTAAGGCCAGTCTAAAAGATTCAGATGTGCTCCTCAGTGATTCTATTGGGATCATTGACATGGAATTTTGAACAAAAGTGTTCAGGGTTTTTGGGCATAACATTGTACATGACAAAACTTAATGGAGATGGGTTGGTTGCCAGGAAATCCATTGGTGGAGGTGGGGGTGGTAATGGCTGATTTATGACTGGCTGAGGTTGTGGACTGGGAATGCCCTCAGACCCAGATGAACCTAATGAAGATGGGGATGATGGAGATGAGGGAGGTGGAAGGGATGATGATGATTCTCCCCTTTTGTTGGTCCTTCTAGACCTAGTAGGGTTTGGTAATTCCTAAAATTATTCCTCTCCTAGAGAAAATCTTGTTCTTCTTCTAAATCTCTCAGGAGAGATGACATTCAAAAATTGATCTAGCTTGCTTATTCAGGCTCTCCTTCTAGCACCAATCTGTTGATGGTGTTTTCTGCACAACAATAATTCAAACATAATATAATATCATATCTCACTTGAAAGGTAAATCTCTATCATAAAGCCTCAAGAGATAACTCCAAGGTCTCTAATGTCAGGTCTTGACAATGCATAAACAACTCAGTGATAATGTGAAAATGTTGGTAATCACAATGGAACCTTACTACAAGCAAAATACTAAATCTCAATTTATCAGATCTGACAATATGATGATATTTCAATCCTAAATTTAACCCAATAATCAAAGAAATAACAAAAGATAAGGGTTTCAAATAGATTTCCAAACTTAATATTAAACCTAAGATTAACAATGCAAATGACCAATACTTGAAATGGACCAATCCCTTAAAACTGATCTGTACTTGACCCAGATAAATCTGTAATCTTATAGAAATAGTGCAATCTTCTAAGGTGTTAGGATTTTAAAATCATGAACATTAATTCAAACAACCCTATTGCAATCGAAATGAATAAACCTCCACAATCAAACATAAGCACAATGAATATAAAAATCCAGGCTAACTTTGCAAAGAAACTAACAATCAGTTGGTTGCGAAAAGTATGGACCAAGGATTGCTGTAACACTTCAAATATCAAACCATAAACATTATTAAATCAAATGTAATCTAAATATCAACCTCCTCAAAGCAATTCTAAAGATAAAACGACAAGAACCATGCAAGATAAGAAAAACACAAGTATGGCATCAAATCACAATGTCATTACTTGCATCAAATTATCCACTATAGCAACAATTCCAGCTTTCTGTTACAATATTTGCTTGAGAACAACTACATGCTAACACTTGCTCTACTTAGTTCGCTCTAACTAGCTCTCTTTTTGTCTATATCTAAATCTTCTTCTTAACCCTTACAAATGAGGCAAAATTCCCAATTTATAGAACCCCCAAAACATGTTGGCCTAGATAAGATTTTACAATAATAACAAGGCCCAACAAGTCGGCGAAGAGAAATTCAAAATAATAAAATATGTATTAAATGCATGAACTTCATCCAGGTTGGCCTAGGATCTCCAATGTAGCTCGGACCAATGCATGGAAAAATAATAGGGAAGCACAAGTCTCAATGTAGCCAATCATTAACTGCCTTCCCCTTTGTCCTTATTTTGATCTAGCATTTCATGAACCTTCAAAAGCACACTATCCAAGTTAGCCATAGGGCAAAGGAAAAACCCTAAGTTATGTTTCAATTGATGCAATTTCCTCCCTTGATTGTTTTACCAACTTATCCCAATCAACCCTATAGGTTAGGTATTTATCAATGACAGCAATGTATGTGGCCGCATCATCCAACTGGTGCTCAGAATTGGAATTATCATTAATTGGGGCATAAACATCATTCCACCACTTCCTCAACTATTCCAAACTTAAATATTTGGGAGCAATCTTCCTTCTCCCTATCATAATCTCAAAAAGGCAATGGAGCCATTGTACACACCAGCTAGGGTATCATCAATCTACATCCTCTATTTGTAAATATTTTTGAAAAAATTCTGCCTAATTTGTAATGCTTCAAACCACTCCCAAGGCTCAGCAGCTCTCGAGGAAGGAAGAATTTTATCACTTACTAGCTTTTCCTTGGTGTACTCTATGATAGTTCTGGTTTTCTGCAACAAAAGATCTGTATCTTTCCTATCCTATGCCAACACTACCTTTAACCAATCAGTTTCCCTAATAGCATCCTTTCCAGTCAAAAAAATCTCCTTGATGGCTTCATTACCTTTGGTTCGCACCCCTTGCAACCAATTTGCAGTGGCAAGAGTGGAAGCTTTCATATTTTCAAGCTCGGTAATGGTCTCCTAAGGAAAAGGCTTTGCAGTAGAAACAGAGGGGTTAATAGACTGTAAGGGCTTCATCAAATCTTCCAAGTATTTCATGAGATTCTCATTTTCTTTCTTTAGCTCCTGCTTGGTCTTTATTTCCTTTCTCAATCTGCCCAAGATGACTGTACTAGACCCCTCATAATCCTCAATCCTGCTCAATAGATGTAGGCCCTAGATTGAACGTCTGATCATTGTAATCCTTTCTAGCCACATCATCTCTATTTTTATCTAAAGTAGGGGTGGCAATGTGAACAACTCTGTTATGAGCTTCATCCCTTTCAATCCTCTAAATCACCCTAGCCTTTCTTTTACCTTTATCTTTTCCAATCTTGGCTAGTAGAGCATCCCAATTTGGTGGACTATCTTCCACAACAACTTGTTTTCTCTTTATCTCCTTGTCCAACCAACCAGGGATAGTGGATTCCAATTGCACCTCAGCCTATTTTTTCTCTTCTTGTTGACCTTTAGGTGCTTCCTCACTCAAATTCTATTTCTCTGGAGTCTCATCTGTCTTTCTTTCCTTTTCTTCAGCTTGTTCTTCTTCTTGTTCAGGTGATGGACCCTTCACTATTTCCTCTTCTTTTGGAGGTGACTTTGCATAAGCCACCAAAGGATACCACATTACCTTTTCAATTTCTCCCTCTGTACTATTGAGATCACCCTCATGAAACTCTTCTCCTTCAGTATCTGGATGATCTTCAACATTTTCTGACTCACCTGGTTTACCTTGAGCCTCATGAGTAGAAGGCACATCATCATGTTGCTCCTCATGAGAAACCACTGGAGGGAGATCTTACTTAGGCACACTATCCTTTGGAGAAGAAGTCCTAGACCTCCTTGTATACACCTTAGCCTTCTCCTTTGAACTTTCAACATTTACCACTGGTGGGGTAACTTCTTCCCCTCCTACCTTGGAGCTTGCCTTCTCTGAAAATTTTATCATTCTCCTCCTTTTGGGTACAGGATCATCAGCCTCAGGATTCTGCCCTTCAGTATCTTTCTGCTCAAACTTATTAGTCCTTGTCCTCTTCTTGGCCTTTGGCGTTCTCTATTTTTCTGCTTCCTGGGCTTCTATTTCTTGAACACCTTTTATCTTTATTTTGAAAGGAGAATCCAACTTACCCTTGCCCTTAGGATCTTGCTCAGTAGATTCTTCAGAGGTGGAGTGAGGATCCAAATCTCCCATTAGCACATAGGTGCACTGTACACCATCATTTTCCAACTCCCATAGCTTATGCTTTAGCCACATCCTAGTAAATTTGATAACTGGATCCACCAGTTGTTTTAATTCTATCTTTTCCTCTTCCAACCAATCCACATCACCAATTGGTCTATCTTTTATGGCCTCATAAGCATGATCCTAGATCAAGTTTCCATCATCGTCAAGTTGGTCTGGGATTGCCTTCACATTGTATAGTCAGATTGATTCAACTGGAAGGTGAGAAAACTTCTTCTTGCTGACCTCAAATTCATCACTGCAGTTGGCCCAGTAGTCCTCCAAATCTACCTTATGGCTATACTCTCTGCTGGCCTTCTTTTGGGCTTCCCCTGTAATATCAAACCTGGACCTCTTGGAGTGGAAATACAAGCCAAGAGTACTCATTTCTTCTTCTGAAGCTTGGGCAGAACCAATGGAAGGAAAAGCCTCTCTAGTACCAATCCTCAAGGGGAAGTGTCCACCAAATCCAGTCTGATGCATGTCCCTCTTGACAATGGCATCAAAGTCACGGATCTGCCTAGTGACCTCCAACAGTAGAATGTGATCAGTAGGGTATCTTGGAAGTCTTTATGGACCTCTCTAGCAACCATCAATCTGAATGTAGGAGAAAGTTGGGAACTGAATAAACCATGCCCCATATTTCTTGATGAGTTCTTTTGCTGGATCTTAAATCCTGACATGCTCTGCACCTTGAAGCAATCTAGTGATATGCATGGTGAATGCATCATTCACCCTCGTATAGCTCAAGCTTCCTAGATGCAACTGAGGGTAAACCTCATAGATAATATCCTATCCAGAGGTGCCCCTTGTAGGGGTGGAATCTTGCAAGCGTGTAGACCAAATATGAGGTCATTGTGAAGGACTTTGTTTGCAACACATTGGAAAATTGTTCATGAATTACTTCGCTAATGACCCCTACCCAATGGTAGTTAATCTTCTCTTGCTCCATCCTCAGAATGACATGGCACATCCAATTCTCAAACATGCTAGCATTCTTCAATCCAACCACCCTGCTGAGAAGGGTGATGGCATCATAATACTCCTTAAACTTTGCTCTGAATAACTGCTTAGTCAACTTGGAGTAGTGTGACTTAGGCTTCTCCAGCTAGGAATTGATAAACTATTGTGACTTCACAGTTTGTTCATCATAGAACTCTTGAGCTACCTTCATGTTGAATCCCACCACATGAGACCTATCTGGCATATCGAAAGTTTGAGCAATGGAAACAAGGTTGAGATTTTCTACCACTCTCCATTGAGGACCAATTATTCTCTGTGTGTCCTGATCATAGTGTCTAGCACACTCGAGGACTAGCTCATAACACTACACCGTAGAAGGGAAAATAGCAACATGTGACAATCTTGATTCCATCATCCTTCTAGCCACCAAAGGAGAATCCTCTGCTGCCATTCTTCCTTTAAATTCCTCATAGTCCCAGAGGCCAACATTTGTATTAGTCACCTATGACCATACCGATGTAATCTTACTCTCAGGGATCTTGCTCCTGATATCCATCTTGATCTTTTCTGCATCGGACATTGAAGACCCAATTGCTGCCTTGCTAGATTCTACCTGCACTCAACATGGAAATCATAATAAAAACCATAGGAAAGGGAAGGTTAATCCATAAAACACCATTAGAATAAGCCTCATACAATAAATATGTTATTAAAACTCATATAAAATGCTCTTGATAAACTTCGGGTTTTTGAACCATCCAGGGAATCCAAGCCAGGGGGAATTTCGGGAAATTCTGGGCCAGACAGATTCCAGCGGAATAATCAATAAAACACCTACTAACAATTAAATCTGATCATTATCCATCAATAAACCACATAGGAGATCATAAGATAGCATGAATAAAACATAAAATACATCACAAATCATTAATAAATCATGCTATTCCATATTTCCTTACATTTCACCAAATTTTGGGAAAATCCGCCAGAGATGGATTGTCCCAAAGGCAGAGACACTTTGCAAATCTGGAAAAATAGGGAACCAAGGACTTCGAGAAAATCTAGAGTCAATGAAAATCTGTGGATAAGGTAAAATTCTAAAAGCAATGCAGATTCTGGGAACTCAAAGGAAATCAAGAAAACGACGGAGATCGGGAAAATCCAGGGTTGACAGAAATCCGCAGAGTATATGAAATTCTGAAAATGACAATGGATTTTAGAAAAACCAAGGAGATCAGGAAAATCCAGGGTTGACAGAAATCCGCGGAGTATATGAAATTCCAAAAAAGACAATGGATTTCAGAAAAACCAAGGAGATCGGGAAAATTTGCCAGAGACAGATTGTCCCAAGGGAACGCAAGATCTCGGATTGAGGTTGAAACCCGAATTGTGACACGAAATCATGATTTCACTCATAATATCAAATTGATCATGAATTTCAAAGATTTAAGCTTAGAGAAAGTTTGATATAGGCTTTCTATGGATTCCCTTTGCATTCTAAGCCAATTCGAGAACATCATAAAGATAAATGGCGATGCCCTAAGTTAAACCCCATAGATCTGCCATTAAAGCATATATGAGCTCATAATTAAATATTTCGACTGCCAAAGCCTTAGTAGGGAAAACTCACGACCTCTTGAGCACGACCCCTCTCAATGCAAAGGAATATATGAGCTTGAGGCTCGCTTGGAAGACCATAAATCAGACAATGCTATGCAACCCTAGTCGCGAAAAATGTTCAAATAACGCAGAGAATCAAACCCAAATAAGCTTTATAACTTCAAAGCGCTATCTGTAATCATCAATTAGAAGCAAGGCAATTGAAAACATACCATTGTGAACTAAAAATAGATCTCAGAAAGAACAAATGCAAAGTTCAATTGTGTCCACAAAGAACAACGATAGGAAAGCACCAAAGAAATCACCAGCAAATTCACAATTCGCAAACTCAACACCTCAAATCCAAATCCAACACTCACAAGAATGCACTCCTCAGCTGAAATGATGGCAAGCAATAAGCATAATTGCATAATAATCATTTGAAATCACTTAAATACATTGCTTTCCAAAGGTACATACGACATAAATGCAATCGACAAGACAGCCAAAGAACCCAGAAACCCAACAACAAGACAGAATCTGGAAAAATTTGGCCCATGCGGAAATCCGTGAAGACCGAAAATCTCTGAATGACAGTGCACAGTTGGAGTTTGAACAGGATCCGGGAACATCCAGACGAAGTGGAAAGTCCCCAACTTTAGCGAAAATGTGAACTCAACTCAAAACCAAAGATCTTCAATGAATAACTCAAGGGAGACACTTAGGCAATCAAAATAAACATTTTAGCACATGCCAAAGTAAGATAAAACCTCAAAAAGAAAGGGCCAAGAAACCAAAACCAAAGCAAAAGAGGGTCCCTGCTTTCAGTGGGGCGTGTGTTCGAAAACTACACAACACAAACATTAGAGAAATGCGGAGCAAATACATTTCTCCTAGGCCATAGAAAACACCACTGAACAACTGGTTCACACACTAGTGAAAATATCTCACACTGTACAATGATCCAAGAAATATAACAACTCCTATAAAATAATAACAACCTTGAATAAGATCACATAGAAAAAATATGTGGCAAAAAAATGTGGAGCATAGTATCAGGCATACTAAACATTTTTACAACATAGTTTACCCTTTTATCAAATTTTCTCAAAAACCTGGAAACCAATTACCAAAGACATCATCTCAGCTCATTAATTTATTCAAACTCATCTTCAAACTCTGCAACAAAAAGATAGCTCCATGTACTCACAACACTTCCTCAGATCTCAACTACACATGCACAACCTATTTTCCTCTTTTTCACAATTTTCTCAATATCCTTGACATCTTTATCACATAGTTGACATTAATGACAACACCAATCAATAGACTTCCTGTTGACATCAATGACAACACCTTCATACTTGTAACAAGTGGAACAAACTAGAAAATAAAGAGAATACAAAAGAGGATAATCTATTTGTATATCACTTTTATCAATATCTTACTTATTTCAATTATAATTTCTACAACATATTTACTTCAAAATATTATTTCACTAAGTTTCACCAACCTACTAAAGTGGGTTCAAAGTATAGGCTTAGAAATTACATACTTTGTGATCTCCACCTTATGATTTTATACTCAATATAGTTTGCATTCTTATAAGTGTGTTCTATAGATTATTTTCAATGATTATGATACTTTTTCTAATATTGGACATGTTTCCAACTCTCTCTACACTTATTTTAACACCTAAAATCCACCCAAAAAGTACCAAGTAATTCTTTTTGTCTTAGAGACTCAAACATCAAAATGCTAATTTCTATGATACCTATAGATATGAGTGCTTTTTTCTAATTAAAATCATCTTCTAGATAAATTTAATGTGAAAAAAATGTGGACCCTATGTTTTCCTCATGTGTTTTCAAATGGCCATTTCACTTGAACTTGAAATAAAACAATGGTCATGCTTATATTGAAAGATATAATTATAGAATTTCTACCCTCTTCACTTACAACTCCATTACATATGGAGTTATATTCCTCTCTTTAAATTCTATACAGGGTTTTGAAGTAGATAAATTGAGAAATGTCTACATAAGACCATCTTTTGGATTTCTTCCAAGCTTCCATCTACAATAATTTTGTCTTCTCATCCCTTTATCATTGTTTTCATTTTCTTCCTAATTTCTCTCGTAATCACTTTTAAAAAACCTTATTTAATTACCTTTGTGTCATCCATTGTGTTAAGTTTTAGTTTGGTTCTCAATCCTTCTATTTCCCTTCCTAAACTAGTCCAATACCCTTCATCACCTTTAATTGTCTATTCAATTGTGCATAAAACTATAGATTGGTTTAACTCTTAGGTTTTTATTCCTATAGAACTGAATTTGCACACACCACTCTACATCACCTTACTAGAGCTTTACAAAATTCAATTTTTCTTAAGGATTTGTTGATGTTAAAATAAACCACCAAGGGGGATTGACTAAGCGAGTCTCACAAATCACCTAACCTATCTTTCCTTTTCCTCTAGATTAAAGATTCAGATATTCAAAAATCACATGTAGCTAAATGGCATCTATCAATAAATTCAAGACTAGGACATAGAGATGATAAGATCCAAAAAATCCCAATTCTCTAGCTAAAAAGACATGACCATATGATTGTTAAAGTGACATATATGAGTGCCTAATTGTTATCTAATTGACTTAAATAGAAGTGCCTCATTGTCTGGTTGACCTATAGGAGAGTTCCACTACATACTCAACCTACAAGATTTATTAAGCTAGATAAAACTATCTCTCATGGATCCTAGAGAATTAAAATTTATATATTTTCTCTACTTAGCCAGAATGAACCTTTTTAACCATCTTAAGTGTTTAGTTTACCTAGGATTGTATATTATTTATAATTTATTATATTTCCTTACAAATTTTCATTATTTTTTAGCTAATTTAGAATCTAAAATAATTTTCTTTTTCATTGTATATTAGTATTTTGTTTTAGAATTGTTTGAACTAAATTATTGCATTAAAAAAAGTATAAGTTAAATTTTGACATAAACAAAATAAACTAAACAAAAAATCAAGTTATTCTAGAACATGTCTTTCAAATTCATATATTCTTTGTTCAATTAGAGTATAGCTAGAGCATTAGAGAATTATCTAGCATCAAAATTTGTATTGATAGAGATAGAGTAGCCATCTTGCATAGATGCTTGTTTTTCTTTCAAACTTTTTTAGATCATTGAATTGATTAGAGGAGCTTGAATAATCCAAAATTTCTAGCATAAAAAACTCCATTAGTATCTCTAGATATTGTTAAGTTCAAATAGAAGAGGAAAACAAGTTTCTATGTATCAAAAGTGCCAAAAATGAATCCATAGCAAATGATCAATTAAAAAATACTTGGGATTGAAACTACAAATGTGAGGATTATTTCCATAATAAGAAAATTGAACTAAAGTGTAGATTACCTAATATCTCGTTAGTGTCATGGTGTAATTACTTGAACATGTTACATCTACAATATGACTAAATTGCTATCAATGAGGGCAATGGTCTTCCCTTCATCTAGAAAAAAACTATTAAATATATTTTTCAACAACACATGTTTAGATTAAAAGTAGGTACAAATGCAAACAAGTAGGTTTTGTAGATCACAAATGTGGAAATAGATAGAATTGCATAGGATGAAAGTGTCCTAAGACCAAACCACAACCATGGTGTAGTCCTAGCAATCAAAACTTTTAGAATACTTCTCTCATTATCTTGGTCACCATCTAATTTCTCAAAATATCTTAATAAATCAAAACAGTCAAAATTAATAATGAAATAAACGCTCTAATCATTTTTAACATTTGTATTTCTCTATCTCAGTTAACCAAATCTCTATTTACATCTACCATTCTAAAAATCCTTTTACAATTCTAAAATCTCACCTATTTATAATTTTCATTCTTTTAGTTTCTCCAAACAGGATGTTCTTTATTTCCATACAGTAATATATCAGCAGCAGATTTGATGGATGAGAAGCACAACCCATCATCTGATTACAGGGATGGAACAGCTGACGTCTTTGATGGAATCTACTGTGTTCCAATCCAAAGCTCAGAATCTTTCGTCCACAGAGATCCCCCAATAGTTGTGTTAAATACTATCCTATGTTCCCGAGGAGTTACAGATCAATAACGTGGAAAGCAATATAACATTAACATCGGCTAACATCCAATCGCAAACTTAAGGTTTTGAACAAGATAGAACAGTAAAAGCATTAAATTTTACAGACAATCCTAATCCCTAAAATACTGCCTTTCATCTAACGTGTACTCCATGTGATTGATTTAACACCATTAACATTAATAAACCGAAAAAAGATGTGGAAGAAGAATCTCGAAAAGCTTGAGTGTCGACAAAGTCCAAGACATCAATTTCTAGACAGCCAGTGACGAATCTTTTTCATTTGCTCGCCCTGCATTTAATAATTTATATGATTCTTTTTCAATTCTCCTCTCAGAGCCTTGACTGCAGGAGAAGGAGAGGACAGGAGGCGTTGCAAGGCTTTTGGAGAGTGTTCATTAAAACAGCGTTGTTTTCATTGTGGAAAGGAGTGGTGGTGAAGGAAGAGGTGGGCCACCCGCCATGTGCACTATCCTTTCTGCCAACACACAGTTTTGATTCACAATGGTGGCTATCCATCGCTCATTTATTATTATCGTTTTCTGCTGTAGGCTCAATCTGGATACAGTTTAGTACGTCGGCTTATGTAAGCGGCCGCCTCTTTAACAGTAGAAAATAAAATTGATATAAATTCTTTTATCTGTTTTTGTTTTTTAATGTACCAATAATGGGACCTTATTCATTAGAAAAATCCACCAATATGATAGGCAATTTGACCTATAATTCTTAAGTAAACAGCAAGATTCCTCATAGGGATGTAGTTAGGTGCAACTGGGTGTGTTCAGTTCTAAACATAATTTAATTTCATAGTCAAAAAAATAATTTTATTTAGTTAACGAGGTCTAGTTCGATTGGCTAAAGTATCTTGGTTCAGGCAAGAGATCAAGAGGTCTAGTCTCCCCTAGCTTGATTGGCTAAAGCATCCTGTTGTAGGCAAGAGGTCACGAGGTCTAGTCTCCCCCCAAACCTGTGGTGCTGGAGGGCGTGTCATGCCAGCGCCACCGGTTATGTGAAAAATGAGGAGAGGTGTATAATAATTATTGATAGTTTGATCATTGAATGAGATGATGTTTGAGTAGAGTAATTTAACCCACATAAAAATTGTGTCACACTTGTTTGAGTTGATAAATTAATGAATTTGTTCAATATTGTATGAAAATCATTCCAATTTTATTTAAATCTTGAGTAAATTATAGCACATGTTAAACAAATAATTATAAGAACACGCATTAGGAGAGGTGTATAATAATTATTGATAGTTTGATCATTGAATGAGATGATGTTTGAGTAAGTAATTTAACCCGTATAAAAATTATGTCACAGTTGTTTGAATTGATATATTAATGGATTTGTTCAATATTGTATGAAAATCACTTCAATTTCAATTAAGAAAGTAAATTAATTAAACAAATAATTCTAAGAACAAACATTAGGATTGATTGTGATATTGAAGTAAATGTTTGGGTTTTAAACAAAAAATAAAGACATTTAGTTGTTAGTTTGATGTTGATTTGATTTTTCAAAATATCCGTCAATATGTGATAGGCAATTTGATCTATAACCCTTAAATAAACATCAAGATTCCTCATAGAGATGTAGTTAGTTGTAATTGGGTGCACTAAGTTCTAAACATCATTTAAAATTTAATAATCAAAAAATAATTTTACCATCTTTTTGATGTGGATGAGGTGTATAATTATTATGCACTCTTTGATCATTGAATGAGATGATGTTTGAGTAGAGTGAATTAACCCACATATAAATTGTGCCACACTTGTTTGAGTTGATAAATAAATGGATTTGTTCAATATTGTATGAAAATGATTAAAATTTTAAGTAAAAGAGTAAATTAATTATCTAGTGTCGGTAAACAAATAATTTTAAGAACAAACATTAGGATTGATTGTGTTATTGAAGTAAATATTTGGGATTTAAATAACAAATAAAGACATTTAGCTCTTAGCTTGATGTTGATTTTTTTTTTTGCAAAATATTTACCATTGGTTTGTCTTTAGATTGAAAAATTAAGATATTTTTGGATATGAATCAATAAATCTTACTTTGACATTGATTTCATTTTACTAAAAAATACAATTGATTTTCCTTTATATTGAAAATTTAGGAGATATTTGGATATGAATCAATAAATGTTATATTTGACTTTTTAAACCACTTATGCAAGTGTGAAATTTCCCTATGCATCTATTGATATAATTGTTATGCATGGATATGAACTTTACTTAGTTTTAGTTTTGTAACTTGCTTAAGTAACATACATAAAAATGGTGAGGATAAAGTAGCTTGCTAAACTAAGAATATTCTCCCTCAGTTCAACACCTCTGATATCAATTTAATGACTTTAAACTAAGATTGAAGATAATATGTACTAGTGCAATATGCCCTAAAATATCAGCAAAGTGTTGATATCATAATTATAATAGTTTGATGCTCTTTTATGTGTGAAAGAGATGTCCTTTCAATGCTAAATAGACACTAGAGTTTAGTTATTCAAATGGATTAGGGAAACTCCTTAAAGAAGACTCTAATGTTGGCACTTGTGAAATATTCCATGCTTTGAGTTGGAACATAAGGATTAAATGGAGGGAAGGAAATGGGCCCAACAATTTTAATTTTAATTAACAAAAAATTATGGTCCATTTAATTGCACAACTAACTTGGTTCAACCGAGCTATAAAGGAGAAAAGGTGACACTTTTAGACCCATAATACATTAAATGTAAGATGGGTTGTAAAATGCTAATTTACAAGAAACTAAAATGTAGAATTGAAAAATTGCATTTAAAATTGTAAATAGTAGAAAGAAAAGAACCTAACACCAAAAGGAAAATCTCATTATAAAGGATGCTATCACAATGCACAAATGTTCATGTTGTATTCGTTCTTACATATTGCTATCCTAGTCAAGTTTTCATCCACAAAAGTTGTAAAATTTAATGTTTTCACCAAATTGCAAACTCACATATACAATAGGAAATAAAGATAACAAAAATAGAAAACTAGATGAGATCACATGATATAAAAATGAAGTTAAACCAACTAGAACAAATGAAATAACGAAATGACGAGAGAAAGGGATAGAGATAATGCAACTTGTGTGGTCATAGTCTTTTGAATACCTATAACGAGAAAAAGAAAATAGCTATGATTTCTTGAGATCTTCTTAAGAATGGAAAAGCCTATTTTTGGTCTTATGCAAGGTGGCTACCTATTCCATTGATAGAAAATAAATATTATATAAATTCTTTTACTTATTTTTTTTCTTTTTAACACCACTAATGAAACCTTATTCATTAAAAATATCCACCAATATATGAGATAATTTG
The DNA here is from genome assembly GCA_007258455.2 of Sequoia sempervirens. Lineage (NCBI taxonomy): Eukaryota > Viridiplantae > Streptophyta > Pinopsida > Cupressales > Cupressaceae > Sequoia > Sequoia sempervirens. The sequence continues at coordinate 254,276,355 of VDFB02105785.1, read as the reverse complement.
ACTTATAATCCTTAAATAAATAGAAATATTCCCCATAAGATGTAGTTAGGTGTAATTAGGCATGTTAATTCTAAACATCATTTATTTTAATAGTCAAAAAGTAATTTGGTCAATTAAAATAAAAAAAAATATTTATCACTTTTTGGTGTAGATGAGGTGTACAATAATTATCAATTATTTGATCATTGAATGAGATGATGTTTGAGTAAAGTAATTTAACCCACATACAAATTGAATTTGTTGAAATAATGAAGAATAAACCCTTTAATCTATTGTCATTGATTCCAACATTATTTGTTGACAGTTTCTCAAATTCGATGAGCAAAATGGAGACATCTTAATTCAATAATTTGGTCTGGGAATTGCTTGTGTAATAAGATCATCTTATGAGATTATAGTATGTTATTTAGGACTAATAAATACACCTATAATCAATATTTCAATGATTTTTGACAAACAAGTTTAAAGTTACAAGTAACAAAAGTTCGACATACAATTTTTGGCTTTACAAAGTGTAAATGGGTATGAGTAATCTGGTCTGCATTCCTTTGGTGTTTGGAATCAGTCTGTACAATTTTGGGAGATGATTTATAGATGTCCACACTCTATATATTCCAAATTGTGAGTGATTAAGTAATTAGATGGATCATTGGTGTGTGATTAGTTGGTTTATTTTGTGATTAGGTCCAATTCCTGGCCGACCTAATACTTGATATGTGTTGAGAAGATTAAATATGTATTGTTGATGTTGAGGGGATCTATTTTAGATCTGTGTTGACCTAAACTAATTGTTGCATGATTGATTTGAGCATGAAGAAGTATTTGAATCAAGTATGAAGTCGACAAGATAACTTTGAAATTAAAATAGGGCTACATCTAATTAGTTTGACCTAACTGATGTATGCAGATGTAATTGGGTATATATGTGAGACATTTTTGAGTTGTAGGATGATAATGAGATGTAATGTGATGTGTGAAAGATATGACATTGTGAAAACTTGTGAATTTGTATGTGTGTGATCCAAATAACTATAGAATTGTTGTGAATTATTGAGCGACTGTTAAGTAGAGTAGTCTTTGTATTCAGAGATTGAAAGGAATTGAATTCAACACAAGGAAGTTGCACTTTGTATCAGTTCACATTTTGGTTGTGTAGCAATTTTTGTTTTGTATCTATCTTTGTTTGTGAGCCTTATAAGGACAGTGTGTCCTGGTAGTGAGCCCCTATGGTATCTTATAACTAGTTATAATATATTGTGAGCTAACCCTCATCGTGGTTTTTTCACATAAAA